>OX463233.1:159169879-159592379 GCA_949820135.1 Sylvilagus floridanus
ACTGCACTCCCGGGCCACAGCAGAGGGCTGGCCCGGAAGAGGGGCAACCGGGACAGAATCCGGCGCCCCGACCGGGACTAGAACCCGGTGTGCCGGCGCCGCAAGGCGGAGGATTAGCCCGTTGAGCCACGGCGCCGGCCTAACCATTATATTTATTATATATATAACCATTATATATATTATATATATATATAAAACCAAGAAGTCCATGCAAAAATGCTCTCAACATCACTAATCATTAGGGGAAATGCAAATCAAAACTACAACAAGATACAAATCACACCTATTAGGGCATCTACTTTAAAAAGAAAAAGAGACTGGGCCTCCAGCCTAGTGCTTAGGCCCCCTTGTCCCATATAAGACTGCCTGCATTCAATGCCCAGCTCCACCTCCCAATTCCAGCTTCCTGAGAATGCAGACCCTGGGGGAGGGGGCGCAGGCATTGGCTGAGGACCACTGATGTGGGAAACCTGGATTGAGTTCCTGGCTCCTAGCTTCAGCCCCAGCCAGGGTCCATTGCTGGCACGTGGGAAAGAGAATCACTGGATAGGAATGCCGTGTGTGTGTGTGTGTGTGTGTGTGTGTGTGTGTGTGTGTGTTGTGTCTTCTCTCTGTGTCTCTCTGCCTCTTGGATCAATAAATAATTTTTTAAAGATTTATTTACTTACTTGAAAGTCAGAGTTTACACAGAGAGGAGAGGCAGAGAAAGAGAGAGAGAGAGAGAGAAGTCTTCCATCTGCTGGTTCACTCCCCAACTGGCCGCAATGGCTAGAGCTGCACCAATCCGAAGCCAGGAGCCAGGAGCTTCTTCCAGGTCTCCCACACAGGTGCAGGGGCCCAAGGACTTGGGCCATCTTCTACTGCTTTCCCAGGCCACAGCAGAGAGCTGGATTGGAAAAGGAGCAGCCAGCACACGAACCAGTGCCCACATGGCATAACAGTGCCACAGGCGGAGACTTAGCCAACCACCCTACTACGACACAGCACCGGCCCAGACAGAGGCTCTTCTATCCAACTCCCCATCTTTCTGCCCAGGAAAGATCTTTGCACTGGACGAAGAGATTAGGGGCCGGATGCCTAGCCCAGGCAGAGATCACCATGGCTGCCATGAGGAAGACCCCACGTGCGTAACATGACCACTTGGCTTGCTGTGCACAGCTCTTGTGCCTTCCACAGCCTGCACCATCTCCCCCCAGAAGCCCACCCCCCTGTCCCTTCACGATGGTTCAGCCATCCTGACCCTTTCTGAACCTCATTCTCCCACCTGTAGGCACACAACATTCATATGTTCCTTTTTCTATTTTCTATTGTCACTTCATTTCATAGACTACGATTATCAAACCTTCAGAGGGAAAACAGCGCATGCAAAACTTCCCCACAAGGACACTGTGCCAGTTTTTTAAAAATTATTGTAGGATTTCATATGGGGTGTAGGCATCCCATAGGGGCACTGGTTCGAGTCCTGGCTGCTCCACTTCTGATCCAGCTCCCTGTTGATGGCTTGGGAAAGCAGCGGAGGGTGGCCCAAGTGCTTGGGCCCCTGCACCTGAGTAGGAGACACAAATAAAGCTTCTGGCTCCTGGCTTCGGATCAGCCCAGCTCCTGCCAATTCGACCAACTGAGGAGTGGGCCAGCAGATAGAAGACCTCTCTCTCTCTCTCTGTGTGTGTGTGTGTGTGTGTGTGTGTGTGTGTGTGTAACTCTGCCTTTCAAATAAACAAATAAATCCTTATACAAGAAAACGTGTTTTGGCTGGCGCCGCGGCTCACTAGACTAATCCTCCGCCTGCAGCGCCAGTACCCCGAGTTCTAGTCCCAGTTGGGGCGCTGGTTCTGTCCCGGTTGCTCCTCTTCCTGTCCAGCTCTCTGCTGTGGCCCAGGAGTGCAGTGGAGGATGGCCCAAGTACTTGGGCCCTGCACCTGCATGGAAGACCAGGAGGAAGCACCTGGCTCCTGGCTTCAGATTGGCGCAGCACGCCGGCCATTGCGGCCATTTGGTGGGTGAACCAATGAAAGGAAGACTTTCCTCTCTGTCTCTCTCTCTCTCTCACTGTCTTATTCTGCCTGTCAAAAATAAATAAATAAATAAGAAAGAAAGAAAGAAAAGGTGCTTCAACTGCTCCCGTGAGATGCAGTCTCCAGTTTGTCACAGTCTCCATCAGCCCACGTTGCATGCTCTCACTTGAAGGTAGCCTGGACCCTGCAGGACATGAGTCAGGACAGGAGTGTTTCAGAGGAACACGCGGCCAGAGGGATTCAGTCCCCTTAAGACTGACAGCCAGATAGAAGAGACATCAACTTGCAAGTGACGGAGTCAGAACTAAGCCCCGATCCTGCCGCCTCTCCAACGACCTTCCCTGCATAGGGCCTACTACTCCCTAGGGAAGCCCCAGGAAAGGTGCAGGAATCCCAGCCCAACCACACCAGCTAGGAGCAGAGAGGCAGACGATCGGGCAGGAGGCCCTGCTCCCAGGGATTGCTTCACGCCGTCCTCTGCTCCTTCCTCGAGTGAGTCAGGGCTGACTTAAGCAGCTTGCGAGCTTCAGGGGCCGGGTTCAGGAGTCACCTCGTCTGTACTTTCCTAGGGAGTGCAATGACAGGGAAATGCCTCTCCCAGACACTGGAAGATGCCCCAGATTCCACCATCAGCTCTTCCTTCCCCTAGCCCTCCTGGTCTCCCATGGGGTGCAGGGCCCAAGCACTTGGGCCATCCTCCACTGCACTCCCGGGCCACAGCAGAGAGCTGGCCTGGAAGAGGGGCAACCGGGACAGAATCCGGCACCCCAACTGGGACTAGAACCCGGTATGCTGGCACTGCAAGGTGGAGGATTAGCCTGTTGAGCCACAGCACTGGCCTCATTATCTCAATAATTTTCTGAAGCAAAAAGGGAAACCTAGTTGTTCATATTATCTCACACAGTTTCTAGGAAAGTTTGGAGGCTGGTGCCTGAGTCTGGGAACACTCAGTAAATCAATGACTGGGGCCAGCACTGTGGCATAGTAGGCTAAGTAAGACTCCATCCCATATGGATGCCAGTTCAAGTCCCAGCTGCTCCACTTCTGATCCAGCTCCCTGTTAATGGCCTGTAAAAGCAGCAGAGGATGGCCCAAGTCCTTGGGCCCCTGCACCTGCATGGGAGACCTGGAAGAAGCTCCTGGCTCCTGGCTTCAGATGGGCCCAGCTGCAGCTGTCGTGGCCATTTGGGGAGTGAACCAGTGGATGAAAGGCCTCTCTCTCTGCCTCTCTGAAACTCTGCTTCTCAAACAAAGAAATAAAATCTTTAAAATAAATAAATGATCAGTGAAACTCTTCCAGAAGGTAAGAGAAAAAGGCAGCCACTGTTTGGTCAGAATACTTGGTCCCTCCAGAGAGCCAGTCATCCCCAGGCACAGAAAAGCTCCTTTCAAATCTCTGATGTCACCTTAATCCCCCACCACAACCTTCTCCTGCTGGGAGAAGCCAAAACCAGAGCTCAATGACAGGAAGTGGCAGATCTCAGGGTGAGAAATAAGAGATTCCACGATTGGAAACATGGGAGCCCTTCTTGTCACAGACAGCCAGAGGCAAGAACCAAGTTCCCCACTAGACCCTCCCAACTGCTGGGGGACGCCTACAAGGCTGGAGCCAGGGGCAGCACCAAGGGTGGAAGCTGGCCCAGGAGTGTGGGCTCCTGCCACCCACATGGGAGACTCGGGAAGCTCCCGGCTCCTGGCTTCTGCCTGGCTCAGTCCTGGCCATTGCGGTGATCTGGGGAGGGAACCAGCAGATGGAAGATATCTCTTTCTGTCTCTGCCTCTCTCTATAATCCTGACTTTCAAATAAATAAATCTTTTTTAAATGGTTTAATAACTAAATGTTATGTTATATATTTTACATTTTTATTTTGTAAAGATGTATTTGTTTATTTGAAAGGCAGAGTTGCAGAGAGGCCCAGGCCCATGGCTGAGCCCAGTCTTTATCCACAGCAAAATCCTCCCAGTGGTCTCTATACCTCTCCCCATAGCCTTGAATAGAATTTTCCTCACTCGGCTTTCCCAAGTACCATAGAACGATCTTTTATTTTCTTTAACAAAATATAGAGATAAGAGCCCTCAATTCACAACAGCTAAGATACGGAATCAACCCAGATGTCCGATCACTGGATTAAAAAAAATGTGGTATGTATATACAATATACACTAAATGGAATATTATTACTCAGCCAGTAAAAAAAGGGATGTTTACAAGTAGTAAAACGGATGCCACTGGAAACCATTATACTTAGTGAAATCATCCAGTCCCAGAAAGTCAAATATTACGTTTTCCCTGATCTGTGGTAAGTAATAAAGAATAAAAATGTAATTTATGAGCAAAATTGCCATTCTGAGATTAGATAATTGTCGACAGCCCTTGTCTCTCCTGATCAGGACACAGGGCTTTCTCCTTCTTCTTCCTCTTCTTCTTACTATTTCCTGGATTCTTTACTTAGTGCAGGGTTAAGCGTATGATTACAAAATAGAGAGTCTTCCGTTGTAAAATTTTAAAAAATAATATGAAAGTAAAGAGCAGGGAGAGTGACAGCATGGCAGGAGGAGGGGAGGGTGGCAAGTATCACTATGCTCCTAAATCTGTATATGTGAAATACATGAAATGTGTTCACCTTATATAAATTAAAAAATTCTTTTTTATTTTGTTTCTCTCTTACGGTTTTATTTTCCCCAAAAAAGAAACCTTGTATTTAAGGAATACAAACTTCATGCATTTCATAAGTACAACTTTAGGAGTACAGTGATTCTTCCCAGCATACCCGCCCTCCCACCCACTCTCCCACCCCTCCTCCTCCCTCTCCCATTCCCAGCTCTATTCTCCACTAAGATCCATTTTCTATTAACTTGATACACAGAAGACCAACTCTATACTAAGTAAAGAATTCAATAATTTGCACAAGAAAAAAACTCTTCCTCAACAGTCTTAAAGGGGCCAGTGTTGTGGCATAGCAGGTAAAGCTGCCGCCTAGGATGCCGGCATCCCATATGGGCACTGGTTCAAATCCCAGTTGCTCCACTTCCAATCCAGCTCCCTGCTAATGTGCCTAGGAGAACAGAGGAGGATGACCCAAGTGCTTGAGCCCCTGCAACCACATGGGAGACCTGGAGGAAGGTCCTGGCTCCTAGCTCCTGGCTTCACCCTGGCCCATGCTGACAGTTGTGGCATTTGGGGAGTGAACCAGCAGATGGAAAATCTTGTGTGTGTGTGCATGTATGTGTGTATGTATCTTCCTCTCTCTGTGTTAATTCTGACATTCAAGTAAATAAATCCTTTTAAATTTTTTTTAATTAAAAAATAGTACAGATAAGATCTTAGCGGCTCCAAACAAAGGTTGTAGAGACAGAACACAGCTGCACTCAGTGTAGCCCTGGACAAGCTCTATCAAAAGTCCTCAGAACTCTGATGGGCCCACAATCCCCTGGGGCAGGACTCCACCATGGCCTCAGCCTTCCAATGGGGTGCCAGTATCCACGTCACAGGGGCTGCAATGATGATTAGGTGACACTATGTGCACAGAGCCAAACACAGATACGAGCATTGAGTGGGCACTCGATGAACACAGATTTTTTTCTTTTTTTATCTTTTTTCTTTTTTTTCTTTTGCTAAGTGTCTGTCTTTCCAAATTCAGTCATCTGAAGGTTTGGTGCGGTTTGCCTTTTGGTTTTTGGTTTTGGTTTTGTATGTGTGTGGTTGTTTGTTTGGTTTTAATGTGAGCTTCATTTTATGTTGTCGGTTTTTTGTTTTTTTGTTTTTGCTGCATAGGCACAAATGGGCAGATAAGTGTCCCTGCACACACAGCAAGTTCTTTGCAAGGCTGTTTGTGCTTCCTGGGATGTAATAGGTGTAGACACATTCCATGAAAGGCACATGCTTGGGGCCGGTGCCGTGACTCACTTGGTTAATCCTCCACCTGTGGCGCCGGCATCCCATATGGGCGCCGGGTTCTAGTCCCGGCTGCTCCTCTTCCAGTCCAGCTCTCTGCTGTGGCCTGGGAGGGAAGTGGAGGATGGCCCAAGTGCTTGGGCCCCTGTACCCACGTGGGAGACCAGGAGGAAGCACCTGGCTCCTGGCTTCAGATCAGCGCAGCCACCACAGCCATTTGGAGGGTGAACCAACGGAGGGAAGACCTTTCTCTCTCTCTCTCTCTCTCTCTCTCTCTCTCTACCTATAACTCTGTCAAATACATAAAAAAAAAAAAAGAAGAAGAAGAAGAAGAAAGAAAGGCACATGCTTGGGGCCAAGCAGGTATGCACATGTGTGTGCACCTGTATATATATAAAAACATTGCTTCTTTACAAGACATTGTTGCCAGCAAACACATTCAAAGTCATTTCCTCCTCCTTATCAAGGCATCAACCAAGGTTATTGAGTAATTAAAGATTAATTGCATTTTAATTGAAGCCTCTTGTCTGACCCAAAGGTTGTAGATATTGGAGAGAAATATGATGACCTGTCATAAAAATCCTGGCCTAGAGGGTGGCGTGGATCACCAGGCTGTACGTGTCGCCAGCTCTCCCCCGTCCTCCGCCCAGGCTTCCCAAAGATAAGAAGGCTGATTTGGGGTGCCCTTTGTCTTGGGACACCCTGTCTGCTGCCCTCCCAGAGAACTCCTCGGCAGGATCAGAGAGGTCAAGCCTTGTGGACTCGTGAATTCTGCCCATTCTCTGCAGCCGGTTCCCTTTGCTGTGCCGGAACCCGGGGCGGCACCTGCAGAGGAGTGCTGGGTGGGGCAGTGGTTAACAGCACAGGCAGTGAAGACAGACAGGGCTGGACTTCACACCCTGCCGCTGCTGCCTCCAAGCCAGTAAATGTGGGGCTAGATGACTTTTTCTTTAAATTTTTACTTATTTTCATTTTCACTTGAAAGGCAGAGAGACAGTGAGAGAGAAGCAACATACAGAGAGACAGTGAATTCACTCCTCAAATGCTCACAACAGCCAGGGCTGGGCCAGGCCTAGGAGCCCAGAATTCCACCCAGGTCTCACACATGAGTGGCAGAGACCCGCGTACTTGAACCATCACTGCTGCCTTCCAGGTTACACATTAGCAAGAAACTGAATAAAGAAGCAGAGCCAGGACTCAAAGCCAAGCACTCTAACATGGGACGTGGGTGTCTCAAGCAGCGGCTTAACCCACTGCGCCAAACTCCCACCCCATTGACTTCCCTGCTCTGAGCCTCTATCTCCTCAACTATGAAACATGGATTCAAACATAAAAGATTCCTTAAAAAAAAGAAAGAAAATTCCTACCTTGTCGCAAGGCTTAGTTAAGAACTTGCATAAGATCATATCTAGTTAATTAATAATAACAGCAAATATTTATTGAGTACTTGTTCTGTGTCTATCTATACAAATGTCATCTCTTACTTCTCAAAACAAGCCCAAGTGGAAAATATCATTACAATCTCAAGTTTTGGATGAATAAACTGAGGCACTTGCCCAAGGTCACATGGCAGGCAAGAGAGGAATCTGAACACCGGCACTCTGACTCTTATAATGTTGCTCTTATCAAAAATAATAAGACAGGAGGAAGTCTAGTGTGCAGGGAGTTTGTCTGACCTCAGATCCCAATCATGTTACTTGTCCCCTTGCTATGGCTTGGATACTTGGGAGTCTTCCCAAAGGCTTGATCTCCAGGGACCCGCATTGTGGTACAGCTGGTTAAGCCACCACCTGCAATGCCAGCATCCCATATGTTGGCAGGTTCAAGTCCCCACTGCTCTACTTCCAATCCAGCTCCCTGCATGCACATGGGAAGACAGCAAAGATGGCCCAAGCGCTTGAGACCCTGCCACCCACATGGGAAACCCGGATGGAGTCCCAGGCTCTTGGTTTTAGCCTGGCCCAGCCACTGCTGTTGAGGCCGTTTAGGGAGTGAACCAGCAGATGGAACAGCTCGCTCTCTCTCTCTCTCTCTCTCTCTCTCTTTCAATTAAACAAGCAAACCTTAAAAAAAAAAAAAGTTAGTCTGCAAAGTCTTGTGCTAATAATATTAAAAGGGTGGAGACTTAATTCCGATTATGGTGTTTAGAAGTAAGGCATTTAGGGTTGACACTATGGTGTGGAAGGTTAAACCTCTGCCTGCAGGGCCATATGGGTGCTGGTTTGTGTCCCGGCTGCTCCACTTCCAATCCAGCCTCCTGCTAATGCTCCTGGGAAAGCAGCAGAAGATGGCCAGAGTCCTTGGGCTCATGCACCCACATGGAAGACCCAGAAGAAGCTCCTGGTTCCTGGCTTCGCCCTGGCCATTTGGGGAGTGTACCTGCCCAAGGTCACATGGCAGGCTAGAGGAATCTGAACCCAGGCACTCTGACTCTTATAATGTTGCTCTTAACAAAAATAATAAGACAGGAGGAAGTCTAGTGTGCAGGGAGTTTGTCTGTCCTCAGACCCCATTCGTGTTACTGTGTCCCCTTGCTATGGCTTGGATATTTGGGAGTCTTCCCAATGGAAGATCTCTCTGTCTCTGTGTGTGTGTATTTCTGACTTTCAAATAAATGAGTCTTTAAAAAAAGAAGAAGAAGAAGAAGAAAAAGAAGGGGCAGGTGCTGTGGCACAGCAGGTTAAAGCCCTGGCATGAAGTACCAGCATCCCATATGGGCGCCGGTTCTAGTCCCAGCTGCTCCTCTTCCAATCCAGCTCTCTGCTATGGCCCAGGAAAGCAGTAGAGGATGGCCCAAGTCCTTGGGCCCCTGCACCCACGTGGGAGACCTGGAAGAAGCTTCTGGCTCCTGGCCCTGGCCGTTGCGGCCATCTGAGAGTGAACCAGTAGATGGAAGACCTCTCTCTCTCTCTCTCTCTCTGCCTCTCTTTGTAACTCTTTCAAATAAATAAAATAAATCTTTAATAAAAAAAAAGTGGGGCATTTGGTAAGTAGTTGGACTGGATCAGGTTGTTAGGGTGGTGTCCCCATGACCGAATCACGGTGGCTTTACCATAGACAAACCATGTTCCCTCTTGCCACCTGATGCGCTGCACCACCTTGGGCCTCAACTAGCAGGAAAGCCTTCACCAGAAGCCTAACCAACAGAGCCCTGGGAGCCTCCCACACCAGAATGAACCTCTGTGCCTTGCTGCCGATATTTCGTCACGGTGACACAAGCTGACTCCCACCCCTCCTTCCCTGCCGTCTCACTCCCAGATTGCAGTCTCTGCTCTTCTTCCATCCAATAGACATGCATCAAACAGCTACTACAGGCCAGGCACTAAGCTTGCCCTTGGGGATGCAGCACTTGACAAGACAGTCAAGACCCTTCCAAGCCCTGGCATTTGCTGGGAACTGCAGAATAAGAGGAGCCAGCCATGCAGATAACCAGAGCAGGAGCAACCCTGGCGGCCCTATGGTGGGAGTGAGTGGGGCCGGCATAATGAAAGGAGGGACAGAGGGTAGTGCGGACAGCAGCAAGGAACAGAAGAGACAGCACGCGATGGCCTCTACCCCTCTCTGGAGCTCCAGTCCCAGAGCCACAAGCTCACTGCAAATATCTCCCTGGGGGACGCCTGGACCCCCTGAATGTGCTGTGTCCCAAACAGACCATGCTTTCCCCGAATAGAAGCCCTCTTCTTCCCTGGCCAGCCACTGCACAAAAACCTAAGATACAGACCTGGCCAAATGTCTTCTTGAACTTCTAGAACTTGTCCTATTCTCTCTCCTGCCATGACCCGTGCCTTGGTCCAACGTCACCAACAGTCCCCCGAGCTCTTGGTGCAGTGTCTGGCCGCAGCCAGAGACACCTTCTCAAATCAAACAGGTGAACACACAGGGGAACTTCAAAAAGTTCGTGGAAAACAACGAAATTATATATTTTAATGCTGAAAAAAAATGTTGAAAATTCATGCATTGTTTTTTTTTTCACGAATTTTTGGCAGGTCCCTCATAGGCATGCATTTCATGACTTTTTTCCACCAAAATAAGCTCATCTTTTAGTTCCTTTTTCCACAAACTCCTTGAAGGATGCTCTTAGAACTCCTGCAGTGTGAAAAGTTCATGGTTCCATTTTTGTCCCAGGAGGAAGTCTACACTCCTTAATCTGGCATGGACATCCTTCACAAAGAGGTCTGAGGCTACATTTTCAGAGTTTTCTCCCACTCGCCATCCACACATCTCAATACCAACTCTATGTAATTTTCCTCCTCTTATTATTTGTCAGTTGAACTTTTATTTCTGCATTTACTCATTTTACTCCAAGAACAGAAAGAGAGAGAGATGGCAAGAAGAGATCTCCCATTTACTCGGTCACTCCCCAAATACTCAACAGCTGGAGCTGAACCAGGCTGAAGCCAGGAGCCAGGAACTCAATCCAGGTTTCCCACACAGGTGGCAGGGATCCAAGTACCTGAACCATCATCTACTGCCTGCATGATGCACACTAGCAGGAAGCCGGAACCAGAAGTGGGGCTGGAGGGCCAGCGCTGTGGTGTAGCAGGTGAAACCGCTGCCTACGGTGCCAGCAACCCATTGGGCACCGGTTCTAGTCCCGGCTGCTCCACTTCCAATCCAGCTCTCTTCCAATCCAGCTCTCTGCTAAGGCCTGGGAAAGCAGTAGAGGATGGCCCAAGTTCTTGGGCCCCTGCACCCATGTGGGAGACCCGGAAGAAGCTCCTGGCTCCTGGCTTCGGATCAGTGCAGCTCTAGCCATTGCGGCCAATTGGGGAGTGAACCAGTGGATGGAAGACGTCTCTCTCTCTCTGCCTCTCCTTCTTTCTCTGTGTAACTCTGACTTTCAAATAAATAAATAAATCTTAAAAAAAAAAAAAAAAAAGAAGAAGAAGTGGAGCTGGGACTTGAACCCAAGTACTCCTCTATGGAACGCAGGTGTCCCAGGAAGTGTCTCAACTGCTGTATCAAATGCCTGCCCCCTGGTTATTCTTCCATGCCCACCAGGAAATAGCACGAACTGTTCCCTTACCAAGAATCCCTCTCCTGCCCTCCTCTCCCTGTATAAATACTGTTCCACCATTAGAACACATCACATTTCTCCACTAAAGCTTCCTCTGACACCTCCAGGCAGAATCACCCTCCCTCCCTTCCTAGGTCCCATAACACACGATATTCACAACACAGTATTGAAAGAAAGACTTCAGCACTTAAAAATATTCCAGAGTTTATTTGAGCACACAGCAATTCACAGAGTACTGAAGCCATCTCAGCCTAAAACAATTATAACAGCACCTATAGCACTCATTAAATGCATTTCTAATGATACGCTCACATCTCCCCCCAGACTAAACTCAGAGGAGCCAGGACTCATTCTTGCTGAGCATGATGTCTACTATACAACAGATGCTCAGAAAGTATTCGTTGAATGAATAAAGTGCTAGATGGATGGGGGTGGGTGGGTGGATGAGTGGATGGATGGAAGGATGGATGGATGGGTGGGTGGATGGATGAATGGATGGAAGGATGGATGGGTGGGTGGATGGATGAATGGATGGAAGGATGGATGGGTGGGTGGATGGATGGGTGGATGAATAATGGATGGAGGGTGGATGGATGGGTGGATGGATGGATGGATGGGTGGGTGGATGGATGGGTGGATGGGTGGATGGATGGATGGATGGGTGGATGGATGGATGGATGGGTGATGGATGGGTGATGGATGGGTGATGGATGGGGGTGGATGGGTGGATGAGTGGATGGATGGAAGGGGTGGGGGGGCCGGCACCACAGCTCAATAGGCTAATCCTCCACCTGCGGCACCAGCACCCTGGGTTCTAGTCCTGATCAGGGTGCCGGATTCTGTTCCGGTTGCTCCTCTTCCAGTCCAGCTCTCTACTGTGGCCTGGGAAGGCAGTGGAGGGAGGCCCAGGTGCTTGGGCCCTGCACCCACATGGGAGACCAGGAGAAGCACCTGGCTCCTGGCTTCAGATCAGCATGGTGTGCTGGCCGCAGCGGCCATTGGAGGGTGAACCAACGGAAAAGGAAGACCTTTCTCTCTCTCTCTGTCCACTCTGCCTGTCAAAAGGGGGGGAGGGGGTGGAGAGGGAATTGGGATATGGAAACAGACATTCTAAGGAGAACACGAACATGAAGACACCCAGCCACCAGCCAAGGAGAGAGGCCTAGAGAACAGATCTTTCTCTTGTAACGTTCAGAAAGAACCAATCCTGCCTCTGCTCTGAGTTCAGACTTCAAACATCCATAATCATGAGTCAATAAATATCTAGGGGCTGGCACTGTGGCGTAGTGGGTAAAGCCACTACAGATCAGCACAGCTCCAGCTGTTGTGGCCATCTAGGGAGTGAACTCTGGGTCCATCCAAAGCCAGGAACCAGGAGCTTCTTGCAGGTCCCCCACATGGGTGCAGGGGCCCAAGAACTTGGGCCATCTTCCACTGCTTTCCCAGGCCATAGCAGAGAGCTGGATTGAAAGTGGAGCAGCTGGGATTCAAACTGGCGCTCATATGGGATGCCAGCACTGCGAGCAGTAGCTTTACCCACTATACCACAGCACCGGCCTCCACAAAGGTGTTGTCTTTTTGTCTAAAAGGCATCAAAGCATCTTGGCTTTGGCCATTTCTTGGGACTTTGCTGTCTGTGGGGATCTCCATGTGTAGATAAAATCAGTACTCTATCCTGTCCTGGCCCAGCCCCAGTCAGTGCAGCCATTTGGTGAGTAAGCCAGCAGATAGAAGACCTCTCTCTATCTCTAGTGTATAAACAGAGGTCTTCTATCCACTGGTTCACTCCCCAATTGGCTGTAATGGCCGGAGCTGTGCCAATTCAAAGCCAGGAGCCTAGAGCTTCTTCCAGGCCTCCCACACAGGTGCAGGGGCCCAAGGACTTGGACCATCTTCTACTGCTTTCCCAGGCCGTAGCAGAGAGCTGGATCAGGAGTGGAGCAGCCGAGACTCGAACCGGCGCCCATATGGGATGCCGGCATTGCAGGCGGCAGTTTTAGCCACTACACCACCATACCAGCACCAATAAATAAATCTTTTTTCAAAAAAAAAAAAAAGATAAAGATAAACTTCCAAAACCCAGTCCACTTTTCAGACTCAGTGATTATATAGAAGAGTTACAAGACTGTCTCCAGAGACCTGAGTTGAAATCCCTGCTTTGCCATGTAACCTTGTGAAACCAGAGTCCCCGTATGTGTCCTCCCCTGGCCTCAGCTTTGCCTCCAGGAAAGTCAGGCTTGGGCCCGGTGACCTAGTTCCCGGCTCCCTCAGCTCTTGCTCTGGGCTGCACCGGGTCCTGAGGTTACCTATTCTGGGAGGGACTCCAGGCACTTCCCTAAGGGGTCAAGCAGATTAACCATTGGGCTGGGTCAGTGCCAGGCAGGCTGCACAATTTAACCTGGTCACTCTGGTTTCCGCTTTTAATCTTTAGCCACGGGGATTCTGGCGAGGTGTTTGTTCACCTCCAGCCTTGTGGTACAGGTGCCATTCTCCCTCAAACTCTCAAGCAGAGTGCTCCACTCCCTGCTCAACTTCCCCTCCCACCTCCAACCCCAGTCAAGCTCTGCCAGTCCCCACCGCCTCTGTGACACCTTTCCTGACTCCCTGGGGACCCCCAGAGTACAGCCTCCTATGATCATCTTCACGAATCCATACAGTCAGCCCCCTGCACACCCACAGGTCCCCCATCCCCAGAATCAAGTCAACCAAGGAGTAAAAATGTTCAGGGGAAAAACTGCATCTGTGTTGAACATTCACAGACTTTTTTTTTTCTTGTCATTGTTCCCTAAGCAATACAGCCTAACAACTGTTTGCATAGCATTTACTTTGTCTAGGGTATTCTCTGTGATAGAGAGATGAGTCAGAGCACAGGGAGGGGCTGGGGGCTATGGCACAGTGGGCTATGCCAGTGTTTGCAAAGCTCCCACGTCCCACATCAGAGTGCCAGCTTCAGTACCAGCTGCTCTGCTTCCAACCCAGCCTCCTGACAATGCATCCTGGGAGGCAGCAAATGATGGCCCAAGTGCCCACGACCCTGCCATCCACATGGGAGATCTGGGTGGAGTTCCAGGCTCGCAGCTTCAATCTGGCCAAGCCCCTGGCTGTTGCAGCCATTTGGGGAGTGAAACCAGCATACGGAAGATCTCTCTCTCTCTCTCTCTCTCTCTCTCTCTCTGCCTTTCAAGTAAATCAAAAGACATTGGAAAATGACCACAGGTTCTATGCAAATATTATACCATTCTATATAACGAACTTGAGCATCCATAGACTGTTGTATTCACAGGCTGGGGGGTAGGTGGTCCTGGACCCAACCCCAGGGACACAGAGGGATGACTGGACTATATCCCAGCATGAGGCCCAGGGGCATGGTGACTGTCTCCCCATGGGTATTTTTTTAAAAGATTTATTTTGGGCCGGCGCCGTGGCTCAACAGGCTAATCCTCCGCCTTGCGGCGCCGGCACACCGGGTTCTAGTCCCGGTCGGGGCGCCGGATTCTGTCCCGGTTGCCCCTCTTCCAGGCCAGCCCTCTGCTGTGGCCCGGGAGTGCAGTGGAGGATGGCCCAAGTGCTTGGGCCCTGCACCCCATGGGAGACCAGGAAAAAAAGCACCTAGCACCTGGCTCCTGCCATCGGATGAGCGCGGTGCGCCGGCCGCAGCGCGAATGGCGCGGCAGCCATTGGAGGGTGAACCAACGGCAAAGGAAGACCTTTCTCTCTGTCTCTCTCTCTCACTGTCCACTCTGCCTGTCAAAAAAAAAAAAAAAGATTTATTTTATTTCTTTGAAAGACAGAGTTACAGAGAGAGGTAGAGAGAGAGAGAGAGGTCTTCCATCCACTGGTTCACTCCCCAGGTGGCCACAACAGCCGGAGCTGCGCCGATCCAAAGCCAGGAGCCAGGAGCTTCTTCCAGGTCTCCCACATGGATGCAGGGGCCCAAGGACTTTAGCCATCTTCCAATGCTTTCCCAGGCCACAGCAGAGAGCTGGATCAGGAGCGGAGCAGCTGAGACTAGAACTGGCACCCATATGGGATGCTGGCCTTTCAAACCAGGGCATTAACCCGCTGCACCACAGCACTGGCCCCTCCCATGGGTATTCTTATAGTAGAAACCACACCATATCCCACACTTGATCCTAGGAATGTCACGAGGTGGGCAGTTGAGGATGCTGGAACGTTTGAAATGCCTTTCACAGAACTGAAACACCAGTCCTGGCCGTGAGAAAATGTTCATAACTCTTCAAAGCACAGGTAGCTCTCTCAGCCCCTTGGGTCCTCCCAGAAAACTTGTGCACAGGCTGATCACTGAACAGATGAGAATCCAGAGACCACAGAGGGGAAACCCCGCAAGGCCATGTGGGCAGGCTCATGACAGGGTCCCAAAACGCATGTCAGCGTTCTCACCTCCCAGTCCCAGGCTTTGAGGTGTGTGCAGCAGATACTGGGATCTTAGCTCCAACCATTGAGGAATGGGGTTTTTTGTTGTTTGTTTTTTGTTATTTTCATGCAAATTGTTGAACTCTTTACTTAGTATAGAGTTGGTCTTCTGTGTATCAAGTTAATTGAAAAATGGATCTTAGTGGAGAATAGGGCTGGGAATGGGAGAGGGAGGAGGAGGAGGGGTGGGAGAGTGGGTGGGAGGGCGGGTATGCTGGGAAGAATCACTGTACTCCTAAAGTTGTACTTATGAAATGCATGAAGTTTGTATTCCTTAAAAAAAAAAGGTTTCTTTGGGGGAAAATAGAATAAAATAGAATTTACTGTAAAAAATTTTAAAAATTAAAAGTGGCTAATTTAAAAAAGAAACCTCTGCACCAAGGCCCACACCCAGCTAGGAGTGTTCTGATCCCCAGCTGAGCACACATCCTCCGAGGATACGCCCCCACGTCCCACAGATCCCATTCAAACAGCACCCGTGGAAGCAACAGGGGCATCCTTTGCCCACTACTCTCCTGAAGCGCTGGGTCCCTCCCCACGCCAGCAATTCCACCCTCCCCACGCACAGAGAGGCAAGACAGGGCACCGAGAGTCCAGGCCACCAACAGCAACCTGAACTTCAGGTGGTTTTAGGTTTCCCAGGTAACGTTTGCCCTTGGGTTATTTCTGCTCCAGGAGGGAAGCCAGAAAAGGTAGGAGAGAGATGGGCGGGTGCAGGGGAGATAAGGTACCAGGTCATCTGCAAGAGGCACCTGCCCTGGAAGACTACATGAATGCTACAGGAGTGAATTATTTATCGAATTAATGAATGTATCTGTTCCCAATATTATATCAGTTGGCTGCATTTCAAGGAGGGGTGGCAGGTGAATTTACACAGGACAACACGAGACAGTCTGGGGCCTGGACCACTGTGCTGGAAGACAAGGTCTCTCAACTTCCAGGCATCTCCACTGTGGTTGGAGAAGGGGACACATGAGAATAAAGTCTGGGGGCTTCTGAGCTTCCCCCCATCCCAACCCACATCCCATCAATCACTCACTCTTGATCCAAGTCCACACAAAAAATCCAAGTCCTTTACCTGAAACACCCTAATTCCCCAGGGCAGCCCCTCTCCCACCAAGACCCACTCAAATGTCCCGTTGTCCCTGCAGCTCCAGCAACCCATTCTAACAGCCAGGACTCCTCCCCCTCTCACTGGAGTCCCCCAAGCATCACACACACCTTCACCACCACACACATCACGACGTAGCACAGGCACTCGCTTGTCTGTCAAGCGCTGCACTGCTTGGTGTCGGCACTCGGTAAGCGTACACCGTGATCTGTCACGGAGGGAGGGAGAGACCGAGAGGCCCCTTGAGAAAGGGCAGGTGCTGGTGCACTGCCTAAGACGCTGGTATCCCACAAGAGCTCCAGTTCAAGTCCCAGCTGCTCTGCTTCTGTTCCAGCTCCTTCCCTGCTAAGGTGCCTGGGATGGGCAGCAGGAGGTGACCCTGGTGCTTGGGCCCCTGCCACCCCCCTGGGAGACCCAGATGGAGCTGCAGGCTCCCGGCTTCACCTGGACTAGCCTCAGCCATTGGGGAGTGCTGGCGAATGGAAGACATTCTCTCTCTCTCTCTCTCTTTCAAATGAAATAAATAAGCCTTAACAGGAAGAAAGGAAGGAAGGAAGGAAGGAAGGAAGGAAGGAAGGAAGGGAGGAAGGGAGGAAGGGAGGAAGGGAGGAAGGGAGGAAGGGAGGAAGGGAGGAAGGGAGGAAGGGAGGAAGGGAGGAAGGGAGGAAGGGAGGAAGGGAGGAAGGGAGGAAGGAAGGAAGGAAGGGAGGGAGGGAGGGAGGGAGGGAGGGAAGGGGGAGAGGGAGGGAGGGAGGGAGGGGTCAATCCTGGAGCTCAAACCAGAGCAGCAGGTGCAGCTCACAAATGACACACAGGTTGTCATCACTGTTTCCTGGTGTCATCAGGGTTGGCATGGCAACCCCTCTGCAGAGCCAGGGTCCCCCACCCCACCCCCGACCATTCTCTTGAGACCCAAACTGTGAACGATCTCCCACCCCAACACTGCACTCCTGGAAGAGACCAGCCTGACTCCTGCCTTTCACTCTGGCTGTACCCCAACAGGAGGGCCCCCCACACACACTGGAAAGTCTGCCAGCCAAGGCTACCCGAGACCCAAACGGAGAGTCTGGGAGACTCTTAGAGGCCAAAGAATCCCAGATAAGCGGGAAAGGGTAGGAGGAGGTGGAGAGAAGAATGCAGGGTGGTGGCTGGAGCCGAGCTTCTGATAAACCAACAATAAGGAATCTGTCAGGGCAAAGGAGGAGAGCTCTCAAAGACACAATTGTTCCCCAGTCCTAGAGCCTAAGGCCAGGCCAGCAGGACACAGGAGACCGAAGGGGCTCCCAGGCCGCATTTTAGCATCTAGGTGAGCTGCTCCTCAGTCATTTAGGGAATGCCCCCAGGGCGAGGTCTGTTTGTAGGATCTGAGGGAGTGCTAAAAAAATAAAAAGTCAGACTACACCACTGGCACAGTTACAGAACTAACCCCTGGATGACACAGCTCTACCCAACCCAGCTTCCAAACAGGGCTTGAATCTGCTCAAGTACAAAGAATGGGAGCTGGCACTGTGGCGGAGCAGGTTAAGCCGCCACCTGCGACGCCGGCGTCCCACATGGGCGCTGGTTCGAATCCCGGCTGCTCCCCTTCAGACAGGCTCCCTGCTAATGTGTCTTGGAAAGCAGCAGGAGATGGTCCAAATGCTTGGCCTCCTGCAAGCAGGGGGAGACCCAGATGGAGTTCCAGGCTCCTGGCTTTGGCCTGGCCCAGCCCTGGCTGATGTGGCCATTTGAGGAATGAACCAGAGGATGAAAGCTTTCTCTCTCTCTCTCTGTCTCTCCCTCTCTCTCTCTGTAATCTGTCTTCCATATAAATAAATAAATCTTAAAGAAAAAACAAGTTTAATAGAATTACCACATGGTCCAGCAAGTCCACTCCTAAGTATAGGCCCAAAAGAATTAAAAACTGGTAGTCAAATAAAACTTTGCACACAAATGTCCACAGTGGCACTGTGGACAAAAAGATAGAAAGAATCCAAATACTCACCAATTGATAAGCAGATAAGCAGAGCATAGTGTTATCTCCATAATGAACTATTATTCAACTATAAAAGAGGAATGAGGTCTTAATGCATGCTACAATACAGATGAACCTTAAAAATATCACACTAGTTAAGAAACCACACACAAAGGGTCACACATGGTGTGATTCTGTGACTAGGAAATATACAGAACAGCAAATCCACAGACTGAGAGCAGCTGAGATTCGAACCTGCACCCATGTAGGGTGCCGGCGTCGCAGGTGGTGGCATAGTGGGTAAAGCTGCTGCCTGCATCCCATATGAGTGCCGGTTCAAGTCCCAGCTGCTCCTCTTCCAATCTAGCTCCCTGCTAATGCACCTGGGAACTTGGGCCCCTGCCACCTACATGAGAGACCCAGATGGAGTTCCAGGCTCTTGGCTTTGGCCTGGCCCAGCGCCGGCTGTTGCAGCCATTTGGGGAATGAAGCAGTGGATAGAAGATACCTCTCCCCCCCTCCAAATCTGTCTTGGAAATAAATAAAATAAATCTTTTTTTAAAAATGATTAATTTTATCTTGTATAGATTTCACCTTAAATTTTTAAAGACTTAGTTGTTTGTTTGAAAGGCAGAGGCAGAGGCAAAGGCAGAGGGAGAGGGAGATAGAGAGAGAGAGATCTTCCATCCTCTGGTTCACTCCCCAGATGGCCGCAACGGCCAGAGCTGAGCTGATCTGAAGCCAGGAGCCAGGAGCTTCCTCTGGATCTCCCACGTGGGTACAGGGGCCCATGGACTTGGGCCATTTTCTATGCTTTCCCAGGCCATAGCAGAGAGCTGGATCAAAGAGAAGCAGCCAAGACTCCAACAGTGCCCATATGGGATGCCTACTACACCACAGTGCTGGCCCTCATCCCAATTTTTATTTTTTTTAAAAGATTTATTTATTTATTTATTTGAAAGTCAGAGTTACACAGAGAGAGAGGCGAGGTAGAGAGAGACAGAGAGGTCTTCCATCCGATGGTTCACTCCCCAAATGGTCACAATGCCCGGAGCTGCGCTGATCCGAAGCCAAGAGCCAGGAGCTTCTTCCTGGTCTCCTACTTGGGGCCCAAGCTGGATTGGAAGAGGAGCAGCCCAGTCTCGAACCGGCGGCCACGTGGGATGCCAGCGCTTCAGGCCAGGGTGTGTTAACCCACTGTGCCACAGTGCCGGCCCTCACCTCAGTTTTTTTTGTTTGTTTTTGTTTTTTGTTTATTTTTTTTTTGACAGGCAGAGTGGACAGTGAGAGAGAGAGACAGAGAGAAAGTTCTTCCTTTGCCGTTGGTTCACCCTCCAATGGCCGCCACGGCCAGCGCGCTGCGGCCGGCGCACCGCGCTCATCCGAAGGCAGGAGCCAGGAGCCAGGTGCTTTTCCTGGTCTCCCATGGGGTGCAGGGCCCAAGCACTTGGGCCATCCTCCACTGCACTCCCGGGCCACAGCAGAGAGCTGGCCTGGAAGAGGGGCAACCGGGACATAATCCGGTGCCCCAACCAGGACTAGAACCCGGAGTGCCGGCGCTGCAAGGCGGAAGATTAGCCTAGTGAGCCATGGCGCCGGCCATCACCTCAGTTTTTAAAAACACACTAAGGGGCCGGGGCAGCAGCTCACTTGGCTAATCCTCCGCCTGCGGCGCTGGCACCCGGGGTTCCAGTTGGAGCGCCAGAGTCTGTCCCAGTTGCCCCTCTTCCAGTCCAGCTCTCTACTGTGGACCGGGAAGGCAGTGGAGGGTGGCCCGGGTGCTTGGGCCCTGCACCCACACGGGAGACCAGGAGAAAGCACCTGGCTCCTGGCTTCAGATCAGTGCAGCGCACCGGCAGCCGTAGCAGCCATTTGGGGGGTGAACCAAAGGAAGGAAGACCTTTCTTTCTGTCTCTCTCTCTCACTGTCTAACTCTGCCTGTCAAAAAAAAAAAAAAGAAAAAACACACACACTAAGGACCTTGGCTGTCAGGGCTGGTAAAGTCATGTGGGGGCCTCCCCCTGGGCTGCCCTGCCCTGGAAGCGGGGGCTCCCTTCATTCCCCCGCCCCCTGCACTTCGGCAATGCCCTCTCCGCGTGGGGAAGCCACAGGTGCCACTGGAGCCCAGAGAGGTGTCAGAGCAGGAAATTGGGCCAAAGAGCAGCTCCTTAGCACTGACCTTCCCTCGACCTCCCTAAGCGACTCCTTCATGGGTTTGCACAGTCAATTATTCACCAGCCTGCCAAGTGCCATAGGGCAGAAAACCCACTAGGGCTCTCCTGTGGAAGGGGCCAGGCTGGCCAGGACATTCTCTCTGTTCCCCCTACAAAGACACATGCCAATCATTTACTGAGGGCCTACGATGGGCCTGCATGGCACACAGTATTTGACACGATTGCCACATGGACTCCTACCTCCTGATGAAGATATTACCTGGACCACAGGAGGACTTTTGTGGGTCCCAGGCACTGTTGCCTGCATGGAGTTATTTCCAAATAAATAAATAAAATACTAAAAGCTCCATCTCATGAATGCATTAGGATAAAAATATAGTCTTAACATTCTGTATTCACAGATCCTCTTTGACATAAAAGTTCATCTTTTCCTCCTGCATTAATAAGAAACTAAAACATTTCCACGGGTCCCTAATCCATAGAGCATGGGACCTAGATGTGGCGCCTCCAGTCCTGATGGATTGTTATCATCATTCAGAGGGAAAAAACTGCAGTTTAACTTACAGAGCTAAAAAGGTGACAGGAATACACCTATGGCCAATTCAAGGTAGACCAGGGTGTCAAGAAAATTCATCAGAGAAAGAATAGTGATTTCAACAGAGGGTACTGGGACAGCTGAATATTCAGATATGAAAGAATGAGGTTAGATCCCTGCCTCACGCCATATACCAAAAATTAACTAAAATCAGATGAAAGACTGATGAAAGGTAAGAGCTAAAACCAATGGGGCCATCACTGTGGCAGAGTAGAATGCATGCAGTACTGGCATCCCATAGGGGTACAGGTTCATGTCCCGGCTGCTCCTCTTCTGATCCAGCTCTCTGCTTATGGCCTGGGAAAACAGTGGAGGATGGTCCAAATGCTTGGGCCTCCACACGTATGTGGGAGAATTGAAAGAAGCTCCAGGCTCATGGCTTTGGATCACCTCAGCTCCAGCCACTGCAGCCATTTGGGAAGTGAACCAGCAGATGGAAGACCTTTCTCTCTGTCTGTAACTCTCTCTACCTCTCAAATAAATAAGTAAAATCTAAAAAAAAAAAAAAAAAAAAGAGCTAAGAAATATTTTTCTTTTAACACAAACTATTTATTTATTTATTTGAAAGGCAGAGCAACAGACAGAGGGGGAGAAATAGAGAGGGAGAGAGAGAGAGAGAGAGAGAGAGAGAGAGAGAGAGGTCTTCCATCTACTGGTTCACTTCCTAAGTGGCTGCAACAGCCAGGACTGGGCCAGGCTGAAGCCAAGAGCCAGGAACTCCATACAGGTCTCCCACATGGGTGCAGGGGCCCAAACACTGGGCCATCTTCTGCCGCTTTCCAGGCACATGAGCAGGGAGCTGGATCGGAAGTGGAGCAGCTGGGGTGCAAACAGATACGCTGCTACGGGAGATCAGCATCCCAAGCAGGGCCTTAACCGGCTGCTCACAGCAGCAGCCCCTGCTTCTTAGATAGGACCCCTACAGCACAAGTAAGCAAGTGAAAAACGGGCATACCGAACTTCAGAGAAAAAAGGTTTTTAAAACCTTTGTGCTTCAGAATATACTATCAGCCGGACAGGCATTTGACATCATGGTTAAGATGCCACTTGCAGGGCTGGCGCTGTGGCACAGCAAGTTAACGCTCTGGCTGAAGCGCCAGCATCCCATATGGGTGCTTCTTTGAGTCCTGGCTGCTCTACTTCTGATGCAGTTCCCTGCTGTGGCCCGGGAAAGCAGTAGAGATGGCCCAAGTCCTTGGACCCCTGCACCTGCATGGGAGACCTGGAGGTAGCTCCTGGCTCCTGGCTTCAGATTGGCTCAGTTCTGGCCATTGTGGCCAACTGGGGAGTGAACCATCAGATGGAAGACCTCTCTCTCTCTCTCTCTCTCTCTCTCTCTCTCTGTGTGTGTGTGTGTGTGTGTGTGTGTGTAACTCTTTCAAATAAATAAATAAATCTTAAAAAAAAAAAAAAAAAGATGCCACTTGTGATGTGCACATCCCATTTCAGAGTCGCTGGATGCAAGTCTTGGCTCTGCTCCTGACTCCAGCTTCCTGCTAATGTCCACCCTGGGAGGCAGCAGGTGATGGCTCAAGTGGCTAGGTGCCTGTGGAAGGCCCACATTGGGCTCTCAGCTCCTGTCTTTGGCCTGGTCCAACCTTGGCTGTTGTGGGCATTTGGAGGAATGAACAAGTGAATGAGATACCTCAAGATAGATAGATAGATAGATATAGAGAGATATCTATCAATCTTGGCCTCTCGGCCTTTCAAATAAATAAATATTCTATTTAAAACAGATACTATCAAGAAAGTGGAAAGAAAACCCACAGCAGCAAATACCTGCAAGTCACATACCTGATAAAGGTGCAGTATACAGAATATATACTTTTTAAAGATTGATTTGAAAGGCAGAGTGGGCCGGTGCCGAGGCTCACTAGGCTAATCCTCTGCCTTGCAGCGCCGGCACACCGGATTCTAGTCCCGGTCGGGGCACCGGATTCTGTCCGGTTGCCCCTCTTCCAGGCCAGCTCTCTGCTGTGGCCCGGGAGTGCAGTGGAGGATGGCCCAAGTGCTTGGGCCCTGCACCCCATGGGAGACCAGGAGAAGCACCTGGCTCCTGCCTTCGGATCAGCGCGGTGCGCCGGCCACAGTGCAGCAGCCGTGGCGGCCATTGGAAGGTGAACCAACGGCAACGGAAGACCTTTCTCTCTGTCTCTCCCTCTCTCTCACTGTCCACTCTGCCTGTCAAAAAAAAAAAAAAAAAGAAAGGCAGAGTGACAGAGAGAAAGGAAAAGACAGAGAGAGAGAGATCTTCCATCTACTGGTTCACTCCCTAAATGACTGCAACAGCCAAATCCGGACCAAGGCAGAAGCCAGGTCTGCCACGTGGGTGGCAGGGGCCCCAGGACTTGGGCCTCCTTGCACTGTCTTTCCAGCACATTAGCAGGAAGCTAGCGAAGAAGCGGAGCAGCCATCACACAAACCAGCAGCCTCACAAGCCACAGCTTAACCTATCGCACCACAACACTGGCCCAGGTGACAGACTACATCAAGAACTCTTAGCAATGGACAATAAGAACAATCCAATATAAACATGGGCAAAGGACTTGAGCAAAAATTTCTCCAAAGAAAGATATACAAATGGCCAACAAGCATAGGAAATAATGTCCAATACCATTAAGAAATTGCAAACCAAAGCCACAATGAGATAGCACTTCACCCCCCACTAGACTAGCTACAATTTGGTTTTTACTGGAAGTAACAAATGTTGCCAACGATCTGGAGCAACCAGAATCCTCCTACACAGATCATGGGAAGGCAAAATGGAGCAGCCTCTTTAAAAAAAAAAAAAAAAAAAAAAAACTGTGGCAGTGGCTCAAAAACTTCAATGTAAAACTCGACCCAACAATTCTACTCTGTTATATGCCCAAGGGAAACAAAACAGACGAACACACAAAAGACCTGTAATGAATGATCATCATTTTTCACAAAAGCCAAAAAGATGGAAATAACCCAAAGGTCCATCATCTGATGCACGAATAAACAAAATATGGCTCCACAAGAGACTATTACCCAACCATAAAAAGGAAGAAAACACAATCCATGAAGGAAGCCAGACACAGGAGGCTACATATTGTAGGACTCCATTTATAGCAAATGTCCAGAAAATTCCGCAGATCTACAGAGACAGGAAGCAGAGAGGTGCCTCAGAAACTTCCAGAGCTGTGCACCCTCAGGACCCCTCCTGCCTCTCCCTCAACTCCAACCGAGACAGCCAAGGAGCTGATAACTCCAGAGAGTGTGCCACGTTGTATGCAGACACCGTCCCAGGAAGGGGAGCCAGGGAGAGGGAGACCCACCATCTCTGTCCTGAGCTTCCTGTAGGATTGCACTTGTCCCAGACTACTGCTGCCCCCTGGTGGCTCAATGCACTGCCACCTACAAAACCCCACCAGCCTAACCCTCTAAGCAAATAGAGAATGCCAAGACATGAGTGTCATTTTAAATTTTCCAGTACACATGTTAAAAGATAAAAGAGGTGAAATTAATTATAATTATTAATTATAATACTTCTGTAACCCCATATATCCAAACTATGAACATTTCAACGTGAGATGAAAAGCTTATTAATGAGTTAATCTACATGCTTTTTCCACTGGAAATGTGGAGTGTATTTCACACCTGCAGCACACTTCAATTCATAGAAGCCCAGCAGCTTATGTTTCCATTTCTGTTTCCCAAACCTTCTCTCATCCCCCCGCCCCACGAAGGCAATGTTATCCAATCTTTTTAGGGCGCCTGTGTTTCTCACTACAGCCCACCCCACAAGGTCGGGGGTGGAATCTGCCGTGTCAGGGCTCAACCCGTTTCAGGTTTCAGATTTTTAGGATGTGGGGCACTCGGCCTGGATCTGTGCACTTTGCCTACACCATTGCTATCGCCCTCGTCCAGGCTGACACCATTTTGTCTGCTCTATGAGTGAGTCCCAAACCCTCCCACTTCTGCCCCCCTGCTGCCTTCTCATGTCCTGCACACACAGAGCAGCCAGAGGGAGCAAACCACTCCCCTGCCGGTGTGCCTCCTCCAGCTTCCCGATGCTTCTAGTAAAACCCAAACCCCTCACCCAGCTTTGCCACACTACCCCCATTACCCGGCCCCTCACTGCCCATCATTCTCCCACTGCCTCCAACCTGCTACACTCATTCCCACTTCCTGCCCCGCCCCCCGCCTGGAACGTCCTTCCTGGCTGGCTCCACCTCATCAATCAGATCTCCAGGTGGCCTTCCCCCACCTGCTTGTCTGCAACGGTCCCCTCATCCGTCTTCATATTCTATCCTATAACCTTGTTTTTATTGTCTTCACTTGCTGAAACTACTGGTCTGGCTGGTGGGTTGTTTTCTGTCTCCTTTTACCATAAGCTCCACAAGAGAAAAGATTTCCCTTGTGGGGCCAGCACTATGGCACAGCAGGTTAAGACCTTGTGTGCGATGCTGGCATCCCATGTCGGAGCGACAGTGAGAGTCCCAGCCACTAATGCACCTGAGAAGGCAGTGGACAGAGAGAGAGAGATCTTCCACCTGCTGATTCACTCCCTAAATGGCCACAACAGCCAGGATTGGGCCAAACTGAAGCCAGGAACTCCATCAGGATCTCCCACGTGGGTGGCAGGGACCCAAATCCTTGGGCCATCTTCCACTGCTTTCCCAGACACATTAGCAGGGAGCTGGATCAGAAGTGGAGCAGCCAGGACTTGAACTGGTGTTCGTATGGGATGCCAGCATCACAGGCGGACAGCAACTTAACCCTCTGCGCCACGACGCCAGTACCCCGTGCTTTAGTCTCCGTCTGAGCACCCTCTGCGACCCTCGTGGCACAGGTCACAATCCTGACTTGAGCTGATTCATTGAGTTTCTCTTTCTGTCGGCCCGTCTAGACTCTGTACTTGCAGACTCTGCACTCCATAAACGGGGGCAATGAATGTGCAGTGCAAACCCTAGCCTGAGCTGATACCCAATAAATACCACTGAATGAATAACCGGCTCTTCCTGGTAATTCCCAGCCCTGCCCAGGTAAATGATCCCTGGACGAAATCCTACCAAGGACCCTGTAAGAACCCTGCCTTTTCCTGGTGTCCTTGGGAGACCAGGAACTACAGCTCCTGCTTCATGGGACCATGCAGGCAGCCTGAGTGTGACGGAAGCCTGGTACCCTGGCTCAAAGAATGGGGCAGAAAGAGAGAGAACCTTTGTCGCCAGGGTATGCCTGCCCGATGCTCAGTCAAGCCCTGCCCTCCCTCCTCCAGTGTCACCAAAGCTCTCCTCCCAACAAGCGTCCCCTGGCACCACGCTACCACCCGCCCCAGTACCCACCCCTATCCCACTGGGCTGGGTGCGAGGTCAAGGACTTCACTCCCACAAACCAGGTCCAGGCAAGTCTGTTCCCCACCCCGACCACTGAATCCAAACAGAGTTCCATAACGTTCTTGGAGAACTCCACCCTCCCACAGCCCCACCCCCGCCCCGGGAATTTTCCTTGTGTTCAAGTCTCAGACATTTGAGATCTTGTAGTCTGAATTCCTGCCTGTTACAGAAGCCCAAAGAGAGGGGCTGGAGGGGCTGGGGGTTGTGGCTTTGCAGGTAAAGCCACCTCCTGCAGCGCTGGCATCCCACAGGGGAGCACTGATTTTTTTTTTTTTTTAAGATTTATTTTATTTATTTGAAAGACAGAGTTACAGAGAGAGGTAGAGACAGAGAGGGGTCTTCCACAGACAGAGGGGTCTTCCATCCACTGTTTCACTCCCCAGATGGCCACAATGGCCGGAGCTGCGCCGATCTGAAGCCAGGAGCCAGAAGCTTTTTCCAGGTCTCCTACATGGGTGCAGGAGCCCAAGGACTTGGGCCATCTTCTACTGCTTTCCCAGGCCACAGAAGAGAGCAGGATTGGAAGAGGAGCAGCCGGGACTCAAACCAGCACCCATGTGGGATGCTGGCCCCGCTACTCCACTTCTGATCCAGCTCCCTGCTAATGCACCTGCGGATGGAAGCTCTCTGCCTCTCCTCTCTCTCTGTAACTCTTTCGAATAAATAAAATATTTAACCAAAAAAAAAAAAAAAAAAGTAGAAGCAGCAGCCCAGAGAGAAGAAGGGGTTTCTCCTGTGTCACAGACCCACGGACAGAACCCCAAGCACCTGTGGGTGGGGGTCACAGTCCACGGTTTCCTGTGGAGCCCAGGAACGGAGGCCACCCTGCCTTTTCTTTCTTTACTTTTTGAAGATTTATCTTACTTATTTGAAAGGCAATGTGACAAAGAGGGAAGCTGAAGAGAGAAAGAGATCTTTCATCTTTCCAGCCGTTGGTTCACTCCCCCCCCCCATAGCCACAATGGCCAGGCTGGGCCAGGCCAAAGCCAGGAGCCTGGAACTCCATCCGGGTGTCCCATGTGGGTGGCGGGGCCCAAACACTTGGGCTAACCTCCGCTGCTTTCCCAGGTGCATCAGCAGGGAGCTGGATCTGAAGCGGAGCAGCCGGGACTCAACAGGATGCCGGCAATGCAGGTGGCGGCTTAACCACCGCACCACACTGCCGGCCCATCTGCCTTCTCTTTCCTCTGTTCTCAGGAAGACCATGAGAGTCTGGTCATAACCTCCCCTCCCCTGAACTTTCACCTCCATTGCTTCATCTCCAACCCACAGCATGGGGCAGGCTAAGGGGGTAGGAAGAGAGTTAGGGAGACCCTTTCCATCTGAGAAAGGGCCCAGTGGAGCTCAGAATGGCTAAGTGACTGGCTCAAGGCCACACAGCGAGGCAGAAGCCACACCAAGACCAGACCCCAGGAATCCGGCCTCCAGCTCAGCTCCGGAGGTGGAGGGGAGGGCTGGCAAAGGCCAGGAGCTGGGCCACCCACCAAAAGCACAGCCTCTCCAGGTGTGCACAGTAAGAGGCTGGACTTGGAAGCATCTCTCCTCTGCTGCTCCAGGGCCAGCTCAAATGGACAGACGGACCTGTGGCGCGGCCACCGGCCTCTCAGCCTCCGTCTCTGCCTTCCTCCCCCCCACCCCACCCCGGACCCCCGCCCTACTTGCTACCAGCTCACCGCGCGTGGCCTCTGCCCTCGCGGACCAGTTGCTGACCCGAAGTGGGACGCTCCATCAGTCTCTCGGATCCCTGCGCGGCTCTGCGGCGCCACCACGCGGCCGCGCCCGGGAGCGACCAAGACCGATTCCGGCGGCAGTTTAGTGTGGGCGTGGCCTGCGTGGGAGGGGCTGCGGCGTGACGTCAGAAGGGCGGGGCACTCCGTTCCCGGAAGTCTGGGCTGCTTTGCTCCACCGAGGGCCCCGTGCTCCTCCCCTGACGAAGTGGGCGTGTCTCTCGGGACCCAGAGTCCCTCCTGTAGACCTGTCTGGGGGACCTGACGCCTGGGGGACCTGCGTGTGCAGGTGCAGGTGGGGTTTGCATTGATTCTATAGCCGGGCCCAGAGCTGCCCTCTCGCCCCCCAAACTTGCCGCTTCCACCCCACCCCTTCTGGTCCTCAGCCGCTCACCTGCAGACTCACCTGTCTGCCTTCCCAGTGGCCGGTCTGCAGCGTGGAGAACACCGGCGCGCCCCTAGGTGGCAGCAAAGGCCTAGAAGAAAAATGGTAGCAGGGTGGCGCCTCCCACCCTAACCCAGAAAGAGGGGGCTACCTCCTAGAGGAGAAAACTGGGGTCCCTAGTGATTTGAGCCCTGACTTCCGCCCCAGGGAGCAGAGAGGCTAACGGGGAGGGACCGTGGACATTGGCAGTTCAGAGCACAGGTGCCCGCCCTTGGCGGTGGACCTGTCCTCGTCTCTCTCTCTCTGGCTCCCTTTCTCTACCTATGAAACTCTGGGCAGGCAGGGTGTCTGCGCCCTCGGCAGAATGCTTGGCACACCGCAAAGGCTCTGTCTTCACGATCATTAAGTAAAGCAAGGCCTGGGCGTTTGGCCTCGTGGTTAAGATGCCAGCTGGGGACACCCACCCACACCCCGTTTCCCTGTGCTTGGGTACCAGTCCCCGCTCCACTCTTCTTCCAGCTTCCTGCTAGTGCACACCTGGGAGGCAGCAGGTGATGGCTCAAGCGGTTGGATCTTTGCCATCCATGTGGGAGATCCAGCTTATTTGGGGAATAAACCAACAGGTGACTCAATCTCTCTCCCTCTCCCTCTCCCTCTCCCTCTCTTCTCTTTCCCTCCTCTCTCTCTCCCTCTACCCCCTATCCAAACATGTTTTAAAAACTGAACAGAAATGTCAAGCAAGCTTCCATGGCTCACCAAGGCAGTGGTGCCCCTGGCTGGCATCTACACATAATGTCTTTTTACTGTGTCCACAGCTGGGCTGCAGGCCCCAAGTCATTCAGTCAAACTCTCATTGTGTTTTAGTGGAGGTATCTTGTGCGTGCAATGAAAATCCATTATCAGTTGACTTCGAATAAGGGGGAAGATCTTGGACAATCTGAGCGACAGTTGAACGTCCTGAAAATCAAAGCTGAGGCCTCCCTGAAGGAGGAGGAGGAGGAGGATGTTTGTGTATTTTATTTATCTGAAAGGCAGAAAAACAGAGAGATACAGACAGGCTACTAGAGAGCTTCCATTTCCTGGTTCACTCCCTCAAATGCCCACAGCAGCCAGGGCTGGGCCAGGCCAAAGCCAAGAGCCAAGAACTCAACCTGGGTCTCCCTCATGAGTAGCAGGGACCCGAGCACTTGAGCCATCACAGCTGCCTCCCAGGGTGCATTTCAGCAGGAAGCTGGACTCGGTGGGGGAGCCGAAACTCCAAGCCAGGCCCTCTGATAGGGGATGAAGGGGTGTCGCAACCACTGTGCCAAACGCTGCTCCTACTCACTTATGTCTTGTTAATTTTGATTTAACAAAATATTTTATTTTTATTTTATCAGAGAAGGAAAAAAATGGGCATTTTCTATCTGCTGCAACAGCCAGAACTGGGCCAGGTCCAAACCAGGAGCCTGAAACTCACTCCATGTCTCCCGGGGAAGGGTGTGCATTGGCAGGAAGCTGGATCAGAAGTGGAGGAGCCAGGACCCACAGGGGGCACTCCAACAGGGGATGTGGGCACCACGGGCAGCAACCCAACCTCTGCAACAAATGCCCACCATGTCCACTCTTTTGTGGCCCAGGGTCCAGCATCCATCGTTGTTTATTGATGGGGCTGGGAGAGGCAGGGGGCCCTCTCCACCACGCCGGCCCCCAGGTCTCAGCTTGGTGGCTTTCCCTGCAGCTGCTTCTTCCCGAAGGAGGCCAGGCTCATCCTCCCTGCAACCTCCTACTGCAAACCACGGTGCGAGATTGGGAATGAGGCTTGCAAACCACAGGCTGCTCCCAGACAGCTGGTGAGGAGGAGGCTTCTCTCTCAACGCCCAGCTGGTCCCCGTACCCTGCCTCTCCCACTTCCTTCCACAAGCCCAAACCCCTCTCTCTCCCCCAACCAATTTTTTTTTCAAAGATTTTATTAAGAGGTCTTCCATCCATTGGTTCACTCCCCAAATGGCTGCAACATCCCGGAGCCAGGAGCTTCTTCTGGGTCTCCCACATGGGTGCAGGGGTCCAAGGAATAAGGCCATCTTCTACTGTTCTCCCAGGCCATTGCAAGAGAGCTGGATTGGAAGTGGAGCAGCCGGGATTCGAACCGGTGCCCAAATGGGATACCAGCACTGCAGGTGGTGACTTTACCCACCATGCCACAGTGCCAGCCCCCAGTAATAACTTTAGGAGCGCCCTGCCTGGGACAGTCCAAGAAAGCAGAACAAGAGCAGCTGCACGTCCAGTACCCCTTATGGCGGTCAGCAGTCACCAACTACACAGCCCCCTCCCAGCCAGCAGCTGCACAGGGCCCTGCCCCTCGTGCAGGTGGATTGGATGTCAGACTCTTTACCCACTGCCCAGGAAGGCCACAGTCCTACCTCAGGTCCCCTGTGCTGTCCTTGCTGCCTTGACCGGTTGTCTCCATGCCTCCCTCTGACCGATAGCTTAAACCTATCCGTGGGGTCTTCAGCAAGTTCTGGAACCCACCTCCAATCCCCCCTCTATGAGATGGGGCCAGAGAGGAGCCGCCATCCCAGGGCTGCCGTGGGAACAGTAAAAAGCAGCTCTCCTGACCCTGATTAGGGGGTCTGTGACAGTGAGGGCCTCATAAACACAAGAGATGGTCGTTACCAGGGCTGGCACTGTGGTGCAATGGGTTAAGCTGCTGTCTGTGGCGCTGGCACCTCATAGGGCATTAGTTCAAGTCCTGGCTGCTCCACTTCTGATCCAGCTCCCTGCTAATGCACCTGGGAAAACAGCAGATGACCCAAGTCCTTGGGCCCCTGCACTCACGTGGGAGATCCAGATGAAGCTCCTGGCTCCTGGCTTCAGCCTGGCCCAGCCCTGGCTGTTGCAGCCACTTGGGGAGTGAACCAGCAAATGGAAGCTCTTTCTTGGTCTCTCTGTAACTCTGCCTTTCAAATAAATCTTTAACCATTTTTAAAAGTTCAAATAAAAACCTACTTCACCACGCCTTTAAAGGGACACTCGTGTTTAAGGCTGGCCTTGATGGTGTGTGCCAGCTTAAACGTTAGACCCAAGTCGTACCTCCTGCCTCAGCTTAGTCCCAGCCCTGCCTCCCTCTCCTGACCTGAGAGAGCTACAACCTCACTCCCCCAGCCCACGTCACTCCAACCAGGAACCTTAGACCCTCACGTCGGCCCCCTGCTCAGTCCTTCAGCAAATCCATCTCCCCCTCCCAGATATATCCGCGCCGGCCCCTCCATCTCACAGCCACCTCCCAGTTCCCACCGCCCAAGCTTCCTCTGCACTAACTCCTCTCCCGCTCTTGAACACACAAGAGGTGGCATGATTTTCTTGAATGCAAACAGGATCCTATCTCCTGTGGCTCAAAACCCTTCCTCCAGGCTACCTTTGCTGGAAAGATGGAAGCCAAAGCCCGGTCCCCGAGGCCCTGTGAGGCCTGGCCGCTGCTGCTCTTCCCTCTCCCTCCCGATCTCCACCTGCCCCCATCCCTGCCCCAACCCCGCTGGCCTCCTGCATCCTCCTTTGGCACCTGCTGAGCCCTCTCTGCCAAAGGTCTTCTCCTCCACCCCACACTTGAATTAACTCCCCTCCTGCCCAGGCTGCTTCAGACGTCTCCAGAGTTCAGGCCCCTTGCCTATATCATATACACACTCACACACATACATTGACACACACACACACACACACACACTCATCCCTGACATGCACAAGGAAAGCTGAAACCTGTGATGAGCCCTAAGGAAGAGAACAAAGCCAGGCACTTGCCTGGTGATGGGTGTTGGGGGCCCCATGTTCTGGGTGGCCTGTTATCACTGCCTAATCATGGAGACATGCTCACTCAGGGTCCCAATTTTGTGATGTTAGTTACTGGAAAGGAGATGGGCTTCACCCCAGAGCCCCTGCTCTTTCCCAGCCCCACAATGAATTCCCACGTTCCCCTGATAACGCTCAAAGCCTTTTCTTCGTGCTCAGATTTTTCTTCATAACATGCTCCCTGCACTGCCCTCCAACCCCCACAAATACATAAGAGGTCTGTTTGCCCATTTCTCTGTGGAAGTGTCCTCCTAGAGAGTCACCATGGCAACCGAATGATGTCACTGACTTGGAAGCGGTTGCCTAGGAGATGAGTGGTGTCACTTCCAGGAGGCGGTTCCCATGGCAACCGTCTCAGTGGCTCTAGGGGGTGGCCAGGAAAGTGAAGGGGGTGGGGGGGGGGTGAATGCAGGAAGGACCCATGTGAAGGGTGGGAGGAGAGAGGGAGGAGGGGAATGGAGTCCAGGGAAAAGGTCAGGAAGAGGGGGAGGCCCAGCCTGGAGCAGGTGAAAAAAAACCACAGAACCACGGCGTTCCACACGTGAAGAGGTCTCCGAGCCCACCGAAGCAACAGCCTCATTTTTTTATTTTAAAGGTTTATTTATTTATTTGAAAGGCAGAGTTACAGAGAGGCAGAGGTCTTCTATCCGCTGGTTCGCTTCCCAATCGGCCAGAGCTGGGCTGATCCGAAGCCAGGAGCCAGGAGCTTGGCTCCCATTTGGGTGCAGGGGCCCAAGCACTTGGGTCATCTTCTACTGCTTTCCCAGGCCATAGCAGAGAGCTGTATCAGAAGAGGAGCAGCCAGGACTTGATCAGTGCTCCACCATGGAATGTCGGCATTGCCAGCAGTAGCTTAACCCACTGTGCCACAATGCCAGCCCCTCTTTGTTTTTTACAGTGGTTCATCGGTAGATTTGACAGGAAATGAAAGATTCCTGCATTTGGTGTTTCAAAATTCCAGCCTCGAATCAACAAAATATTCATGAATTCAACAACAACTTTTTAAAGATTCCTTTATTTGAAATAGAGAGTTACAGAGACAGAGAGAGAGAAATAGAGAGAGATCTTCCATCCGCTGGTTCACTCCCCAAACAGCTACAACTACTGGAACTGGGCCAGACCAAAGCCAGAAGCTTCTTCTGAGTCTCCCACATGGGTGCAGGGGCCCAAGGACTTAGGCCATTCTCCGCTGCTTTCCCAGGTGCGTTAGCAGGGAGCTGGATTGGAACTGGAACAGCCGGGACTAGAACCAGTGCCCATATGGAATGCTGGCTTCGCAGGCAGGAGCTTTATCCAGTACACCACAATGCCAGTCCCATCCAACAAATTCTTATTCTGAGTTATGTGGTAGGCCTGGCGATAAACCTGAGTAACATTTTTACAGCTGCTTTTTTTTTTTTTTTTTTTTTTTGACAGGCAGAGTGGACAGTGAGAGAGAGACAGAGAGAAAGGTCTTCCTTTGCCGTTGTTCACCCTCCAATGGCTGCTGCGGCCGGCACACCGCACTGATCCGAAGCCAGGAGCCAGGTGCTTCTCCTGGTCTCCCATGGGGTGCAGGGCCCAAGCACTTGGGCCATCCTCCACTGCACTCCCGGGCCACAGCAGAGAGCTGGCCTGGAAGAGGGGCAACCGGGACAGAATCCGGTGCCCCGACTGGGACTAGAACCCGGTGTGCCGGCGCCGCAAGGCGGAGGATTAGCCTAGTGAGCCGCGGCGCCGGCCTGCTTCTTTTTTAAGATTTATTTATCCATTTGAAAGGCAAATTACCAGAAACAGAGTCAGAGATCTTCCATGTGCTGTTTCACTCCCCAATGACTGCAACTGGGCCAGGCAGAAGCCAAGAGCCAGGAGCTCTCTCTGGGCCTCCCACATGGGTAGCAGGAACCCAGGTGCTTGCACCATCATCCACTCCCTTCCCAGGCACACTAGCAGGAAGTTGGATTGGAAGCGGAGCAGCCAGGACCAGGACTCAAACAGGCAGTCCAATGTGGAATGCCAGTACCACACGTGGCAGCTTAACCTACTATGCCACAGCACCAGGCAGCCACGGTTACTCTTTTTGTTGTATTTCCACCACAGAACGTTAGCCCCCATGAGGACAAGGTCCATGTTTATGCAATTCACCAAGGCATCCCCAGGCACCTGCCAGGCATCTGCCACATAGTAGCAGCTCGGGGCGTTTGTGAATGGATGATGACGGAATGACAAATGGGATTGTGAGGTGTGGACCCACAGGGACAGGCTATCCCTAGGAGCCTGCTAGCCCCAGGCTTCTGGGAGCTCCTAGAAGCTTGCAGGGAAAAGGTAACATTTCACAGGCAGGATTTACATAGAGCAAGAGAAGAAGACCTCCAGGAGGGAGCCTGGTGGCGTGTTGCTCTCAGAAGCAAGACCGCAGGCTGAACAAGGCAGTCTCTCTCCCTGCAGAGAGACTGTTGACTGGTGGTGCTTAGCGCCTGTAGGTACCTGACTTTCTGCAGTGCAGGACCTCCAAGGCTCAAGAGAAAGAAAACATTCAGAGATTGCAAACTCAGTCTAGGGATGAAGATGGGACAGCAAGAAACAGCCCAATGTGGCTGAAGAGGCAAAGATAAAGAAGGTAACAGGAAGTCTGGCTGGCAAGGGAGGAAGGGGTCTCATTAAGAAGCCCTGGAGAGATGGGGGTGGGGCCGGCGCTGTGGCACAGCGGGTTAAAGCCCTGGCCTGAAGCACCAGCATCCCATATGGGCGCCGGTTCAAGTCCCGGTTACTCCACTTCTGATCCAGCTCTCTGCTATGGCCTGGGAAAGCAGTGGAGGATGGCCCAAGTACTTGGGCCCCTGCACCTGCATGGGAGACCTGGAGGAAACTCCTGGCTCCTGGCTTCAGATCAGCAGTTACAGTCGTTGCGGCCAATTGGGGAGTGAACCATCGGATGGAAGACTCTCTCTCTCTCTCTGCCTCTCCCTCTCTGTGTAACTTTGACTTTCAAATAAATAAATCTTTAAAAAAAAAAAAAAAAAGGCCTGGAGGCCTGTGTTGAGGGGTGCAGCAGATTAAGCTGCATCCGTTACCGGAGTACCTGGTTTAAGTCCTGGCTACCCCAAGCTTCCAATCCAGCTCCCTGCTAACGCATCATCTGTTAAGCAGATGATGGTCCAAGTGCTTGGGTTCCTGGCCACCCACCTGGAAGGTCTGGATGAAGTTCCTAGCTCCTTGCTTTAGCCTGGCCCAAGCCACAGCTGTCATGGGCATTTGGAGAATGAATCAGTGGATGGAGGGTCTCTCTCTCCCTCCCCCACCTCAGTCATGATGCTTTCAAATAAAGAAATCTTAGAAAATTTTTTAAAAAGCCCAAATATTAGGTTTTCAGCCATGGCACCATGAAAGGGACAAGGACCTTAAAGCCATCCACACACTTTATGCTACCGCCCAGCCGTCTGAGCCAAGCAGTCACTTTTCCCCTGTGAACCTCTGACTCACATCTCCAACCTAGTTCACAGGAATTTTATATAGCTTTGAATTTCAAGACGTACATAAAGCCCCACTTAGTAAAACGAGGCCACAGAAGAGAGTAGGCAAACATTTTTTTATGACTTCCCTTCCTGGCACAGTTTCTGTCCCCAGAATGGCATGGGAGTTGTACTTAGGGAAATGAACTCGACAATGGATTCCTTCGACCTTTCTCGACCTTTTGGGGCCTCTACTGTGCTGGGTGCCATCGGGGTTTATAGGTGGAGGTGGAGGAGAGATATACGCAGCAACTTAGAATAATAAGGCATAGTCTGACCAAAGGGTAATGGAAGCTTAGATGTCTCAGGAGAGATGACATTTCACTGCACCTTGAGGGGAGAAGGTGATTTGGGTAGGGTGTTAGAGACGAAAAGATAGACACAGAGGGGCTGGCTACCGTTACCACCTTTCCACAAGTCCCCTACTTTCCAGATGGGAATTTAAAGCACCAGTGGTGTAATGGAAAAAGCCTTGAAGTAGGTCAGCCCCAATTTTTATCTCATGTTACTTTTCTTCTTTAAGATTTATTTATTTATTTATTTGAAAGTCATAGTTACACAGAGAGACAAGGAGAGGCAGAGAGAGAAAGAGGTTGTCCATCTGGTGGTTCACTCCCCAGTTGGCTACCACCGCCACAGTTGAGCTGATCTGAAGCCAGGAGCCTCCAGGTCTCCCACATGGTACAGGGGCCCAAGAACATGGGCCATCTTCCATTGCTTTCCCAGGCCATAGGTGAGAGCTGGATCAGAAGTGGAGCAGCCAGGGCCTGAACCAGCCCCATATGGGATGCTGGCACTGCAGGCGGTGGCTTTACCCACTATGCCACAGCATTGGCCCCCAATCTCATGTACTTTTGAACTACTTGTATACCCGGCTTTCTCATCTGCTCAAAATATCAATGTTCTACACTCCAGGGTCACTACAGAGACCACACATACAAAGTGTCCAAATCATTTCAGGTGGGGCTGGAGCTGTGGCATAGTGGGTAAAGCCACCATCTGCAATGCCAGCATCTTTTTTCGAGTCTCTGCTGCTCCACTTCCGATCCAGCTCTCTGCTATGGCCTGGGAAAGCAGTAGAAGATGACCCAAGTCCTTGGGTCCCTGCACCCACATGGGAGACCCAGAAGCTCCTGGGTTCCCAGCTCCAGTTGTCCCAGCCATCTGGGGAGTGAACCAGCAGATGGAAGACCTCTCTCTCCCTCTGCCTCTCCTTCTCTCTCTGTGTAACTCTTTCCAATTAATTTTTTTTTTTTTAAATCACTTCAGGTGTCTGAAATGGTTAATTTTTCATCAATCAGCCCAAGGACAGGGTTTTATACTGGATGTTGCGAGTCTGTCCAGTCCTGGATCAGGGTTTGTGCTTGCCCGACAGGAGGGTCTCCTGAGAACTGAGGATCCCCCTGGGGGGCAGGCATTGTGGAGCACTACGTAAGCCAACACCCAAACTCCGTATCTGAGTGTCTGGTTTGAGTCCTGCCTGCTCCTCCCCACTTCCTATGCATCCACCTGGGAGGCAGTGGCTGATGGCTCAAGTACTTGGGTTCCTACCACTCGTGGGAGACCCTGATGGAGGTCCTGGCTGCCGGCTTCAGCCTGAACCCAGCCCTGATTGTTGTTATTTTTAAACAACAACAACAACAACAAAAAGAGGAATAGGCTCCACAGTGCTTTAGCAACTGTGAAGTAGTCTTCAAAGGTAAGAGCAACTTTTTGCCTATGTCACATCAAAGCCAAGTGTCTCAGCCACATAAAGCTTGTAGCTTTAAAATACCTGACCTGAATAGAAGTGAAACTTTTAGAAAGCCATTTCAGCTTAAAATTGGGTCAACCTGGAACCAGCTTCTTAAGAGTACTTTTTAATAGACCTAGGGGTCACATTTCTACTTCAGAATAAGATAGTTTAAATGCCCATGCTTGAGTTCCATGATCCACAACGCAAATCCAAGGACAGTCTACGCCAAGCAGCACTGAACAGTTTTTAAGACCTGTGTTGGGGCCGGTGCTGCAGCACAGTGGGTTAAAGCCCCAGCCTACAGCGCCAGAGTCCCACATGGGCATGGGTTCGAGTGCCAGCTGCTCCTGTTCCAATCCAGCTCTCTGCTGTGGTCTGGGAAAGCAGTAGAAGATGGCCCAAGTCCGTGGGCCCCTGCACCCATGTGGAGACCTGGAAGCAGCTCCTGGCTCTTGGCTTCGGAACAGCTCAGCTCAGTTGCAGTCATTTGGGGGGCAAACCAGAGGAATGGAAGACCTCTCTCTGTAATTCTTCCTAATAAATAGAATTCCTTAAAAAAAAAAAAAAAGACCTCAGTTTAACTGAACCAACTCACTAGAACATGTTCAGTCCTAGGTACCTGAAAGAATTGTGAGCTAGAGACCACATCATGTAAGGTAGTTAATTGAAGCCAAGTCTCAAGAGACACCTTGGGGGGGCGAAGCAAATGAGGGAGAATTGAAGGGGTTAGGCTTTTTAAACACAGCTTTGCATTCTTAAATCCTGAAAGCTTTAACAGTCACTAAACTGGCACTGGCAGCGTGGTGCAGTGGGATGAGCCACTGCCCGGGACAGCAGCAGCCGTCATCAGAATGCGGGTTCAAGTCCCAGCTACCCTGCTTCCATTGTGGCTCCCTGCTGCTAAACCTGGAAAGCAGATGATGGCTCAAGTGGGAGGCCTGGCCCAGCCCTGGCTGTTGGGGTCACTTCGGGATTGACTCAGTGGATGGGAGCTCTTTCCCTACCTTGTTGCTCTGCCTTTGAAATGAAGTCATAAATCCTTTAAAAAAATCACTTGATTATTTCAGGGGTCCAGGTTGTACCCTTAATTAACGCCTTACTACATCTAATCTATAAGTAAAATTAAGAACATTTAAGGACATGCCTGAGCTCGGTATTTACCTCCAGTGTCAAATATCAACACCCCAGGGGGCGTTAAACCCCTTTCCAAGTTAAACACAGGCCACCACATTTCAGAGGTGCTGTACTGTGGAAGAAAGCTGGCTCACTTCCAAGAAATCAGTTAGGGGGAAGAGTGGTTATCAGCTGGGTTCACAGGAAACTGCTGAAAACCCCTGAGTCTCACACGTGTGCTGCAAAACACGTCACAGGCTCACAGGGCAGGAAAACATGGGTACTGTGCTACGAAAGCCTGCAAGTTTGAGACCTACACAGGGCTTCAGAGTGACAAGCGGTTCAACAGCTCCTGGAAGAGGGCAAAATCAAGACCATACACGTGGACAATATCCCCAAAGCAGCATTTATTATTTACCCATTGGATTCCAAACATTTATTTTAGAAGTCTGGCATTTCATAATCACCCATCTTGATTGACAGTGGGCTGACACACATGGCGCGGTCAGAATACACAAGGACAATAGCCAAAGAGTTACAAAAAAATAAATCCATGATTCTTAAACAATCGCAACCAAAAAAAGAAAAAAAAGTTACACGTATCAAAACTTTAGATGCGTTGCATTGAAAAGAAGGGTTTGTGCACGTCATAATTTAAAGAGGCAAAACAAGGCGCTACTGAAACCTCACGTTAAACAGTTTATCATAAAGCTGATGGGAAGGAGCAAGTTGTCTTTCTGTATCAGCTTCCCCTAACAGTTTCCCATTAGCTGAGGAAAGAAGTGGGAGGGGTGAATTCATTTTTGCATGCACAAGATGTACTGCTTAACAAAACACTATCAGCTTGTTTTAAATATCCACTGTAGCCCATGTTGGCTAATTCTCCTTTCTAAACGCCCCCATTACTTTGCCTGAATTTCCCATAGATCAACAGGCATAGTAAAATGCCCCATTCAGAACTCACTTCTCTGCACAACTCAACAAGGGAGCTCCTGTGGGCTCAAAGCAACCATCAGTCCAGCAATGCCCATGGAGATTAGCTGCAGCTGCTTCCCAAGGGACAGGAAAGCAGCTCGGAGTAGCTGTGCTGCCAATACACATAGGTTTAGCACTAGATACTTAGTGATGGTGGCAAGGAAGAATCGGTGATGACGAGGGTGGTGGGTGAAGGGCGGGCCAGGGACCCGAAGGAGCTTCAGTTGCCTTCTCCGGCATCTTCATCCTGCTGGTCGCTCGTCCAGAGGGTGAGGTTGTCTCGCAGCAACTGCATGATGAGCGTGGAGTCCTTATAGGAATCCTCGTTTAGCGTGTCCAGCTCAGCTATGGCGTCATCAAAGGCTTGTTTGGCTAAGAGGCAGGCCTGCTCCGGAGCATTCTGGATCTCGTAGTAGAACACCGAGAAGTTGAGGGCCAGGCCCAGCCGGATGGGGTGCGTCGGCTGCATGTGCTCTTTGCTGATCTCAAAGGCTTCCTTGTAGGCGGCCTCAGACGCTTCGACCACGCTGTTCTTCTTCTCCCCGGAAGCCACCTCGGCCAGGTAGCGGTAGTAGTCGCCCTTCATCTTCAGGTAGAACACCTTGCTCTCGTACTGGAAATCATTGCAGTTCTTGATGAGGAACTTGTCGAGCAGAGCCAGGACATCATTGCAAACGGTCTCCAGCTCCTTCTCGATCTTCTCCCGGTAGGCCTTCACTTTCTCCAGCTTCTTCTCATTTCCATCCGCCATGGTTTTCTGCTCAATGCTGCTGATGACCCGCCAAGAGGATCGCCTGGCGCCAACCACGTTCTTGTAGGCCACGGACAGGAGGTTTCGATCTTCATTGGAGAGGGGTTCATTCAGCTCGGTCACCTGCAAAACATCGAAGGTAAACACTGAGAGCTGACTCTCAAACCCCTGGGAGAAACTCTCCTTGAACGCCATCAACACTCCCGCTCAGGAACAGGGTTACAGACAGGAATAAAAGCCGATCCTGGACAAGAGCAATGGATCCCAGCTGCAGGGAGACTGCAGGCCACCAGAAGAGATGAATATTCTCAAAACCCCACGTGACAGACCCCGAGACATTCACAGCTGAGGTCTTCTAAGATGTTGCATTCATCCTGGTAGAGGAACAGGGTAAGGGTGACCACAGAATGGCTGCAGGACGCTTGGTCCACAGTGATGGCAAAGAAGCACCTGAGCTTCAGCTCCTTGGCAAGATATGGAAGACCAGGATCCCCTGAACAGTGTTCAGACACGGGACGGGGAGTGTGTTTCAGATTCTACTTCCAGCTCTACTTTTTGCACAGGTACAATCACAGGTCAAATTCGTATTAAAAAAGACCGACGTGTTAGTGACAATAAAATGCGCTCAGCCTCGGTTGAAAAGAAGCAAAGCTACCCACGGCTAGCTTCACCTGCCCAGGCCCCGAGGTGGAAGCAGCAATTATTCACGTGTTTCACGTGGGAGAGTCACATCTGCCGAGCCGGAATCTCCTCAGCTCTACGCCGTCAACTCCAGGTGAGCCGGCTGTGCAGCTGGAGAAGCACCACACTGTGTCTCCCCCAGAAGGTACGCTCAAGTCCTGACCTCTGGTACTTGCAAACTTGACCTCAGTTGGTTTTTGCAGACATAATTACTTAACATGAAATCGCTCTGGATTAGGGTGGTGCCCTAAATCCAACAACGGGGGCCAGACACACACGGAGGGAGGGGGCCACGTGACAAGGGAGGCAGAGACTGCAGCCACACATCTGCAGGCCAAGGAACACCCAGAAGCTAGCAGAAACTAGGAGAGCGCAAGGAAGAGGGCACACAGCCCTGCAACACCTCCCTTTGAGATGTCTAACTTCCAGAACTACAAAAGAATAAATTACTATTGTTCTAAGCTTATGCGACTTTGGCAACCCTAAAATCTAATGCTGACTTAGAAAACCCTGGTCTGGAGCCCAGCAAAGCTACCAACTTGCAAAACTATTACTGGGGGCTGGCACTGTGGCATAGCAAGTAAAGCCACCACCTGTGACACTGACATCCCACACGAGCACTGGTTCGGATCCTGGCTGCTCCACGTCCTGTCGAGCTCCCTGTTAAGACGGCCCAAGTGTTTGGGTTCCTGCCAAGCTTTTGGGAGACCCAGCTAAAGCTCGACTTCAGCCTGGTCCAGCACTGGCCACTGCAGTCATCTGGGGAGTGAACCAGCGGATGGAAGACGTCTGTGTCTCCCCCCTCTAACTCTTTCAAATAAATAAATATATTTTTAAAAAGTATTATAAAATCGTAATGACAGGACGTCCACTAATGCAAGGGAAAACCAAGTTCAATGGAGAAAGTTATCCAAGTGTATGCAGAGACACATGCTTAAAATGGACTGAGAAAATGGAGCAGTGGAGAATCAAATTTTATTCAATGATTTGAGAATTAGCACTTCAAGAACATTAAGTCACAAATATTATTATTGGCTGGCGCCGCGGCTCACTTGGCTAATCCTCCACCTGCAGCGCTGGTACCCCAAGTTCTAGTCCCAGTTTGGGCGGCGAATTCTGTCCCGGTTGCTCCTCTTCCAGTCCAGCTCTCTGCTGTGGCCCAGAAAGGCAGTGGAGGATGGCCCAAGTGCTTAGGCCCTGCCACTCGCATGGGAGACCAGGAGAAGCACCTGGCTCTTGGCTTAGGATCGGCACAGTGCCGGCCATAGCGGCCACTTAGGGGGTGAACCAACGGGAAAGGAAGAACTTTGTCTCTAACTCTGCCTGTCAAAAAATATTATTATTTACATAAAAATCAGAAAATTTGTGTCAGTCCTTACAAAGTATAACCAGCAGTGCCTGGAAGTCTCTCCCGTCCCCAAGCCCCAGCCAAGATAAAATAACTGCCTCTTCTAATGGCCCTCTTTCTCTGCCGCAGGACCCCTATCCTATTTTGCAAATTCTTAACCCATGATTCTCTCTCTTCCTTTGCCTAGTCCAACTGACCAACCCCCTTCCTTCCTCGGTGGCAGTCTTTAGCCAGAAACTGCCATGCCCATTCCCCTGGAGGGCCGCCTCCCCTCCACTCAAGACTGGGAGCCTCAGCCCTCACCCATGCGTTAGTCTCCATGTTCTCTCACAGACACCTGCCCCAGCCCAGAGAAATGTCCTGCCCACCAATTCACAATCCATGCTTCCTCCAAACCCAGTTAAAGACCTGGAACCTCCCTTCTCCAGTGGGTGCCTTTAAACAATCATACTTCCATGTGTTTACTGGGTCCAGTTAAAGACCTGGAACCTCCCTTCTCCAGTAGCAGCCTTTAAACAATCATACTTCCATGTGTTTACTGGAACTACAAAGCTTTGCAAATGACTGAGTGATTTAGTCTTCTAGAAAGCAACCCTTCTACGTGGAAATTCCATCCCCAATGCTCTGACAAGTCTCAGGACGCCTGCCCTCCCTAGAGTGACTCACTCTTCTCAGTGAAGCAAAACACGAGGCAAGGACAGAATTTACAGAACTCCTTAGATCTTGTAGTAATTAAATCCAATTAAGGCCATTTGACATTAGGATATAAATGACACTCATAAGGAGTCACAGGCCGCTTCAGCCCGGGACTAACAAAGCTGCTTCTGATAGACTACTGCAAAGATGCATCGAGGCAACTGCCAGGGTGTTATCAACGCTGAGCACGCCCGAGCACTGAAACGTCACTCAGCAGCTGCACAAACCAGAGTGTCCTCACTCAAGCCCCGAGCGTCTGAAGTTCAGTGGGAGCAGGCTGTGGCCTCACACCGGCAAACTAAAGCACCCAGGATCAGCTCAGTGGCTCTGCAAGGCCTCCCTCGGCCCCAGCTCTGTCTGATTCTATCTTTCCTGAGTGCCAGTAAGAGGTGTAGTAAGACATCAGTGTCCCTAGTAACCTAAGTGTGGGCGTCCCTTTGGCCGTACGAGCAGTCTTTTCTCCATCAGGAATAAACTGCCAAAAAAGGCTACTGGGCAGTATTTATGACACCTTCTCGAGAAAAATCATTGACAGGCGTGTTGGTGTTTATGTAACAATCAGCTGGTTGCCAGCCAGTCTGAATGAATCACTATCAGCATCAGCTGAGGGTGACTAACAGCACCCAGCAAGCAAACACCGCGCTCAGGACCCCAGCCAGAGAGTAACTGGGCACATTTAAATAGAATCATTGTTTTTTTAAATACCCCTGGTTCTAACTCCGTTAACAGGAAGCTAATGGAATGCAGCCTACTACTTGATCAGACAACTAAAGAAAACTGCGCTTTCCCCAAATTGAAATCAGATGGTCTACTGGCACAACACTGCAAGCGGTCTTGCCTGGTGACAGTTCACGGCAGTGACTTCCATCTATGTTAGCACCGGTCCCCAACACTTCAACTGCCAAACTGCAAGGGCCAGCAGAGCCCACGTGGAGAGCAGTCATCTTCCGGCATAGGCAGACCCCGGGAGGCGCCACAGTGCCATGGAAGGCAGCAGGCTGTGCACTGCAGCAGCTCAATGATCACGTGCAGCAAACACCGAGAGGAGCGGTCCGGCATCTCTACCGTCGTAGGCTTCCAAAGGCGCCAGCTAGACGACACACAGAATTCTGCAGGCAAGAGGCCTCGACTACTGTTCTCAACCTTCCTCCCGTCCCAACCCTGGAGTGACACGTCTCGCCTCCAGCACCACCACTCTAGGCACGCAGTTTTCAAATGGCTGCGACCCCGCTTCAAGGGGATGCCCCTACACCTGCTCACCTCCCACCCTACTCACACGGTTCTCGAAGACCTTCGATTAGTGAGCCCCTCCTCATAAAGGGCCCTCCCCTGCACCTCCCTGCCAGCCACACTACTGATGTCCTCACCACAGCCTTGGGCCACACCGACTCCCAAGCCCAGGGCCCTCACTGCACCCATTTTTCTCTTCATCATTACTCAAAAGTCACAAACAACCCAGCCTGCTAATTCTTTATCTTCCTATGACACCATTCGCTTACTCAAAAATCCCTAGGGGCCTCCTCCCACTACCCACAAGGCAATAAACTATGTGTTTGTGAGTAAAAATAGACCCACTGCCAAAAATAGCACAGGGACTATTTAGGAAAATTCAAAGTTCTTAATCTGGGAAAAATCCAGCATCAAAATACTGAGCACACAAAATGCCCCCCCCCCCCCCCGGGCTGTCAGACGCACTGTCAAAGGCAGGGGTGAGGTCACTCCTGAGAGCCCCCATCCTTCTTGGCTACACACACCTACACACACGCGGCCGCTGCCTGGTCCTGCCAGAGCTGCCCACACCCACAAACCACCAACCGGCCTGCCTTTGATAGGAGTTTATAACACAGGAAAATGACTCTCGTGAACAACTGGATAAACATAACCACATCATAAAACCTCCTCCCTCTGGCAGAGCCCTGAATGTCTGAGAGCGAGAAAAAGCTAGAGGAATCCAAGTTGTGGCTGACCCTTTCCCAAGATGACACACAGGAAGTGAGGATCCCGCCTTAGCCCCAAGATGGCAGACTCCCATCCTGAGACCACGCCCCACTACTGCGCCAGGCTGAGACCTAGCCTCAGGGGAGGCTGCGGAGCTATCAGGCCGCCAGATAGGTTGAAACGCTAGCCCAGAGCAGACCAACTTTAGGTAATCCATATTCATTCTAAGCTGATAGTAATCAAACAAAAAAGCCTTGTCTGTGACATCATCGAACATTTTCATAGGGATTGGCAGGGATTACATACAGCCCCATCTGAATAGCTTTTAGCGCACACTACTGTCCCCTGGAGCCAGCAGGATTTAAAGCTCCAAAAGCTGAGCCAGGTTCCGGGCCACAGGAAGTGCCAACACCCAGCACTGCAGAAGGGTTCGCCACGGCAGCAGAGCACAGGCCGGCTGCCTCCACCTGCACGACAGGGCACGTCTTTCAGCAACTGGAATCTGCGGCCTGTGAGACTTGCACACTGAAGGTAATAGAGAAATCACTGGTGCCAAGGAGAAGGGAAAAAAATTGCAACTCGCAAAGTTCATGGGAGATGGAATTAAAAAGGTAACCTTATTTTGGTGCAAAACACAATGCTGGCGTCCATGCAGTTTATCATAGTGCAGGTTTCCAGGAACTTTTTTGAAATACCCAAATAATCCCGCATTTCCTAATTCATAGCAGGAACTCAAATCCAGTACTTGGCTCTCTGAGCCAACAAACGCCGGCCTTCAGGACAAGCAAAATCTAGGTTTACGACTTTCCCTCTTCCACTTCTCTGCCATACAAAGAACCGTACACGGTAGATTCTGTTTCTAATCAAACTTGGCTAAAAGGACTTGCATCCAATAGGTGAGAAGACTTTTGTAGGTCCACTTTGTGCAAGCACTTGGAACGTGGCTGCCAAGGACTGCATGCCACAGGGACTTATCACATGGTGGCCAAATTGAGAGCTCTCAATTCGAGTTCAAGCCCCAGCTTGACAACTTAGCAGCTATTTACTCAATCGTGAGAAAATCTTTAAGTCTTACTTGTAAAATGGCGTTAATAACACTACCTAGCCAGAGTTGTTAGACTGAGAATGTTCACAGGGAATAATGGTGATTATTTACTGAGAACTTAGGAAAAATGGAAAATCCCACACACTTGCTGGATGGGACACATAGTCTATTTGGGGTACCCCTTTCCCAAACCATACTATTTCTAGCCCAGTTTGTGCATAAAATCCTAAAGATGACCAAGCACATTCTGGGTTTAAGGGGGAACTGGGATCCTTAACCGTGGAATAAACTCCTGCGGGCATAACTCAGGAACCCAAACCAGATGGAGGCCACAGTTCAGGAACAGCAAAGCTGTATTAGCCCCCTGAAGTACCTTGTAATTCAGACTAGTATAATAATCCAGGGCTTCTTCCTTCCTCAGCCAGGATTTACTGTCAACGGACCACTGTAAGAAAAAGAGCTCCCTACTTTTTAGGCATCTCAAATAGTCCACCCTAGCCCCAGCCTGGGTACACCTCGTCATCTTTGTTACTGTCTGCCACATGGATCACCTCTCCCCGGGGCCCCAGTCATGCTCTCCTTTTACACGCCACCTGCTCGTCTCCTCACTTCCCACGACTTCACAGCTGTTGCAATCAGAGCCTTTTGCCACCAGCTGGGCCAAGCGCCTCTTCCGAGTCTCCGGCTCCTGTTTCCTTGAACTGCATTTGTGTTCCCTGCACTCAAGTTTGCTCTAGATGTTCAAGTCAGCCAGAGCTGCGTCTCCTGGTTCCTCCAATCAGTATTCAGATCACTTCTACAACTTCACAGTTTACCACGTGTTTAACATAAAAGACTTAAGGCGTTAAGGTCTTCCTATGCCTTACACAGAAAGGGTGGGTTCTTGAAAGTTCTAGAATCTCGGGATAATGAAGCCACTAGGTGTGAGGACAGCTTGAAGGAAGATGCTTCTTTATGCTTCACCCCCGATGTGTTTCCTGACCTCTTCAAATTAAGAGGTGAGGCAGGGAATTCCAATTCTGAGCCAATCTGAGGCCACCCCGTTGATCCCAGTATGCATTCTTACAGCTTACCCACGCTGTATCTCCAGGTGACGCTGGTAGACCAAGGATCAGTCGTTACGGGCAGGCAGTATTACCAAGCGACCGTTTCAATTAGGAAGGAGACAGAACAAGTTATCGACTGAAACAGACTTGTCAGTAACACCATGACCAGGTTTTCTACTTGATGCCCGGAGACGCAAGTTTCAAGGTCAGAGGAGCCATGGGCGGCTCCCCCTGGCTCAGGTGTCCGGCTCCATCCTCCCTAGTGCACTTACCTGCCCTTCCACCTCCCTGACGAAAGCCCACATAAACCCAGGTGCTTCCTGCCAAGTCACTCTTTGCACAAGCCCTAGTTACGGGCTATGCTAATAATATGGGGACCGACGGCCCCAGCAACATTAGGAATCCAACCTACAATTTAACAAGAAAGTGTTCTCCAAGGACCCTGCCAAATCCCTTCTGATGTTCCATTCATGAGATAAAAATGTTTTTTTCACATGGCAATTTGACAAAAAAAAAATTCTTCCCAGGAGTCACCCTGAGGGAATAGTTTATCACAATTCTGAGATGACATAATTGCAGCTCGGATTGAATTCTCCAGGCTGGATGGCTTTTCCAACCCACCCATCATTTCAGAGATGACATGCTCAAGGGTCCATTATTTGCAAAACCCTAACTTAACGCCTCAGCGAGAATCTGCGGCAGTGGCAGCTGTAGCAGGAAGGCATTTTTCAAGCCTGCTAATCTAGATCAAGAGGCCAATTTATTTCTCTTACTCAAAACTCAATTTTGTTCTGAGAACACCTCTCCCCATTCTTTCCTATTTCCCAACGCAGGTTGCCTCAGGTTCCCAACAGTTCCCAGAATGTACCTTCTAGCTGTTTTTTTCCTTAACCTCAGTTCACCTTCAAGCGCCATTCCTTCTTTCCAAATCTCCATTTCCCAAAGGACTCTGAATACTGCAGCTCACAAGGCGAGCAAAGGCCCCAGGCAGCATTAACCCCAGCAGCAGGCAGGCAGAGCGGGAGCCCCTCTAAATGTGACTTGATGGAGGAACAGAGGCAGAATTACAGCCCCTCACACCCAAAATCAAGCTTTCGGGTCCCTTCAGGGACATGCTCTCATAGTCACTATCGTTTCTGTAAGATTTGCCAACGCTGTACTTTAGACTCATTTTTTTTAAAAGCAAGCCCTCAGAATTTAAGATCAGATCCCCCCCCCCATCTAGGCGGTTCCCTTGTGTGCATGAAGGGCTCCTGGCTCAGCACAACAGCATACAGGTTCACCAATGCGTTGTGGGCTGCTGGCTTCCCAACCCATGCAGCTGAACGCGTGACAGTGACAAGGACATCACAGAAAGGTAACTCGCCCACTTGTCTTTCTCACTTGGAAAATCCGAAATACTGGTCTCAGCTACCTATGTCACCCGCTGTTGTCAAAAGCCTTACAATGAGCTTTTTCAATGATTCTAAAATGTGGGGGAGCTTATGAATTTGCTTTTTTTTTTTTAAAAAAAATCTCTTCCAAAACTCAGCAAAACGACACAGGCGCTCCCATCCAGCTTAAGCCAACTGAAGCTTGCCTACCAAGCTGGCTAAGATGCATTTTTTGGAGTCTCAGCCCCAGAATTTCTGACTCCTTGGGAGGTATCAAGATCGTGGCGTTCAAGGGGGCTCCTCCCAGGTCTACGATGGATGAACCCGGCACGCAGCTCTCCTGGCCGTGTGACCTTGAGCCAGGGAGAAGCAGCGTTCATTTGGAGACAATGTTAAGATCACACGAAGCGCCAGGGACAGCGAGCTGGTAACCGGAACTCGGGAGTCTCAGAACCGCAGGTGGTGTCTAAATCCACGGTACGTGCTAGGGTGTGGCCGGCCACCACTCCTTCCCCGGAAATGGAGCTGCAGAGTGGGGACCTGCGATGGCCTCGGGTGCCTGTCCCCGGCCTGCAAGCAAGTCATGGCTCGGCTCAGCCTCCAGGCAGAGGGCGCGACACCCAACCTGGGGCGCCACGGGCTCCCCCCGCCCCCCACCCTCCGCCCCGGGGCCGCGTCCACCCGCCTGGAATGCAGGGAGGGGGGTCTTCGCACACAAAGCCAGACCCCGGGCGTGCGAAGGTGGGCAAAGAACGATCCAGGCAAGCGGAGCCGAAAGGCATTTCGCATTGCACAGGTTTCAGAGAACCCCAGGGCAGGGCCCCACTCCCCAGGTTTTCTTTTTTTTTTTTTTGGAAACGAGTGAGGGCCTTGGAGAAAGGCGGGAAGGAGGTGTGAGCCCCCAGTCCCGGTAGAAGCGTCTAGAAGGGCTGCGGCTCCCTCCCGTGCCCCTCACGGCTGCGGATGCAGGGACCCCCGCCCGCAATGCTGCCTTCGCGACCCCGAGCGGCCCCCTCCCCGGGGGGACCCCACCCCACCCCACCCCGAGCCCGGGGTCAGGAAATGGCGGGCGGGCGGCCGCGCCCAGCAGGGTCGCCCGGAGCGGGACCCAGCGCCCGCCGCCCCATCCCGCCTCCTCCACGCCGGGGCCCCCGGCCGGCCACGCGCGGGCTCCCGGCGCGCTCACCGCCTTCATGGCGGAGGCCATATCGTCGTAGCGCTCCGCCTGCTCGGCCAGCCGCGCCCGCTGCAGCAGCTGCTCACGGTCCCCCATGTCGCTCGCGGCTCGGCCTCGCCTCGCGCCCCACACAGCTCGCTCGCTCGCTCGCCCGCCCGTCCGCCGCCCGGTCTCCGCGGAAGCCCGCCGCGCACGCGCACTGGCTCGCCGGCCGGCCCGAGGCTGCAGGCAGCGCCGCGGCTCGCGCCCTCTCGCTGGCTCGCCCCGCGCGCTCTGGCTCTCGCCGCGGACGCCGCGGAGGGAGGAGAGGCAGCCGCGCGGGGGGGAGCGGGGGAGGGGAGGACGCGGCGACGCGTGCGCACTGGGAGCCGCCGAGCCGGGCGGCGGGAGTGGGAGGGGGGGAAGGGCAGGCCGGCCCTAACGGTCTATTTCAAGGTGACGTCACCTACTATAAATAGCCGCCGCCGCCGCCCCGCCCGGGAGCCGCGCAGGCGCCGTGCGAGTGCTGCATTTTACCGCCGCAGAGGTGGAGGTGGGAGGTGAGGGGAGGAGAGCCGGGGTGGGGACTGCAGAGCCTGAGGAGGGGGCGCCGTGATGGCGGCTGGGCCCTGGAGAGCGTCCCGGAGTCCACGCTAGGGATCTGGCTTGAGAGGAGCCCTCCACCCCACCCCACAGAAAGCAAACACATTCGCTTTGGGGGAGAGGCCGGGAGGCCGCGCGTCCTGAGGGCCGGGTCGGACCCGCCCGCGCCGGCCGGAGTCGGGTCTGGCCGCGGGGCCGCGCCCGGTCGGGTCTGGCCTCCGGGGCAGCCCCGGGCCCGCCCCTGCACACCCACTGGGCTCCCACCCACCCCGAGAAGTGGTCTTGGGGCCGACTGTGGCGTCCACGAGGAGGGGCGGGGGGGGGGCTCGGTCAGTGGCGCTCAGGGACACCTGCTGGCCGGGAAGCAGCGACCCGGAGCTGGGCCCTGATATAGGCAGGGTCCCATGTAATCCTCACTCCCGGGAGTGGACGCAGCTGGTCGCCCCGAAACCTGAGGCAAAGCCGGGTGGGCGACTTGCGGGAGGTTACAGAGCCGCAGAGTGATACAGCCAGGATTAGGGACGCGCCACAAAGGGCAGCACAGGACTTGGGGGAGAGGCTGGGCACCCAACTCTAGACCCTGCACAGAGTACGTGTCCCTGCCCGGAACAACAGAGATCTAAGCAACAACAGAGCAGCCTAGGGCCAGCTTCCGGGTATCTGGGTTCGAATCTCGGCTCTGGTCCTCGCTCCAGCTTCCTGCTAATGTTCACCCGGGGAGGCAGCAGGGGATGGCTTCAGTAATTGTTCCCTGCCGCCGAGGGGAGGTGCGCATTGAGTTCTGGGCTCCTGTTTTTTTTTTTTTTTTTTTTTTTTGGCTTGGCCCAGCCCTGACTGTTATGAGCATTGGAGGAGTGAACCAGTGGATGGACGGTGTCTCTATTTACCTTTCAGATAAAATGGGGAAAACATTTTTTTAAGAGCACGTAAGCTGGCTCTTGAAGGAGAAGAAAGTCAGGCAAAGACATGAAAACTGGGCTTGAAGAGCTGCTCAAAGAATTGCAGACTAGAAGTGGGCACCTCGGAAAGGCGGAGCAAATGAGACCTTCCGCATCACCACGGCCCAACCCCCTTGTCCTGAGTTCTAAGGAGGAGGAGCGGCTGGGCCCACTGGGTGCAGTCCGTGAGCTGAGCTGGGGCTTCTCACCAGCTCTCTGCCTCCAGGCCTCGTTCTGCCTGCCCATGAGGCTAAAATGGGGACCTTGGTACCCGGGAAGCAAGCTCTCACGCCAAGCTTCACCATGCTTTGAAGAGTCACTTTTGCCGATGGAATCGAGGTTAACAAGCCAGGCTGATCTCTGCTCCTGGGGGACATCTTTAACAAGCGTGATGAATAGTAATTAATCCTCCAAGAGGATAGGGTTCCTTGGGAAGTGAGAGGAGGGCCAACCCTGGGTGGAGGGGACTTTCTCGTTCATTCCAGTTCTTCTGGTCAAGTTGGATTGCGGTTCATTTCAAAACAGGGAAAGTTAGATAGAGCTGGAGCATTCTAAATCATTGACGTTGGGGCCGGCGCTGTGGTGCAGTAGGTTAATCCTCTGCCTGAGGCACTGGCATCCTATACGGGCTCCGGTTCTTGTCTTGGCTGCTCCTCTTCTGCTCCAGCTCTCTGCTATGACCTGGGAAAGCAGTGGAGAATGGCCCAAGTCCTTGGGCCCCTGCTCCCGTGTGGGAGACCTGGAGGAGGCTTCTGGCTCCTGGCTTCCAAATTCCAGCCGTTGTGGCCATTTGGAAAGTGAACCAGTGGATGGAAGACCTCTCTCTGTATCTCTCCCTCACTGTCTATAACCTGTCAAGTAAATAAATAAAATCTTTCAAAAAATAATAATTGACATTGACTGTGCTATGGTTTGTGACTCCCCCAAAAAGTTCAGAAGCTTAATCCCCAATGCCACCGTCTAGGAAGGTAGGACCTAGTAAGAGGTATTCATGTCGTGAGGCTGAAGCTAATGATTACTGCTGATTAGACAGGGACTGGAGTTGGCGCTGTGGCTCAATAGGCTAATCCTCCTCCTGCAGCACTGGCACACTGGGTTCTAGTCCCGGTCGGGGCACCGGATTCTGTCCCGGTTGCCCCTCTTCCAGGCCAGCTCTCTGCTGTGGCCCGGGAGTGCAGTGGAGGATGGCCCAAGTGCTTGGGCCCTGCACCCCATGGGAGACCAGGAGAAGCACCTGGCTCCTGCCACTTCGGATCAGTGCGGTGCGCTGGCCGCAGCAGCCATTGGAGGGTGAACCAACGGCAAAAGGAAGACCTTTCTGTCTCTCTCACTGTCCACTCTGCCTGTCAAAAAAAAAGGAGGGCAGACTGGAAGGAACTCTCTTAGGCCCCTTTTTTGGTTCTTCCGCCTTCTGTCATGGGATGGTGCAATGAGAGAGTCCTCGCCAGATGCCGAGTAGGGGTTCAGCACCATGCCCTTAAGATTTGCCAGCTCCCAGAACTGGGACTCTGCTTGTTGTCAAACCCAACGATGTGACATGGTCTACAGCTCCCTAGGCCTCTTGAGTGCCTTTTGCCTGGCACTATCCTGTCTCCCACCTGCTGCTCCAGCTGCTCCTCATCTGTCCGTCTCCTGTGTGAGCTTGTCTTCTAGCCCCCTCCCCTAGAAGTGCCAGGGCCCCTCTGTTCAAGTTCAAGGCCCTCTCCTCACTCTGCCTTACTCTGGGCAGCCCCACCCTCGCTCGTTCATGGAGGAAAGGGACCATCTGCCATGTCTCCAGCGCTGAGTAAGGTGCTCTGCAGAGATGTACCTGCTTTTATTTTTTTTTTCTTTTTTGCCCCTTCAAAATACCTCTGTGGGTATGCACAACTTCCCGTCCCATTTTACAGAGGAAGGCCCACACTCAGAAATGTTCCATGGCCTGAACAGAGTTACACAGCAGGGAATGGAAGAACCAGGATTCAAATGCTGGTCCATCAGACTGCCAAGCCTGAGAGCCCCAGGGAAGGGGCTCCAAGCGATGCTGTTGCTTCAGGGCCATTCCACTTGTATAAAGCACACCAAAGGGGGGTGTTGGGGTGCAGGGGGTTGAGACACCCCCGGGGACACCATGTACCGTATCAGAGCGCCTCGGATCCAGTTCCGCCTCCGCTTACGAACCAGCCCCCTGCTAATGCACCTGGGAGGCAACAAATGATGGTCCAAGTACTTGGATTTGTGCCGTCTACTCGGGAGACGTGGATGGAGTTGTTGTGGGCATTTGGGGAGTAAACCAGCAGATGGACGATCTCTTTCTCTCACTCCCTCTCATCTCTCTCTCGCTCCCTCTCTCTCTCACTCTCACGACTTTCAAATAAATCAATGTCACACACACACACACAGCTTCTCACCTTGTACCCCCACCCTCCGACCAGCACCCATCTTCTTTGCCCTCAGAAGAGAGCTACCAACTCCTCAAAGCCTCATACACAAACTCCAGGACATCCACCTGGGACACAGGTCACCTACTGCCAGGGCTCTACGTCCCCATCAATCAACTCCAAAGAGAGTCCTGAATGAGGTGAAGGAAGCCAATGACTCACATCAAACACACACACCGCCGTCCCAGGGTTCAGAGCAGCTCCCCAGCACAAGGGCCAGGTCTGCCTTTTCACCTGGTATGAGGTCTCAACTCCAGGACCCAAGCAAATCACATCCCTCACCGGGCTTTCTGAAGACCTGTGTGTTGCAGAACAAGAAGAAAGAACATGTTTCTAGACTTGGGTTCCAATCCTGCTGCCATCCCTGGGGTGAGGCACCTGCAGCAAGGGTCTAAGCACACGTGTTGGCTAGGATGGCTGAGGGGAACAGCAAGCACAGGTGTGCACACAGAGCGCACCAGCCATCGCAGGGAGATGAGCATAATAAGCCCTTCCTTCATCCCGCCCTGAGCCGATGGTAACCGCCGGGCGAGGCTGATTTCCAAAGCATTCCCAGAGCTCTCCTGCGGAGCCCAGTGAACAGATGACCCAGAAAAGCCAGTCCCGATTTTATTTTATTTTATTTTTTTCGTCTCAGTTATTCTGGAACACTCGGAGCTTCCTGAGAAGTCTGGACACTGAGGGACGTCCGACAAAGACCTGGTTTTGTCCCCGAGTGATGGCGTTCACACTGTTGCCATGGTTACCCCAGCGCGCTGGAGGAACCACCTGCACACAAATTGGCATCACTTGCTGATTTTTTGTTTGTTTGTTTGTTCCTCCAGGGCACACCAGGCTACCTACTGCCCAGGTGACCATTGGCAGGATGATCCCCAATCGACCGTAATAACACCATCAACAGCAGCATCCACAGCAGGTCTTGCTTGTTAATTGCGTTCCCTCTGCCTGGCTTGAGCATCAACACTTTATCCTCGGCTGTCATCTCACAAGTCCTCCTTTGGGTGAAGGTTGCAGTCTCTGTGACACAGATGGAGAAACTGAGAGCTAGAAGTGTCAGATGCTGGGGGCCGGCACTGTGGCATAGCTAGCTGGTAAAGCCGCCTGCAGTGCCGGCATCCCATATGGGCGATGGTTTGAGCCTCTGCTGCTCCACTTCTGATCCAGCTCTCTGCTATGGCCTGGGAAAGCAGTAGAAGATGGCCCAAGTCCTTGGGTCCCTGCACTGACGTGGGAGACCAGGAAGAAGCTCCTGGCTCCTGGCTTCAAATCAGCACAGCTCCAGCCACTGTGGCCTACTGGGGAGTGAATCAGCAGATGGAAGACCTCTCCTTCTCTCTCTCTCTGCATAACTCTTTCAAATAAATAAATAAATAAATCCTTAAAAAAAAAAAAAAGTTGGCTTGCAGCCACTCAAAGCCTCCTCCACGCACATCTATTTCCTGCTATGTGCCTTGACCGCGGTGTCCTTCTGTACCAAATCCTGTCCCCCCCCCACCACGCCCACCATCTCTAGGACGAGCCTGAGTTCATTTCAGGAGCATCCAGGGCTCTTCCAAAGCTAGTCCTGAAAGCAGACCGCCACCCAAGGCAGCTTCTGGCACTAAGAAGCGCCCAAATGTCCTCGTAGCAGCAATCTGTGAGCTGGTGGCGCTCAGAGCCCATTCGCAGCACCCACCTCCCTGGTGCTTGCTCAGAGGAGCCCGGCTCCGGGGGAGAAGGCAAAGATGTTACTTTTGCAATGGCAGTTAAAATCCGGAGGCAGAAAAGGCTTTTGCTTCAGGTCTGCAGATGGCCTGGGAGTTTGCGTTTCTCGGAGAATTTTCGAGATTCTTTGACATGGACCCTCTAATAATGAATGGCCTCGAGGCTCTGCACAGTTCCCACTTGGGGAGGGGCTGCTGTGGTCGTGGAAAGCTGGAGCAGGGCCTGAGGATGCCATGCCTTCACCTCCGAGCCTTGGTCTTTCCTGTCTGTAGAATGGAAGGCTGTGCTGGTGGGTGGACGGCAAGCGTCTTTGTTTTTCCAGCTTTCAAGGTGAAGGGTGTCTTACCAGGGCAAGGTCAGCAAACAGCGGCCTCACAGCCCAATAGGAGAAATGGATGGTTCAGAAGCCAAGCATTTGGACCACATCAATACAGGAAGTGAAAAAGGACACCAACTCTGACCCCATAGCCCGTCATAGGGCGGCAGGAGCCAGGACACTCCCAGCCAGGTAAGCAGAGGTCGGTATTTTATTTTATTTCTTTTTAGGAGGCACAGAGAAAAAGCGCTCCCATCCACTGGTTTACTGCCCAAATGCCTACAATGGCTAAGGCCCGGCCAGGGCTGGAGCCAGGAGCCAAGAATTCAATCAAGGTCTCTCATATGGGTGGGAGGAACCTAAGCACCCAGGCTAACACCATCCACTGCCTCCCAGGATGCACTAGCTGGAAGCTGGAATCTGGAGTGGAGCTGGGCATCAAACCCAGGCACTCTGATGTGGGTGTTTGGTATCTTAACTGCTGGGCTAAATACCTGTTCCCTATTATTACTGTTAAAGTGTGTGTGTGTGTGTGTGTGTGTGTGCGCGCGCGCATAATTCATTTTTATTTCATTATTTTAAAAATATTTTATTGATTTATTTGAGAGGTAGAGTTACAAACAGGGAGCCAGAAAGGTCTTCCATCTACTGGTTCACCTCCCAGATGGCCGCAATGGCCGAATCTGCACCAATCTGAAGCCAGGAGCCAGGGGCTTCTTCCAGGTCTCCCACATGGGTGCAGGGGCCCAAGGACTTGGGCCATCTTCCACTTCCTTCCCAGGCCACAGCAGAAAGCTGGCTCGGAAGAGGAGCAGCTAGGACATGAACTGGTACCCATATGGGATGCCAGCACCACAGGCAGAGGCTTAACTTACTATGCTACAGCACTGGTCCCATCATTAGTTTATAAATGTTTATTTTCATCTACTTTTCTTCCTCAAATCTAAGTTTTTAAAGATTATTGATTTATTTGAAAGGTAGAGTTATAGGCAGAGAGGGAAAGACAGAGAGAGAGAGAGAGAGATCTTCCATCCACTGGTTCACTCCACAAATGGCTGCAATGGCTGGAGCTGGGCTGATCTGAAGCCAAGAGCCAGGAGCTTCCTCTGGGTCTCCCATGAGGGTGCAGGGGCCCAAGCACTTTAGCCATTCTCCACTGCTTCCCCAGGCCACAGCAGAGAGCTGGATAGGAAGTGGAGCAGCCAGGACTCCAACTGGTGCCCGTATGGAATGCAGGCTTAGCAGGTGGCAGCTTTACCCACTACGCCACAGTGCTGCCCCGTCATCTACTTGAAAGGCAGGTCGAGAGAGAGAGAGAGAGAGAGAGAGAGAGAGAGAGATCTTTCATCTGCTGGTTCACCAAATGCCCACGACAGCCTAGGCTGAGCCAGGCCAAAGCCAGGAGCCCAGGACTCCATTCAGGCCTCCCATGTGGGTGGCAGGGATCCAAGTACTTGATCCATCACCTGCTGCTTCCCAGGGTGCAGTCACAGGAAGCTGGATTGGACGCAGAGGAGCCAGGACTCCCAACCCACCCCGATACGGGATATGGGCATCCCAAGCAGTGGCTTAGCCCACCGCACCATTCTTGGCCCCTGTAATTGATTTTAAATTGACAGAATAGTAATTTACCAAAAATCATAGAAAGTGGCATTGAAAGTTAAGCTTATTTTGGTGCAAAAAATTTGGGCATGGAGGGGGGTCGTCGAAAAGTTCGTGGAAAATGTGTATCATGAGAAAAGTATGCATGGATTTCAACTCTCTTTGCACCAAAATATGTTTTCAGTTCATTTCCATAACTTGTTGACGTCCCCTGGTACATATTCACAGGGCACAGTATGACACTGCATTCCATGGACACAGTGACCGCATCCAGGGGACCGGCACAGGTATCATCTCACACACTGACCATTTCTTTGCATTGGAAGCATTCAAAGTTCTCTCCACTTGCTATTTGGAGATATTTGATTAATTGTGGTCACCACAGTTACCCTGCTGTGCTATAGAACATTAGAAGCTTCTCCTCCTGGGGCCCGTGTTGTGGCACAGCGAGCTACTCTGCCACCTGCATCATCAGCATCCCATATCAGAGCTCCAGTTCAAGTCCAGGCTGCTCTGCTTCCGATCCAGCTCCCTGCATGTGCACCTGGGAAAGCAGTGGAAGATGGCCCATGTACTTGGGCCCCTGCACTCACGTGGGAGACCCAGATGAAGCTTCTGGCTCCTGGCTTCAGCCTGGACCAGCCCCAGACATTGCAACCATCTCTCTCTCTCTCTCTCTCTCTCTCTCTCTCTCTCTCTCTGCCTTTCAAATAAGTAAATAAATTGTATATTTAAACAAATAGTTATTGCTGCTGTCCAGCTGCATCTGAGGTTGTTATTGCTGTTCAAGCCCACAGATGAAGAAAACAAGGCCCAGGGCAGTGAGGTGTCTTGCCCAGCTCCGGCACAGAGAGTAGGGGCAGGAGCCACGTTCCAGACCCCTCCTTCCGCACCACCCCTCCCGCTGCCAACCGCAACCTTCTGAGAACCGGAGAACACTGTTTTGGTTGCAGAGCTGTGAGCCTGTCATCGATTCACTGCTGCCTGAACCGTACCCTGGGAAGGGAGGGAGAGCGATGCGGAGCAGGCACCACGGTTCGCGCCCAGGCAACTGTGCTAAAATCATCTCTTCCTCCCCAGAATATTAGTAGGAGGCAAGCAGATTGCCACTGCCTTCTGTCTTCTTGCCGTCCCCGGCTCAGGAAGCAAAGAGGAGCAAAGCCGTAGGAGAGGGCTGACTCCAGCGGGCTCATCTCCCCAACAGCGCGGAGCTGCGCTCAAGACAGAAACCGCTCCACCTGGCCTTCCCAACCTGACCCGGCCCATCTCCCCAAGGTCATCACCCACTCCCTGGATAGCCTACATCCTCCAGGTTCCAGGATCCTGCCCAAGAGTTTCTAGAAAGTTCTCTCCCACCTCTCCACCTCATTCTCTGCTGCTTTTTTCTTCAGTTCCTTTTTATTGGGGGGGGGATCGCTTCTCGGCCTTTTGGCTAAGATCAAGTGTAGAAAGAGAGATCTTCCATCTGCTAGTCCCACTTCCCAAATGCCTGCAGCAGCTGGGCCAAGCTGAATCCAGAATCCAGGAGTCTGGAATTCCATCCGTGTGGGTGGCAGGGACCCAGGGACCTGGGCTGTCACCGTCCGCCTCCCAGGGTGCACATCAGCGGGAAATGGAATCCGAAGCAGTGCCAGGACTGGAGATGCCAGCGTCCCAGGCAGCAGCATCTTAACCCCTGTGCCAACGTCCCAGGCAGCAGCTCTCTGCTCATGGGCCATCTTAAGCCCTGTGCCAAGTACCCACCCCATTCTCTATTGCTTCAGTCCCTTAACATCCAGAATAATTCTTACCTCCTCTAAAGAGCCTCCCTGGTTTCTTCGGCAAAAAATATTCTCGCCTTCCACCCACTCACACTGTGATTCTGGTATCTGCCACCTGCACTGAACAACTTGGCTACGATCGGTGCTCACTGGCCAGTTACTGGGTGACAAGCACGTGGCTTGATGTCATACGTGATCTCCCCTAATCCTCATGACAACCATTGCCCTTCTACCCACGAAACAGGGAGACTGAAGCTCGGACAGATGTCCGTCGACCCACAGTCTGGGCAGGATTTGAACCCAGGTCTCTTGTCGACTGCAGGTTTCGCACTTGGTCGCTCCTTAGGAAACTGACACGCCCCTAGTAGAAGGGAAACACCTGAGGACAGGGCCTGCGTTTCCTTCACAGCCTGAGTCCATGGAGGCCCTGGCTGAAGCTCCTTCCCCAGCAGCACTGCATGAATGCAGAACTGAATCCAATTGCATCCTCTGTTTGTTACAGAAAACCCACCCCTGCACCCCTCTGTATGAGTGGCCCCAGTTCGAGTCCCGGCTGCTCCACTTCCGAGTTAGCTCCCTGCTCATGCGCCTGGGAAAGCAGCAGAAGATGGCCCATGTACTCACATCGGAGACCCAGATGGAGTTCCTAGGCTCCTGGCTTTGGCCTGGCCCAGCCCCAGCCACTGTGGTCATTTGGGGAGTGAACCAGCAGATAGAAGTTATTCTCTCTCTCTCTCTCTCTCTCTCTCTCTCTTCGCTCTCTCTTCTCTCTCTCACTCTCTCTCACTCACTCTGCCTTTCAAATAAATGAGTAAATCTCTAAGGAAAACAAAAAGCAAGGGTCCCTGGGCCCCAGGCTGGCATGGACGCCTCTCCCAACCTATGACACTGGGCGTCTCCTCTCCTCCACCTTCAGGGAGCCCACGAGGCCCCATCATCCTCACAGCTATTTCCCCAGAGCCTAGCACTGTGCTTGGAAGACAGCAGGTGCACATTTGCCCAGTGCCTGGTTGCATTACACCGGCATCAGGATGCTACCCCAGCCCTGCAGGAGCCGAGGCGATCAGAGAAAAGCTGTTGGATTCCTGCCACACCTTACATTAGCAGCATCTTCTCCCGAGGCCCGACAGGCAGCCCAGAGCCTGCTGAATTCCGGTCACCGCTTCACCTTGGGAAGGCAGCTGCCGCCGCAGCCCAGGAATTGACGTCAGCGCACCAGGGGCCAGGAGCTGCCCCGTTAATATTTAATGCGGCCCTCATTGCAGCAGAACTCCGGGCTCCACGAGCTGGAAGGGGCCGCGCAGAGTACCCACAGGGTCGTGGGGCGGGCATGGATGGCAAAGGGCTTCGCGAACTAAAGCCCCCAGGCAGACAAACTTTATGCCGACCCATGTTAGTCCCCGGCTTAACTCAGAAAGAGCAGGGACATCGTGCGCCTGTGGTGGGACAAGGACACTGCTGACAGAGCCCAAGCGCTAAATGAATGGGGGATTAGGGGGTTCTCGGGGAGGGGGGACATTTCCTGGAGACAGCGGAAGGGCAGAGCACTGGCACCAGCCAGATCTGCTGCTGACCGGGTCAGTTACCTGTAACCCTGGAGCCTCAGTTTTCTTGTCTACAAATTGAGGACAGGGGCTGGCGCTGTGGTGTAGTGGGTAAAGCAGCTGCCTGCAGTGCCGGCATCCCATCTGGGCACCAGTTCGAGTCCCAGCTGCTCTACTTTTGATCCAGCTCTCTGCTATGGCCTAGGAAAGCAGTGGAAGATGGCTCAAGTCCTTGGGCCCCTGCACCCGCATTGGAGACCCAGAAGAAGCTCCTGGCTCCTGGCTTCGGATTGGCGCAGCTCTGGCTGTTGTGGCCAATTGGGGAGTGAGCCAGCAGATGGAAGCTCGCTCGCTCTCTCTCTCTCCCTCTGCCTCTCCTTCCCTCTCTGTGTAATTCTGACTTTCAAATAAATACATCTTTTTAAAAAAATGAATGCAGTGCCTTGCTATGGAACTGCTGCTGGGTAGTAGGCCAGCACCAAATGCCAAGATCCTTCTCATAAAAACCAGGCATGGGAGGTGAGGCCGGAGAGAGGCAATGGGTGGTGTCCATCGTGCACTGGTCATCGGCCACAGTGACAGTGGAAGGAAACACGACATCAGGACACACAGGAAGGTGACACTTGAGCCCCACGTCTCAGATGTGGACTTGTCACCATAGTGAGAGATGAGAGAGAGAGAGAGAGAAGCTGGGTGGAGAGCCGCGGGATGGCAGAAGCAGAGAGAGCCTCTGCACCTGCTCTTTGATTGTCTGACCGCCTTGTTGGACAGAAGACAACACTGAGGGTCTGGGAGGAAGCAGTGCAGCCCACGGGCTCACATGGCAGAGCTGGGGTCTCACCTGGTGTGCGGTCCCCAGGGACTTCATCAACTGAGGCATCTCTCCAAGGCCACCTGCCCAGTGGAGGAGGCAGAGGTGTCAGCAGACATGATAAGATGCCCCCACAGCCCGGCCCTGCCCTGGTTGTTGTGGCCATTTGGGGCAGTGAACCTGTAGATGGAAGATCTCTCTCTCATCCACCGCCTTCCCAGGTTCAGCAGCACGGAGCTGGATCAGAAGGGGAACAACTGGGACTCGAACTGAACACACCGGTGTCCACAGCATCAGCTCTGGCCATGGACAACTGACAAGACCGCCTCCTCCCCAGTGGGGTGTCTGCTGAGTCTCTCCTCTCTGCCGCACCCCCACCTCCCCACCAGCCACTGCCCACCCATTATCCTTGTCCATTTGCACTCATGCTGTCTCCACTTGTGGACTTCCTGTCCATTGCCTCCACTAAGCTCCAGCTGTCATGAGAGCAGGAACCATAATGATTTGCTCCCTGCTCTCTCCCCAGCACCTGAGCGAGCGATCAGCTCTCAGAGCCTCTTTGAGTCCCCCAGGAGCAGAGAGAGCATCGCTGTGGTTTGAGCCAGGATGCGTTGAAGTCAGGCGGCCTCATGCTGGAATTCGGGCTTTGCTGCTGTGCGACCTTGGGCATGCCGCTTAACCTTTCTGAGCACCCGTTTCTGCAGCTATGAGCATAAATGGACAGCAAGGACCTAACTCCTCAAGTGGTGATGAGAATTCAGCGAGGTGGTGCACATTCAACACAGCCGCAAGCACACAGAAACAGTGTTAAAACGACTGTGAGCGCTGGGTGTTTGGCTGCTCGGGACACATGCATCCATCACGGAGCGCCCGGTTCAACTCTCAGCTCCATTCCCCGCTCCAGCTTCCTCCTAATGCTCACCTTGAAGGCAGCAGGTGACGGCTCAAGTGCTCAGGTCCCTGCTGCCCATGTGGGAGACCCGGATTGAATTCATTGCTCCTGACTGCGACCTGGCCCAGCCCTGGCTGCTGCAGGCATCTGGGGAGTGCATAGTGGATGAAAGCTCTCTCTCTCGCTCTCTCTCTCTCTCTCTCTCTCTCTCTCTCTCCTCTCTGCTTTCAAATAAATAAATAAGTACATCTTAAAAACCAGATTGTGGTTAAGCTTGCAAACATTCCTCCACTTACTTGTTCGTTTATGGGGGAGGGGGAGAGAGCAACATGTATAATTGAGCATGGACCCTCCCTGGAGACTGGGGCCACGCCAGGGTCATGGTGTGGAATCCCTGGGCTGCATTGGGGAGCCTGAGTGTAACTGGCACTGTTTCTAACTGAGGGGCAGACCCCCTCCGAGCAGCCCCCAGTGCTCCTGGCGGCCCCCTGGTGTGCACACAGCCATGGTTTGGAAGCAGAGCCCCAGAGAGGATGCTGAAGGCCTGAGTTGGAGGTCCAGCTACGGCACTGTTGTGCTGTGTGCCCCAGGAACCACCCACTTGCCCTCTCTGACTCTGGTGTTCTCATCTATAGAGTGGGCCCACCCATCCTTGACTCACCAAACTCACAGGGTTGTTGAGGTGATCTAATGATGTTGAAGGAGCTTTTTTGAAAAGCATCCACTGCTAAATCAACAGGATGGTGGGAGCGGGGGGTTGGGGTAGCCATTAAAAACGGAAGGGGGGGCCGGTGCTATGACACAGCAGGTAAAGCTGCTGCCTGCTGTGCCGGCACTCCATGTGGGTGCCAGTTCCCCTCCCGGCTGCTCCACTTCTGATCCAGCTCCCTGCTAATGCACCTGGGAAAGCAGTGGAGGATGGCCCAAGTGCACGCATATGGGAGACCTGGAAGAAGCTCTTGACTCCTGGCTTCAGATCAGGCCAGCTTCAGCCATTACGGCCATTTGGAGAGTGAACCAGCAGATGGAAGACCTCTCTCTCTGTGCCTCTGCCACTGCCTCTCTGTAGCTCTGCCTTTCAAATTAATTAATTAATTAATTTTTTTTTAAAAAAGGGAAAGGACCCCTGGATCCTCGAGCAAGGATCCAGTGAATGAAGTCTTTAAGTCAGGCAGTACAATGTGGAATCAGATCCTGGCTTGCAACTTGCATAACTCTGAGTAAGTGAATTAACCCCTGGCATTGCCGGAGGTGTGGTTTTTCCTCTACAGGAGACAGAGACAAGAGACGGCCTGGGAAGAGGCTGGCAGAGACAGGATAGAGCCATCAGTCTACCAAGCCTCCCCTTCCCCTACTACCCCCACCAACCAGGCAGCCGGGGAGGATCCTCCCCCACCTGACTCTGAGCTTCGGTGGGGGCTACCTGTTCCCCCTGCCACCTTCTTCGAGCCGCCTTCTGGATCCCAGCCGAGCTCAGGTAGACGGTGACTCAAGCCATCCTGCAGAGACTGGTCCCCCTGCCTCTGTTGCCATGGCGCCGCAGCACCGCCTGGCCAACCAGGAGAGAGCCGGGTATCCGAGCCTCTGTTGCTAAGGCCAGAGCAGGCCAGCTAGCCAATGGGAAGGGCGGCAGAGTGGAGCCACCGTGGAAACCCCAGCAGCGAGGTTCAAACCCTGTTTTTGTCTCCAAGTCTCGTTTGCAGAAAGCCAGGCTGGGTTTTCTGTCCTCCTTTATTTGTCTTTATTTATTTATTGTGCAAAGAGCATCTTGTAGCTTCAAGAATCCCGGCAGGGACACGGGAGAGGCAGAAAGAACTCCAGCTTAGCAGGGCACAGTTTCCGATGTCCCTGGGATGCTCAGCCTCACCTGGGGCTTAGCCCATCCCCACAGGGAGTGGCTGGAAGCTGCAGAAAACCCACCCCATGCCGGGCTCACCCCCAAAGGAGGCTTTTCTGCCCTACAGTTTTGGGAATTTAACCAAAATGCCTGCCCTGTTCTTCTGTAGGGAGAGTGGCGCAGGGGGAGAGAGCCAAGGTCAAACATGGGGCTGCCTCTCTCTGTCCAACTCTGAGATTCCTTTACCATCTCTCATTCCGCAGCTCGTGCTGATCCCACCTTCGGGCCTCGGCCGCAGCAGATCATGGGGGGGGGGGGGGGCGGGTAACTTGCGAGGTGGAAGGAACCCTGTAAACCGTGTCAGTGGACTCAGATACCACGCAGGTTGCTTTCATGCCCCTACGTAGCAGACTAAGAGACTGCTGTCGGTTCCAGGGCTCAGGTCCCTGCCCGCTGGGAGTCACACAGCATCCTGGGTGCAGAGCCATGACCGGAAGTCCCAGCTTCCATTCCCCCGCCATGTGCAACCCCCTTCCACCAGGCTCCACAGCCTTGGGCGGGCACGCAGGCAGGGAGCTGTGCACACTCACTCTTCCCACACTCTATTTTGCAAACATGAGCAGAATAACAACTGCTGGGAAAAGCGTGTCCCCCTCTCCCCTTCCCCACTCCCTCCTGGCTGTCACTCTGTTGCCTAGCAACTGTTCTATCCAGAAACCTGGGCGTCATCCTAGACAACTCCCTCAACCCTCATCCCTCAGCAAGCCCCTCGTCCACGCCTTGCCCACTTCATATCCTAAATGGCCTGGAGTCCATCTACTCCTCCCCACCGCCCCCTCCCCCAAACGTGTCTTCGGGCCAAGGTTCCGCCCCAGAATTCCTGGGACAATTCCCCTGCTCACCCCATCCCCTGCTTCTATCTTCCATAGCCACAGCCAGAACAATATTTTAAAAATACGACTCTGGGCCGGCGCCGTGGCTCACTAGGCTAATCCTCTGCCTGTGGTGCTGGCACCCCAGGTTCTAGTCCCGGTTGGGGTGCTGGCTCTGTCCCAGTCGCTCCTCTTCCACTCCAACTCTCTGGTGTGGCCCGGGAGTGCAGTGGAGGATGGCCCAAGTGCTTGAGCCCTGCACCCACATGGGAGACCAGGAGGAAGCACCTGGCTTCTGGCCTCGGATCAGCGCAGCACGCCGGCTGTAGCAGCCGTCTGGGGGGTGAACCAATGGAAGGACGACCTTTCTCTCTGTCTCTCTCTCTCTCACTGTCTAACTCTGCCTGTCAAAAAAATATATATTTGACTCTGACCATGTTACCTGCTGTTTGCTTCAAGCCTGTGAGGACAGAACCCAGTCCTTAGCAGGCTTGAGAGGCACTGTCAGGCCACGCCCGCCGCTTCCTCTTGCCCTTGCACCTGCTCTCCCCTCTCTGCAGAAACAGCCATCCCTCTCCAGCCTGGTCCAGTCAATGGTCACTTCCTTAGGGAGCTTCTTCTGGAAACCTCGACTAGGGCAGATGGCCCTGCGGTGGCTTCTCCCGGCACCTAGCACAGAGTTTCCCACTTATTCTTGTGGCTACTTGATTCCTGTCTGTAAGCCCTGCCTCACTCGATGTAAACTTCCTGAGGGCTATGATTTTGCTTTGTTCTCTGCCTGAAACATGAATGGGTGGATGGATGGATGGATGGATGGATGGATGGATGAGGTGGGGAAGTGAGTATGGATAGATGAATGAATGAATGAAACAATAGGTGGGTAGGTGGATTTGTGAAGGGACAAGTGAAGGATGGATGGATGGGTGGGTGAGTGGGTCAATGGATGGATGGACAAACGGGTTGTGGAAACAAGTATAGATGAAGGAATGAATAGATGGGTGGGTGGATGGATAGATGGATGGGTGGGTGGGTGGATGGGTGGTTGGGTGGATGGATGGATGGGTGGGTGGGTGAATGGATGGATGGCTGTGTGAATTGATAGGTGGATGTGTGGGTGGATGAATGGATGGATGGATGGATGGGCGGATGGATGAGTGTACAGATGGGTGCTCCCACTGTCCAGCTTATTTAGGTCTAATCAAACCTCCCTCCAGTCTGTGATTGGTCAATCTTCCCCTTATTCTCTTGACATATACCAAGTATCTCCAATGTGCCAGGAATATGCCCATGGTGCTGTGGGAACCCAAAGAGAGAGGGATTCCCATGCCCACGGAACTTAGATAATACTATTGGCTATTTCTAACTCACTCTGCTGTATGCCAGAGACCCCTGTAGGTTCTCCTCCTGCGAGGTTCCCTCTCTTTCCTACTCCTCTCAGGTTTTCCAGATTCAATTAAGGTGTCTCCTCCTCCAGGAGGGCCTCCCTGATCAGTCAGCCGTGCCTCATCTCCCATCGTCGGAATTGCCCCAGAGCACTCTTGCTGGTAGCCTGCTCATCAACCACTTTATCTTATCCTTTTTTCTTTTTCCTGTGAGTCTCTTCCTGTCCCCTGGACTGTGATGAGTAAGCTCCGTGAGAACCGATACGAGGATTCACAGCTCACAGAAGAACCCAGGTGTGTCCAAATCCAGGCCAAGATCCTTAACCAGCATCCAGCGGCCCAGTGAGGCTGCTGCACCCGTGCCTGAACACAGAGGAGGGGCATGGGGCCACCTGTTCTCTTGTTGAAAGCCTGCCTGCCAAACACTTTATTCTCAACCTGTTGGAAATGAACCCACCTGAAACTGCTACCCAGTGACCCTGCGTGTGCCCCCAGAGCTAGCGAGTTCCCTCTTCCACATGGCAGCCTATCAATAATTCACAGCCAGCTCTCGTGTCTCCCCGGCACCTGATCTTTCCCGGGGAGGAGCTGCAGAGCAGAGAGCGGGCTGACTTGGAACTGGAAAACCCAGGTTGAGCTGTGGTGCATGGCCAGTGAGTTTCCAAAGCAAATTAAGTAGGTGATTTTGAAAAAGCAAGGACAGAAAAAAAAAATCCCCAAGCCCTATCACCCTTGGTTCCTAAAAGGAAGGGCAGCCTGACACAGAAAAAAAAAAAAAAAAGTAGGGCAGACCATCTCAGAATTAATTTAGCCTTATGAAAACTCCTTACATTGTCCCTGTTTTCTTTCTATTTTCTTTTATTTTTTTTCGTTTTGCCACGTCCTGGTGCCGACTCTGTGGGGGACTGGCCCAGGTTCGAGAAAACGCTCTGCTATAACCCCATTAAAGCCAATACCGTCCACCAGAAAAACCGGAACAGGGCACTGTAACGTCAGGACGCGGTACTTGCCCTGTTTCGAGAGGGAAGGAAGGGCTGAAAACGTCTGGTACCCTGGAGCTCAGGAAACCAGGCCGACTTCTCCCTGCCGGCATGGCTTCCTGTCCGGCTGCTGCCTCAGCCTAGAGAAGCCTGGGACCTCCAGGGGTAGCCTATGGCCACGTGGGGCAGCGTCTCGAGCAAGCAGATCCTCCCGGACATCAGGAGGACTCTGCCAGCCCCAAGGCAGGAGGCTAGTGAGAAAGGGATGGTTGGTGATGCGACAGCAGCAGGGGCCGGCGCTGTGGCTTAGCAGGTACAGCCACCACCTGCAGCGCTGGCATCCCTTAGGGGTGCCGGTTCAATTCCTGGCTGCCCCATTTCTGATCCAGCTCCCTACTAATGTAGTAGAAGCAGTGGAAAATGGCTCTGCTAACATGGGAAAGCCGTGGAGGATGGGCCCAAGTCTTTGGCAGTGCCAGCATCCCATATGGGCGCTGGTTCAAGTCCTGGCTGCTCCACTTCCAATCCAGCTCCCTGTTAATGCAGGGTGAGCAGTGGAAAATGGCCCTGCTAACATGGGAAAGCAGTGGACAATGGCCCAAATCCTTGGGCCCCTGTACCTGCATGGGAGGCCTGGAAGAAACTCCTGGCTCCTGGCTTCAGGTCTGCCCACATCCAGCCATTGTAGCCATTTGGGGAGTGAACCAGTGATTGAGGACCTCTCTGGCTCTGTGACTCTGCCTTTTAAATAAATAAATACATCTTAGGGGCCAGTGCTGGCCTTGATGTCTCTCCACGCACGCATTCATCCGTTTGTTCGTTTCATTAAACACCTACCACACGCACAGCACCATGCACATGCTGGGAGGACAAAGAATGATTTGATCTCTACTCTCAAGGAGCTTTGGAAGGGCAGATGTTCATCCAAGGCGAAGGGGTAAGTCTGAACTTAGGAGCGTGGTAAGAGCTACGACGGAGGTACCTGTTGACACCCAGAGCGTGGTATCAGTCAGCAATGGTGGCAAGAATGGCCAAGCTGAGGCGGGAAGGGAGAGCAGGCGTTGCGCGAGTGACGAAGGAGGCTTGGTGTGGGACCAGCATGCATTGCATGGAGCAGGGGAGAGCCTGCTATGGGAAAGGGGTGGAAGTGAAAGGAGAGGATGGAGGGGTTGAAGAGGGCCAACTTAAAGGAATTGGGTCCTGTCCCTATTAAGTGAGACAGGAAGCCACTCGCTGCTGTGAGAGGTATTGAGCAAGAACGGTGGCACGAGGCCCGTATCACCACTGGGAGGCGGAGAGGAAACAGCAGTTGCTCTTCCAGGAATCAGACTGATGGTGGTGGTGGTGGTGACAGTAACGATGATAGGATCAGCGTCGCTGCTTGCTCGCGAGCTCGGGTTCGAGTTCTGGCTGCGCTGCTGCTCTGCTTTCAAGCCAGCTCCCTGCTAATGCTCCTGGGAAGACAGCAGGTGATGGCCCAAGTGTCTGGGCTCCTGCACACCCACATGGGAGACCAGATGGCGCTCCAGGCTCCTGCATTCAGGAGTGTATTGAGGGATTGAGCCGGCGGATGGCAGATCTCTTTCTCTCTCCCTGTCTCTGTCACTCTGCATTTCAAATACGTAGGTTTTTTTTTTAATGATAAAAACAATCAGGTGCTGGCTCTGTGGCAAAGCAAGTAAAGCTACTACTTGCAGTGCCATCATCCCACATGAGTACCGGTTCAAGTCCTGGCTGCTCCTCTTCCAATCCAGCTCTCTGCTATGGCCTGGGAAAGCAGTAGAAGATGGCCCAAGTCCTTGGGCCCCTGCACCCACATTGGAGACCCAGAAGAAGCTCCTGGCTCCTGGCTTCGGATTGGCCCAGCTCCGTCCATTGCTGCCAATTGGGGAGTGAACCAGCAGATGGAAGACCTCTCTCTCTCTCTCTCTCTCTCTCTCTCTCTCCGCCTCTCCTTCTCTCTCTGTGTAACTCTAACTTTCATATAAATAAATAAATCTTTAAAAAAAAAAACAGAGCTAACATAACTGCACACCAGGTTCCCTGCGCTGTTTTAGCACTCTGTGAATTCATTCATTCACTCTCACACATTCATTCGTTCTGTTCTCACACTGAACCCTACGAGGCCGCATCCTGTTATCCCTGTTTTAGAGCTAACAAACCTTAGGCACAGAGAGATGAAGGAATTCATCCAAGGGGCACACAGCAAGTAGGTGGTAGAGCTGGCGGGTAAGGGAGTGACCCCCGATCACTTAAAGAAATCACTTTCAAGTCACAGGACAGGAAAATGTCACCCTGGAGGAAGAGGCTGGGGACAACAACCAGGAATAGCCATGATTTGTGATCTAGGCCTTTAACCCATGAAGCATTTTTTTTTAAAGATTTATTTATTTGAGAGGCACAGTTTCACAGAGAGAGAGGGAGAGACAGCAAGAGGTCTTCCATCCTCTGGTTCACTCCCCAGATGGCCACAACAGCCAGAGCTGAGCCAATCCAAAGCCAGGAGCTTCCTCCGGGTCTCCCACATGGGTACAAGGGCCCAATTACTTGGGTGATCCTCTGCTGCTTTCCCAGGTGCATTAGCAGGGAGCTTGATCAGAAGTGGAGCAGCCAGGACTCGAACCAGTACCCATATGGGATGCCTGCACTTCAGGCAGAGACTTAGTCCACTACGCCACAGCGCTGGCCCCATCCCACATCATTCTACCTACATAAGGGTCTTTCCAGTCTTTGGAATCCTGGCCGGGGGTGGGGGGAGGGTTCTGGGAGTCTCAGGGATGACCATGGGTGTCCTGGAAGCAATCCCCTGTAGATATCAGGGGACGACTGTATATTTGTTCATTGAATAATGGAGACTGAGTGTGTGAGCCATGCAGAAGCTCATAAACCATAAACCAGCCTTCCATACAGCAATCCCCTGCTAGACAACGCCTTGCATAAGGGAGTGTGTCCCACAGAGTCTACATCCTGACCCCTGATGGAAACAGTATCCACTCCTCACTGAGACGCTGCCCAAACAGACACCCGTGGTGCACTGGGAGACAGACGCCCAGCTCTGGGCACAGGACAGTTCCCCAAACCAGGAGCTTCTCTGTTGTCCCTCCGCCCCCACACCTACCCTGTCTGGCTCCCAGCATTGCCTGGCATCTTCCGCTTCCTGTGGGAGGGAGCCACGGTGACGATGGTGGGGTGGGGGATACAGATCCCCTCTTCTCTGGCAAGGGGAACTGCCCACCCCCGCCCCGTTTCGCTTCTGCTGTGAGGTCAGACATCCAGTGAGTGGGACCATCCGGGGAGCATGCCTGTCCTGGTGGCACCAACAGCCAGGACAGCCGGGACCAGCACTCGATTCTCATGGCTGTGCAGGGGACGCCGGCCCCCAGCCCTGCCCTCCCAACTTCCCAGCTTGGCAGGGCTGCTCCATCCATTTTGTTGTGTTTTAAAATTCATTTATTTATTTTGAAAGTTAGTGTTGCAGAGAGAGAGAGACAGAGAGACATAGAGAGACTTTCCATCTGCTGGTTCACTCCCCAGATGGCTGCAATGGCCAGAGCTGGGCCAGGCTGAAGCCAGGAGCCAGGGACCAGGAGCTTCTTCCAGGTCTCCCATGTGGGTTCAGGGGCCCAAGCACTTGCCCTGTCTTCCGCTGCTTCCCCAAGCGCATTAGCAGGGAGCTGGATCGGAAGTGGAGCAGCCAGAGTACAATGCTGTCCCCCTCCCACACACACCTGGAGTTGGAGAAGGCAGCTGGGCTCTGGCTCCTCTGCCATGTGTGCTCAATAACTCACTTCCCTGAGACTCAGTTTCTCCCCTGAGAAGTGGGGGTCCCATCACCCACTTGCCCCGCTCAGGGTGACCTCAAACAAGGGGTACCCACTTCTCTGGGGTTCCACATGCAAGTCAGCTCTGGCTGTTCTCTGCTCTCTGCTTCTTCTTCACCTTTCCCAAGCTTCGGATTAGCTGGTGCTGTACCAGGTTCTCGGCACACCTCCTGGGCACACTTGAAAACGAACTCTCCGGGGTGGGGGGCATTGTGGCACCGTGGGTTAGGCCACCACTCGGGGTGCCTGTGTGTTGTATCGGAGCGCTGGTTGGAGTCCCAGCTACTCAGCTCCCAATGAGCTGCCTGCTAATGAGTCTGGGAAGCAGCAGGTGGTGGTTGAAGCGCTTGGGTTCCTGCACCCATGTGGGAGACCCAGATGGAGTTCCTGGCCCCCGGCTTTAGTCTGTCCCAGCCCTGGTCATTGTAGCCATCTGGGGAGTGAACCAGCAGATAGAAGATTCTCTCTCTCTCTCTCTCTCTCTCTCTCTCTCTCTCTCTCTTTCTCTCTCTCTCTCTCAACTCTGGTTTATTAACGAACAGATAAGTATGTGTTTTTTTTTTTTTAATAAAGGAATGTTGGCCTCCATCGGGGGAGAAGTTACATCTCTGCTTTAAAGGTACAGAGTAGAGCCAGCACTGTGGTATAGTGGGTAAAGCCGTGGCCTGTAGCTCCAGTATCCCATATCGGTGCCGGTTTGAGTCCCAGCTGCTCCACTTCTGATCCAGCTCCCTGCTAACAGCCTGGGAAAAGCAGCAGAAGATGGCCCAGGTGCTTGGGCTCTTGCCATCCATGTGGGAGACCTGGAAGACGCTCCTGGATCCTGGCTTCAGCCTGGCCCAGTGCTGGCCATTGAGGCCATCTGGGGAGTGACCCAGCGGATGGAAGACCTCTCTCTCTCTCTCTCTCTCTCTGTAGCTCTTTCAAAGGAAGGAAGGTCAGAGCACCTGTGTAGACCACCAGGCACTGTTGGGAGGCTGGTCACACAGGGTCCCCACCAGGACCCCTGGAACGAGGCTGCTGGGGAAAGCCAGAGTTCCAGTGAGGTGAACGGACCTGCTCGGGGCCACACGGGGGTTGGCACCAACATCAGACAGGAACCACGGTGACTCCGTTCTCCGAATGTTTTCACAACCCTTATCTCCCAAGTCCTCCTGCTGGCTCCGCTCTGCCTTCTGCCTTTCACCTCCCAGTTACGCAATGCGGACCAGATGGAGACCCAGGCGGCGGGGTGGGGGAGGGGTAGCTCCGCAGGGCCACTGGTGAGAAAGAGCAGCAGCTAGACGTCGGCTCCTAGAGGAGCAAGAGGGTCCGGCCCTGGCTGTCCTGCTTGGGTGTGTGTGGAGCCCATTGTTCTACCCAGATCCCCAGGCCAGGAAGAGCAAAGTGTGACAGGCGAGCAGGCTCCCCCCACCCCACCCTACCCCCTGCAGCTGGCGTGACCCCAAGGTAAAGGCTGGCTCAGGGCTCCCTGACAATGGGCCATTTGTCTGGGAAATTGGTTGTTGAAAGTGCAGGCTGGGAGGGGCAGGTTCTGAGCTCGCTCTCTCTCTCTCTCTCTCTCTCTCTCTCTCTCCTTCTCTGCTTGTGGTGCCAAGGCCCCTCCAGCCCCACTCTCCTGAGCCCATCCTGCTCCTGGCGGGAGAAGCCATCAGACCCCAGCCCAAATGTCCCTTCCCCCACCACGTTCCCTGACTCCCCCGAAGCAGAACCGGGCCCCTGCTGGATGCCTGTGGTGCTGTTCCAGACCTCTCCCAGAGGCTTTGCACACCTGCTTTTCCCTCCACCAGAGAAGGCTGGGCCTACATTGGTTCAGCTTTGCATCCAAGTTGAATGAATGAATGAATGAATGACTTCAACCAGCTCTAAACGAGCATGTTAGGTAGCCTGGACACTGGCAGTGGGTGGCCAAGGTGAGCTCTCTGCCCTCAAGAAGCTTCTAGATGATCAGAGAGGCTACAGGGCGAGGAAGAGACAGGCAAGAGCCAGCCACAGTGTTGAGCACCAAGAACGACGGGGACCCTCATCCTGGTTCTGTTTGGAACTGGCTGTGTGTCTCCAAGCAGAGCTCTTAACCACTCTGGCCTTGGAATCTAGGAAGAGTAGTTGCCACAGGTGGCCAGGGATGGGATTGTGATTCGGGAGGCGGGTGCACGGCCCAGCCGTGAAGGCACCCAAGTCCACCATGGGAGCGCCTGGGTTCCGTCCCCAGCTCTGGCTCCTGACGCCAGCTTCCTGCTAGTGCAGACCCTGGGAGGCAGTGGTGACGGCTCCAGGAATCGGGTTCCTGCCTCCCACCCACTCGGGAGACCTGGATTGGGTTCCCAGCTGCCAGCTTTGGCCCCCGGGGCCATTGCTGGTATTTGGGGAATGGACCAATGGATGGAAAGTCTCTGTCTCTCTGCTTCTCAAAGTGAAAAATAAAAGGGAGAGAGGGAGGGAGGATTCATCCAGGTCTCCATATGCAGAGGCAATGGCGGGTGCCTCTTCCTGCACAGTCATGGGGTGGGGGGTCCCCATGTGCGTTTCTTACCTGGTCAGATTCCTGCACAGTCATGGGGTGGGGGGGTCCCCATGTGCGTTTCTTACCTGGTCAGATTCCTGCACAGTCATGGGGTGGGGGGTCCCCATGTGCATTTCTTACCTGGTCAGATTCCTGCACAGTCATGGGGTGGGGGGTCCCCATGTGCATTTCTTACCTGGTCAGATTCGAGTCCACAGTACGTCACTCGGCCACTTTTTTTTTTTTTAAGATTATTTATTTATTTGAAAGGCAGAGTTACAGAGAAGCAGAGGCAGAGAGAGAGAGAGAGAGAGAGAGAGAGAGGTATTCTATCTGCTGGCTCACTCCCCAGATGGCCGCAATGCTGGAGCTGCGCCGATCCGAAGCCAGGAACCAGGAGTTTCTTCCGGGTCTCCCACGCAGGTGCAAGGGCCCAAGGACTTGGGTCATGTTCCACTGCTTTCCCAGGCCATAGCAGAGAGCTGGATCAGAAGTGGAGTAGCCGGGATTTGAACCAGCACCCATATGGGGTGCCAGTACTGCAGGCGGCGGCGGCTTTACCCACTATGCCACAGTGCCGGCCCCACCCTGCCACTGTTGACATGTGTAGTAGGAGCTGCCCCATGCATCGTAAGCTGTTTAGGAGCACCCACTAGATGCCAGTAGCACCCTCTGCACTGTGACAGCTCCAAGTGTCTCCAGATGTTGGCAAATGTCTCCTGGCCGGCTCCAGGCCCTCCTCCCATGCAGTACTCAGGGGAGCGCGGGCGAAAGGGGGTCAGGGAGGGTGTTTCCAGGGTACTGAGGGCTTGCCTCTGGCAGTGCCCCGCTCACCCTCTCAAGCTTGTTTGTACTTAGGACATCTGACCTGGAGAAGGGACTCTCGGGGGCGGAGTTGTGGGCGTGGCAATAAGACGGCCACAACCCACATCAGAGCTTGTCGGTTTGATTCCTGGCTCTGCTTCCAATTCCAACTTCCTACCAGTGCACACCCTGGGGCGGCGGCTGGGACAGCTCACGTCCTTGGTCCCTGCAGCCCACACGGGAGACCCAAATAGAGCTTCCAGGCTCTTGACATTGACCTTGGCTGTTGCAGGCGTTTGGGGAGTGAACAAGCAGATGGGAGCTTCCTCTCTGTCTTCCTTTCAAACAAAATGAGCATCTAGTTTTGTTTCTTTAAATGTGTTTTTTTTTTTTTTGACAGGCAGAGTGGACAGTGAGAGAGAGAGACAGAGAGAAAGGTCTTCCTTTTGCCCTTGGTTCACCCCCCAATGGCCGCTGCGGCCGGCGCACCGCGCTGATCCGAAGGCAGGAGCCAGGTGCTTCTCCTGGTCTCCCATGGGTGCAGAGCCCAAGCACTTGGGCCATCCTCCACTGCACTCCCCGGCCACAGCAGAGAGCTGTCCTGGAAGAGGGGCAACTGGGACAGAATCCGGTGCCCCGACCGGGACTAGAACCCAGTGTGCTGGCGCCGCAAGGCGGAGGATCTTTAAACGTTTTTTGAAGAAGAGGAAAGATCTGGAATCTTGTGGTCCCCCCAGGGTTCCTCCCAGACTCCTTGCCAGAAAGGGTTCAGATGAAAATTCCAGGGCTCAGAGCGCAAAGGGTTTGCACTGCAGCTCCCAGGTCCCCGCCCTCCTGGGGGAGGAGCGTTTCTTCCTGGAAGGACTCAGCCCTGATGCACCTGCACCGAGGAAACAGATCCTTAGCCAGAGGAGCAGGTGGAGGTCAAATCTGGAAGCTGGCAGGACCGAGACCTTGGCACCTGATCTGCTCCCAAGAAATGCCACAAACCCCGAGCGTGCCGAGCCAGGCTTAGGGCAGGCATGTGGCACCCGAGAGTACCTGAGGCTGCAGCCAGCAGCTACGGGCCAGGAGGGAAGAACCTTCCAGAGCCTTCCAGATAGGAGCCCTGAGTACAGGCAAAGGCTCAAGGTCACGGCCTGCTCCCTGTAGGTGAGGACCCTGTGGGGCTGCACCACACCTGCCACACAGTCAGCTGGATGGGTCAGAGGGGCCCTGGCCGGGGTCCCAGGACGGAGCTGTGGTGACACTTCACTGACCCAGCAGGTGGAGTGGGCAGAGCTGGGGCTGGGTGGGTGGGGGTTCCACACCTGATCTCCAGCCCAGCTGCTGGGTAGCCACATGGCCCCGGCTCCACCGCCTGGTGTCTGGCCTGTTGATAAGATTAGGTGATGAAAAGGCCTGCAAAATCCTTTGAAATCCACACATAGTTTTCTCGTAATTTGCACTTCCATGTACTTTTGGAAGGTCCCTTGTATGCCTCCCTTTTTAATCTGGAGGTTGCATTTTTAAGAGAGACTTGTTTACTCAGAAGTCAAAGAGAGAAAAAGAAAGAGGGAGAGAGATCTTCCATCTGCTGGTTCACTCCCATAATGCCTGAAAAAGCCAGAGGCTGGTCCAGGCCGAAGCCAGGAGCCGGGCACTCCATCCAGGTCTCCCACGTGGGTGGCAGGGGCCCAAGCACTTGGAGCATTATCTGCTGCTTTCGCGTTAGCAGGAAACAGAGCAGCTGTGACCCACACTAGCACTCTGCTACGGGATGCTGGCATCGCAAGCAATTGAACTGTGCTACAGCTTGGGCCTCAAGTGAGCATTGTAGCTATTCCGAGGGATCTCTTCCTGCAAACGGGATCCAGGTGTCCAGCCGTGCCGACCCACACCAGCACAGCTGGCCCTCCACCCTGGCAGGTGCCACCGACTGCAGTTTGAAAATTTAAAAAAGAAAAAAAGTGCATCTATACCGAACATGAACGTTTTTTTTCCCTTGTCATTCCCTTAACAGTACATTAGACGTTTTTACATAACATTTTATGCTGCATTGGGTATTATAATCTAGAAGGGATTTAAAGTACAGGGTAGGGGGTGCCTGAGTTCTACGCAAATACCGTGTCGTTTTATGTCAGGGGCTTCCGTATTCTTGGACTTGGGTATCCATAGTAGGGGTCCTGGCACCAAACCCCCCCTCCCCCTTGGAAACCGCGGGATGACGCTGGCCAATCCTGGTCCCGCTCACCCAGGCTTTGGCCAAGTGCTGGTCCCGTCGGCGGTCCTTCGCTCTTCATTGGCTCCCATCACCATCAGTCAACTGCCTTTCCGCCCTGCTATTGGACACCCTGCGTCGACCGCCTGGCCTTCCTTTGTGCTGCGGGAAGGAGCTGGCAGACAGAGTCTGGGGGCAGGGTTTCTCGCACGGACCCCCTGAACGTCTGATTACAGGGCAGAGTCTCAGGCCTGCCGAATCAGAAGCCGTGGGATGGGGGGTCTGGAGTCTGTGTTGGAAGCGGGTTCTCACCCGGGGGGGTACATCTGAGGACCACTGATGGGGGTGGGCGTGGGGGTGGGGCTGCCAGACAGCGATTTCTCTGGCTTGGAAGAGCTTGCGGGCTCGTTGCTAGTTCCTCTGGTAAGAGGATGTGTTACTCTGTCTCGTGTCTCTTCCTGGCGCGTCCCCTGGAGGTTCCCAGTATCCAGTTTCTAAGCGTCTGCTCGGGAAGCCGGCTGGGACTGCCCCAGCTGGGAAGGGGGTTGCGCGCACCCTGTGCACAGCCACAGCCTCGCAGGAGCCAGGGCGCTGTAGGTGGGAAGCCCGTCTGCTCCCCATTCTCCCACAATCCCCCCACCGCGCAACGTGGTGCCTCTGCCGACGAACATTTTCCCCAGCACAGGTTCCTGAGCCCCCCCACCCCCCGACAGCCGAGATGACCACAGCAGCCCCACAGGCTGCACACGGGGCCGCTGGGCTCTGCCTCCTACCCAGCCTGCAGGGCTCAGGCTACTTCCCCTTTGCCGCCCTGCGGCCTCTGGTCCCCTTCTCTAAACTCGCGGGGTTCAGAGTCTGTGGCCATCGTCCTCATCCTCACCACGGCTGCCATCTCTGGACGGAGGGAGGGGGTTACTGTCTTAACTTCACCCAGCTTCTTCCCTGTGGTCCTCGGGACCCCTGGAGGTGGTAGTCTGTCCAGCTGAGCAGACACAGGCTCTGAGAGGTCCGGTACCTCCCTCAGGGTCCCACGGCTGGCAGGTGGCCCTGTTGGAAACTGGATCCAAGCACCCGCCCCCTGAGCCGGCCCTCTTAACCACTTGCTGTTCGTCTTGGACAGGTCACTCTGGGCCTGATCCATTTTTTTTTTTTTTTAAGTTTTATTCAGGGCCGGCGCCGTAGCTCAACAGGCTAATCCTCCACCTTGCGGCGCCAGCACACCGGGTTCTAGTCCCGGTTGGGGCGCCGGATTCTGTCCCGGTTACCCCTCTTCCAGGCCAGCTCTCTGCTGTGGCCAGGAAGTGCAGTGGAGGATGGCCCAAGTGCTTGGGCCCTGCACCCTCATGGGAGACCAGGAGAAGCACCTGGCTCCTGCCATCGGATCAGCGTGGTGTGCCGGCCGCAGTGCGCCAGCCGCGGCGGCCATTGGAGAGTGAACCAACAGCAAAAGGAAGACCTTTCTGTCTGTCTCTCTCTCTCTCTCACTGACCACTCTGCCTGTCAAAAATAAAAATAAAAAAAGATTTATTCAGGCCAGAGTTGTGGCACAGCAGGTTAAGTCACGGCTTGCAAAGTCAGCATCCCACATGAACACTGATTCCAGTCCCGGCTGCTCCACTTCTGAGACAGCTCCCTGCTGATGCCCCTGGGAAAGCACCATCAGATGGACCAAGCGCTTGGGCCCCTGCACCCACGTGGGAGACCCGGAAGAAGCTCCTGGCTCCTGGCTTCGGTCTGGCCCAGCCCTGGCGTTGAGGCCATTTGGGGAGTGAACCAGTGGATGGAAGATCTTTCTTTCTCTCTCTTTCCCACCCACTTCAGCCCCCCCGCCTTTCAAGTAAAATAAATTTAAAAGAAAAAAAAAGCTTTTAAGAGATTTATTTGAAAGAGTGACAAAGACAGACAGACAGACACACACACACAGAAAGAGAGAGAGAGAGAAATCTTACATCCACTGGTTCACTCCCCCAATGCTTGCAACAGTTAGGGCTGGGCCAGACCAAAACTTGGAGCCTGAAACTCCACCCAGGTCTCCCAAGGGGTGCAGGAACCCAAGTGCTTGAGCCATCACCTGCTGTCTCCCAGGCACATTAGCAGGAAGCTGGACTGGAAGCAGAGTAGCCAGGACTCAAACCAGAACTCTGATCAGGGACACAGGTGTCCCAAGGAGCGGCTTAACCCACTGTGCCACAGCTCCCACTCCTCACCTGGGAGGAAATGAAGGGGTTGGACCAGAACCCTTCCACGCAGAGGCTGCTATGGGAGCACCCTCATCTCTGTACCCCTGGGTGACCCAGTGCACACCATGTGCATGTCTGAGCCTTGGCTTCACTTCTCAGCGGGAGTAAGTTCTTCCCAAGGCTCAACTCAGGGAGTCGGCTGGACAAGGTCCTTAAAGTGCTGGGCCGTGCCTTGTGCACCTGCTCCTCTGACCTCTGTGATTCTCTCATTGACTGAGGGTGGTGGCAGAAGAGACAGAGACTGAGGGAATTCTCACCCTGGTGACAGAAGAGCAATGCTCACAGGGAGTGTGTGTGTGCCCACGTGTGTGTATGTATGTGTGTGTACGGCACCTGGGGAGAAAGGCGAGGCCATGGGCTCAGGAGAAAAAACAATCCTCACGGTTAGAACTCGGCAGGGCTGGCAGTGAAGCCCAGTGCCTCCTGGCCCCGAGCTTTGTGGTCGACCTCGGTACATCTGCGGACGGGCTTCTGATCCTCTGTGTGCGTCTGTCAGTGTGCCGTCGCTATAACAAAATACCCGAGACTGGCTAATTCGTAAAGGGTAGGAGTTTATTTGGCTCATGGTTGTGGAGGCTGGGAGGGTCCAGCCAGCATCTGGGGAGGGCCTCCTTGCTGCCTGCAAACACGGCAGAGGCCGTCACGTGGTGGGACAGAGCCGGTGTGCAAGCTCAGGTCTCTCCCTCTTCTTACAGAGCCACCAAATGCCAACAAGGGGGTCCCACTTCATCCAATCCTAATTTCTCTCCCAAAGGCCCCCACCTCCCATACAGACTTGGGGATTAGGTCTCTCCAGCACATGAGCTTTGGGGACATAATTCAACTCATAGCAAGCTCAAATTAACCTACAGATTCCCTGAGGGCTAGCTCTCCACCTGGACAGCAGGAGAGGTGGGCAGGTCTGAGGGCCAGGTTGGGTAGGTGCGAGGGCTGGACGAGGGTGGTGGAGGAAGGCTTTGAGTTTGATTCTGGCTTCCACGAGAGCATGGAAGGCAGTGCCTGTCAGAGACGGCAGGATTGTAGAGGGACAGGTGTGTTTCAGGTGTGTTTTGCTCTGACAGATGAGTGACCCAGTACCCTTACCTCATCAGCTGCCCCTCCACCAGGGCTTTCCTGGGTCATCTCTGGACAAGTGACCGAGAGCCAGGGCGGCGGATGTCCTCGCCCACAGGAGACTGAGGGCCAGAGGGGAGAGGGCCACCTGAGCAGCCGGTGGCCGTGGCTTCTGGTGCCATCCCTCGGGAGGCTGGGACGTGACGGCAGCCTCGTGGGAGCACATGTTGGCTTCCTGCACATCTGGCTTTCGATCCCCCGGCCACCCTGGGAGGTGGGTTCCCCTTTTACGGAGGAGCTGACACTTGTAGAGGGGACATGGTCCATCCTGGGGTCGGGGGGAGGCGGGCTTTCCTCCAAGGCCTGCCCCATCCAGGCCAGGAACCACCCATTGCGCTTTCTTACATAGAGGCGGCTACTGCAAGAAGTTTGTGGGAAATGCAATTAAAAGATAACTTTATTTTGGTGTTAAAAAAAAACCCTCTGAAATCCATGCAGTTTTTTTTTTCACAGTATCTCCCATGACCTTTTAGAAGGTCCCTCTTATATATAATTTCCAACTATTTTTTTGCTACCAAATTATCTTTAAATTCCATTTTCCCCTCAATCTTTTGAAGCAGCCTTGTGTTAACAAATCTGTTCTCTAACGTCTCGACATACGGCATCAATAGCTGCCTTTTAGGAGTTAAGTTCCAGTCATCAAAAAGTCCTGCCCAGTAACGCAGGAGCCCAGCTAGTGGGGAGACGGATGCAGCACCCCGTGCCCAGCCCGCAGTCCGGGGCAAATTCGCTCTTTCTCCGCATCTGGTCAGTAGCCATTTCTCCAACATCTACTGCTACGCTGCACACTTAGGAACAAAAAGGTGAACAAGACAGACCAGCTTCCGCCATGCCACAGTGCAAACGCGTCGAGCGCCACGGCGGAGAAGCTCAAGGTGCCGTGGGTGGGTGCAACCGGGTCCCCAACTCTGTTCCCTTGGAGGAATGATGTTAGAGCTAAGGGCTGGAGGAGGAGCAGGGGTGAGTGCGGCCAGGTGAGCCTGGAGAGGAGGCGCACTCCAGGTAGTAGAGGACTGGCTGTGTCCTGTGGACTGTGCACCAGCCAGAGACAGCACGGGGTGAGCAGGCACTTGGCCTGGCGTTTAAGATGCCAACTGGGGAGGGAGGGCATTGTGGTGCAGCAGCTAAGCCACAACTTACAATGTCAGCATCCCATATGTGAGCACAACCTATGTGTGTTGTTCAATACATATACGTTCAAGTCCAATCCAGCTCCCCGCTGAGGCGCCTGGGAAGACGGGCCAAATCCTTGGGCCCCTGCCACCTGCGTTGGGGACCTAGTTAGAGTTCCCGACTTCTGCCTTTGGCCTGGCCCAGAGCTGGCTGTTATAGTCATTTGAGGAGTGAACCAATAGATGGAAGATCTCTCTATCTCTCCCTCTCTGTCACTCTCCTTTCAAATAAATAAAAATAAATCTTAAAAAACATAAAGATGCCAATTGGGGTGCGCCTGGGTCTGAGTCCCAGCTCTGCTGCATGGCCACTGCAGTGGTGGTGGCTCAAGGAGTTGGGTCCCCGACACCCACGTGGGAGACGTGGATTGAGCTCCTGGTTCTGTTACAGGGCATTAAGGAGCAAACTTGTGGATGGGAGCTCACTCTCGCTCTCGAATAAATAAATTACTAAAATTTAATTTAAAAGCCAAGAAAGGAACGGCACAGCCAGGGGAGACCAGACTGTACAGGGCCACGTGGGCTGCACCCAAGATTGCGGAATTCAAGTTATTAAGGAGTTCTGAGTGAGTGGTGAGTGTTGGAGTCCTTCTTTCTTTGTAAGACTCTGACTGACGTGAGGCGAAAGCAGAGGTGAGTCAGGAGGGTTCTCTTAGGGGTGAGGCAAGGCTGGCCTCCGGCAAGCAGCACAGGGCCTGGCCCGCAGTGGGGGCTCTAGGAAGCTGGGGAAGAGGGCCATCAGCAGGGTGTGGATTGCCCGCAGCTGAGGGACGGAAGAGTGGCAGTCACTGTCAGGCTTATCCCCTTGGCCTGCAGCTCCCCGACCCCTCTGAGCAGGTTAGGGCAGGGCACTGGGCCTGAGGCACCACGCTAAGCCTAATCCCACTCAGCAGGGGAACCTAAACCTAAGGTAGGGTCAATGGAAGCTTTTCTTTGTTTTTTCTTTTTTTCCCCCAGGATCGCAGATGTCTGCATCTTGGAGCCTGGCTCACCCACTGAGCGAGAGCCACGTCCAAGGGCCCAAGCCGGCCGTCACTGCACGCTAGTCCCGACCCCGACTCTCCTCCCTCCTGTCCAAAGGCCTCTCGGTCGGCTCCCGGCCAGTGACTTCTGAAGCCCTCCCACGTCCGTGCTGGCTGCCGTGGCCCTGGCCACGTGGCACCAGTGCCCAGCCCCAGGTCGGGATGGCGTGGCTGAGCGAGGAGCTTTATTCTCTTCTGGTATGTACAGGTATTTACAGCTGGTGTGGGTCTATGGTACATTACTTCACAAAACTATCTTACACCCTGTGCACATTCCTGGGCGGGCAGCGGCAGGTGCTGCGCCAGATACCCCACGGATGGTGGAGAAAGGACGTGAACACGAGCTGACCTGCTCGGAGGCCATCGGGGGGCTGCCTGACCTCGGTCCCTCCTCCGGGCAATCTGTGCCATCCCCGCCCCTCCCCCCCCACCTGCTCTGGGCACTTGCTGGTGGGCTTGGGGCGGTGGCAGTGTCAGCGGCTGCCCAGTCACCCGCAGCCTCATGGGAACCCTGGGCACCGGGGTGGGGTGGGGCGGGGGCTCACCCCGCGCCCCGGCGCGCCGTCCGGCCTCACGGGGCGCTCGCGTGCATTTTCTCCAGGCAGCTCGCCCAGAACGCGAGCAGCCGGTTGTCGCGGTTGGCGCAGAAGTCCGTGAAGTCCTTGAGCAGCCGGTCGGCGAACTTCTCGTCGCCCGTGGCGCTCGAGCGCCACGTCTTGGTCAGCATGGTGTTGTAGGCCCAGTTGTAGCCCACGCGCTCCTCGCAGAACATGTTCTGGTTGGTGGAGCTCGTGGAGTTCCGGCGGCGCCGCTGCTGGCCCGAGAACTTGCGCTTGGAGTAGGGCAGCTGCAGAAAGACGGTTCCTGCAGGGGACCGGGAGCGCGCCCCGAGTCGGCGTCGGCACCGGGACCGGACCTCAGGGCGCGCGCTGCGGCCACAGCCACCCACCCGGGCTCCTCACCTGTGACGTGGATGTACTGAGGCTTGTTCTCAGCTGGGAAGTTAAAGGCGGAGGCAGAGTATTTATCTTGTACGAAGCCAAACCTGAGCGAGGACAGGAAGACACACTGATTAAGCCTTCCCCTCCACCCTGTGGGCTCCAACCCCCACAACTGGACCCAGGACCTCCAGCTGGGTCTCCCACATGTGGGCAGGGACCCGGTCACTGGGGCCATCACCATTGCCTCCTGGGGTCTTGCATTAGAAGGAAGCTGGAGCCAGGCACTGAGTCTCTGGCTCAACCAGCAGGCTGAGGCCGACTTTGGAGGGCAGACCCTGTGTTCTCAGGCTAAGCATGCAGAAGGCTCTCCACAGAGGCCTCGAACAGGAAATGGGGTGAAGCGCCTTAATTGGACTCTTGCTCTTGAAAGCGAGGGGCACAGATCTGGGGCGGCCTGCCCCGGAAATGGGCAGCAGGAGCCATCTCTCATCTATGACTTGTTCTGCCCTGTTCCTCTCCGATGACTTCTATTCCTGCTTCTTCTGTATCCATAAAGCGCACCTGTTTCAGCCCGACCTGCAAAGGACGCGGTAACAGAGCTGGCTCTGCCCTCCAGGATGGAGGTTTTTTTTTAAGGGTAGGGATATAGGCCTGTGTCCTGGGTTCCCCGGTGGAGGCGCTGTGTCGGAGCCTCCATCTAAGCTGCCGGCTCCGCACTGGTGTTGCATCATTACTTAACAAAGAATCGTGAAGCCAGATATGCAGTTGAGGTAGCTAGGCTGACACGCGCTGGGAGCTTCCTCTCTCCCGACCCCTCCCAGTGTGGAATGGTCTGCACTGTGCCATTGCGTCCTTAGCTGCTTTCCAATCCGGCCTCTCAGTGCACTCAGCCTGGGCCAGCCTGACAGAGCGCACTCACCTTATTCTTCCTTAGGTCACCACGAAAGACCTCCCCCCTTACCCCACGGCAATTTAAATACATGGTCTCTGGCCACCTCCCTGTCCACTCAAGGAGAAGGTGAGTCAGGATCCCAGTGGGGGGAGGGGCAGCTCTGATCCTGGAAAGGGGGCGTGGCCACGGCAGGAGGGGCCTGGGCAGATGGGCGCTTTTCTAGCACTTTCTGAGACGGGCCTATGTGTCCTTACACAGCCACATTCCTGCTTAAGAATTCCTCTCCACACAGACGCTCCAAGTCAAACAAGTGCTGTGGGCGAAGCACTCTGCTAGGCAGTGCCTCCCAGGGGCCCCCACACCAGTGTGTCTGGAGAAAGGGCACGAGGAATTCAGGGTGGAGGGAGAATCTGACAGGTGCAGAATATGGGCGGGGCTGTGGTTCCGAGGTGGGCGGGGCTCGGGTGAAGGGGACAGACAGGAAGTCTGGTGAGTGTGGTCCGGGGACTGGCCAGAAGGCCGTGCTGGAAATCAGAGGCTGGGGAAGCAGGCTGGAGAGGAATGGGCAAGTGTTCACAGAAGCTATGAGCAGGAACCGGCCTGAAGGGGGGACCAGGAGGATGCTGAGCGGAGAAAAGGCAGGTCTGATAGATACCAGTCACATCCCGAGTGATGGTGAGCCAGCAGTTAGGCCCACTGGGGCCCGGAGGAAGTGGCCTAAGAACTCATCCATGGGTTGGGCTCCTCTTAACGATGCTGTCCACTGGAGGCTGGCCAGCTGCGTCCCAGGCTCAGCAGAGACACCGGAGAACCCGGTGAAGGCCCGGCAGGTCCAGGTGCTGCTTGCGGCTCCTCAGCCGGATACCGGCGGAGGTGGACTGGGCCCGTCTGCCTTGCTGCCGACCACGGCGCTCCCTCCCTTCTGCCCCAAGTGTGCCCCTCTTCCTGCTGGAAGGAGAGTGGCAGCTGCCCTTGTGTTCACTGCAGTCTTTCCAGGGCACCTGAGCTAGGCCCGCAGACGAAAGGACGGACCCCAGGGCAGGGTCTAACAAGGCAGGCCGGGGGCAGCTTGGGAGGGGGGGGGCTGCAGAGCCTGGCCTCCATGCTGTGGCCACGTGCTCATGTGAGTGTACCCGTATGGGCGTGGGGTCCGGATGGCCTTGGCTGAAGCTGCATGAACAGGGAGAGGACAGAGAAGACGCTGAGTGGACTTCACATCACCATGGGTGATGTGAACCAGCAACCGGACACAGACAGCGATGTCTGGGGACGCCGTGCGTAGCTGGACTGGTCTAAGGTGAGACAGCTGAGCCTAGGAGAGGCTTTCCCTGGCACACGTATTAGGTGCTGAGAAGTATCTACTGGTCCATGTTTTTTTTTTTGTTTTTTTTGTTTTTGCCATTAACTGTCTTTTCAACGCATGCCGAGCGTGTTCTAACACGTTTTATCATTTCTCATTTCCCGTCATCTGGATGGCTTGGCGCAGGGGGCGAGGCTAAGGCGAGAGCCGTACACTCTCCCCGCACCCGGAAGGAGGTGGTTACGAGCCCTGCAAAGCGACAGCTATGGGAACCCAGGCAGAGGCCCCCTGTGGGGGACCAGCAGCGGCCGGAGAAGAGAGCCCTTCCCCGGGGACCACACGGGCTTCACTGGGGTGCCTGCTGCTGCTTCCTTCCCAGGGCTCCCTCTTTGCCCTGGCACCAACCTGTGTGCAATGGCTTCCTGGAAGAGGTGCATTCGATCCCAGTACGTTTCGGGTTCAAAGCCTGAAAGGAGAAAGACGCTGAGCTGTGGGCACCAGGGCCGAGACTTCCTGGCTCTGGCCTTCGCCACCCTTTGCTCTCCCGGGCAACCCTTGCTCCTGGAGCCTAGGCTCTGCTTTTCCCATGCTCCTGCTATGGTCAAAGCAAGGCCGCGCGGCGGGGCCTGGAAACGGGCTGAGTCCTCGGTGGCCAGTGTGGGCTGCCGGCGCTCAACACGAGACTCAGCCTAGTGAGTCAAGAGCCGGCGGGGGCGTGATATTCCAGAACAAACAAGAGTAACGTGGGACGCACGCTGGCTGCTTCCGAGGAGTCAGGGCAGCAAATCCCGATGCATTCTGCTACCCGCCTGCAGTTTCCCTGCGAGGAAAAGGCGATGTCACCAGCTCTGCTTCTGGGGGTGGGGCAAGTGGAACAAATAAATACGGAAGCGAATCTGTGACAAGTGATGTCTTGAGGGGAGTGGATGAGCTCCCTCCCCATCGCCGTGAAGACCAGGAGCTGAGCGTGGAGGTGGGAGGGCTGAGCGGGCTGTCTCATAGCAACAGGCCGTGGAGCGAGGGGCTGCTGTTCTCCGGCTAGGGTTCCCAGAGCCATGGCAATCCCAGACCCAGAGCTGTGGCCACCCCCAGGCCTACAGCCATGGCCATCCCCAGGCCCAGAGCTGTGGTCATCCTAGGCCCAGAGCCATGGCCATCCCCAGGCACAGAGCTGTGGCCACCTCCAGGCCCAGAGCCGTGACCACCCCAGGCACAGAGCCGTGGCCATCCCCAGGCCTATAGCCATGGCCATCCCAGGCCCAGAGCCGTGACCACCCCCAGGCCCAGAGCCGTGGCCACCCCAGGCCCTCTGTGGCTCTGCTGCTCTTTCCACAGCTGAGTGCCCTGGCTGGGACGGATATCTGAGGATTCCGGGCCACTACAGAGCGAAAAAGAAAAAGGGCTTGGGCTCTCATAGGGAGAGACACACATACACAGCACATTCTTGTCAGATGTTTAAGATTTTGAACTCCCTTTTACAGGGAAGCAGAGATAACAGGGAGAGAAGAGGCCCAGAAGCAAGAAAATCGATTTTCAGATTCAAGCCCTCGTTCCTTCAAACCAGGATGCCTTTCTTCCGCTGTAACCATGGCAACCGGCAGAGGCTGCTGGTCTGGAAGACTCGCTTATAACTGGCAAGGAAACCATCAACTCACACACACACAGAATGGCCTCTGATGCCAGCCCTGAGAACAATCCCGTACGTTTGCTGCAGGGCTGCAAAGACCCCGAAGGGTCTCTGGATGGTGTGGAGGAAGATCCCTCTGTCCTCAATATTTGTGGAAAGGAACAGTGCCAGGAAGCTGCCGGGTTCGGGACGCGTCTCCCGGGAGCACCACCGAGCGGTGTTTCAGGGCTGCAGTTGTGGCCCTCTCCCAGCCGCACTGGGAGGCTCCATGAGGATGCATGTCCATAAAGAATGCTCTGGAAGCAAGCAAGCAGGCAGGCGAGCGAGCGAGCGTATCATGGAGCCTGTGGCCTCCAGTGGGGAGGGGACTCTGTGGGGCTCGCCTGGAACCCAACCCTCACTTCGGACCTCGTTGTCTCTGTAAAAGTGTCCTCCAAGTTGTAAACAAGGCATGCCCAGTGGGCCTCTGCTAGACAAGCTGTTCGCACGAGGGCAGCCTGTGCCCATGGAGAGTACGGGAGCAGCGTGGCCCAGGGCCCTCCCCTGACATGGCTGTCTGCTGCTGCTGACCACGCCACAGGCTTACAAGGGCGTGGGGAGCAAGGCGGCTCCTTTACATCCAAAGTTGCTTCTTTCACATTGATATTCTCCGTGGCCAAGATGCCACATGGCTCCTGACGTTACCGGCGCCAGCTCTGGCTTTTCTTTTTAAAGAAGTATCATCTGTGAACTCATTACAAGCTTTTTAGGAGCTATTTATACCTTCGTCCGCAAGGAACGCTTGGGGACAGAAGGCTAAGCGCTGCGGCAGGCAGAGCTGTCCTCTGTCGTCTTGAACCTGGCAGACGGGTTGAGTGGCAGGTCGGGCAGACCTGTGTGCTCTCCCTTTCCCATGAAGGACCCTGTTGCGGAGGGACTGGTCAGGGTCCTTCACTCTGCTCTGTCTTGCCTGAGATGTGGGACTGGAGCCGCGTGCACTGTTCCAGGGCCCGACACAAAGCCCACAGCTTTGCACAACAGGCAGTTTCCTGTTTTGTTTTGCTTTCCATCTCCCTATCTCCCCACTCTGTGGCCTGTTTTTTTTTTCTTTTTTTTTTTTTCCTGCAGGGGACAGCATACGTGGGCCTCCCTCCCATGGGGTTCAAATCCAGGCAGGCTGGAGCGTATGGAGGAGGAGCAGTGAGCAAGCTCCAGATGCAGCCGGCACGACAAGCCCTCTGCCGCCCACCGCTCTGCCCCGCCCCTCACGGCAGTCTTCCTGGGGGGGCGAGGCAGCTCTAGCCAGGCTCACTTTAGGAATAAGGGATTTGAGGCTCAGAGACATTAAGCGATTTGCCCACTCGGTACAGAACCAGGGTCAAGACCCTTGTTAAAAGGTCTCCTCCCCAGGGAGGCCCCCGGAGAGGTGCCCCTGGGGGCGGGGGATGGTGTGTGACTGGCCTGGCGGAGACAGGCGCTGGGGGGGGGGTCTCTTACTGTCAAACAGGTGCTCGCTGCCCTCCTTGAGCAGACAGCTGATGTTGAGCGGGATGAAGAGCTGGGCTCGCAGCGGGTCGCCGTACAGGTAACTGGGCAGCGCAAACGGACCTTCCAAGACCGGGACCAACAAAAAGCCACAGGAGGTGGCCTTCCGGTGCCAGCCCTGGACCTGGTGGGAAGCAAGCACAGAAACGAACGGCATCGCCTCCAGATTCTTTGAGACGACAGACAAGACTTCCCTAGCAGCAAACCCGCCTGAATGGCGCGGGTATATTGATCAGCGTGTTCATTTATTCATGATCCCTGGCTCCAAACCAGCCCTGGGCAGGAAACAGCACAGTTTAACCTCCTGACGGATACATGAGAAGCTGTGAGTTAAGCACACAGCTCATCTTCGTGGCCGGTGTGCTGTGACTTCAGGCCTTTTTAAGAAAGAACAGACTGGAGAGAGCTGCCACCCTTCCGGTTCCATGAGACGGTAGAGGAAGGTCGCAGGATGTAGGTCCAGTCTTTCTAATTTTGTCCTTTGTCAAGAATTCAGTGACAGCAAAGTCCCGAATGGGAAAACGGTGCACCCAGGCCAGCGGAGAGGACTTGGTGTTGGGTGGGAGGTGACTGTGGTGGTCTCTGGCCAAAAGCAGTAAGCCCTGACCTGACAGGATGACAGCCACTGTCTGGCCAACCCCCAAAGCCCACCTGCCCATATTCTTAGGGAACAGTGGCAATTTTCTAGTTCTTGAGATTTTTTTAAGCCATAAAACTGAAGCATACTGAGGGGAAAAAAAGTGCTAACAGATGTGGCTGTGGTATAAGATGAAATTTCTGCAAATACTGTTTTTTAAGAATATGGCTAAGGGGGCTGGTGCTGTGGTGCAGTAGGTTAAAACCCCAACCTACGGCACCAGCATCCCATGTGGGTGCCAGTTTCAGTCCCGGCTACTCCACTTCTGATCCCGCTCTCTGCTAATGTACCTGGGAAAGTAGCAAAGGATGGTCCAAGTCCTTGGGCCCCTAAACCCATGTGGGAGACCTGGAAGGAGCTCCTAGCTCCTGGCTTTGGATTGGCCCAGCTCCAGCCGTTGTAGCCATTTGGGGAGTGAACCAGAGATTGGAAGATATCTCTCTCTGGCTCTACCTCTTTAACTCCTTCAAATAAATAAAATAAATCTTTTAAAAAAACCCACGGTTAAGAGGTGGGCGTTGTGGCACTGTGGGTTAAGCTGCTGCGTGGGGCACTCGCATCCTATATCCAAGTGCAGCACCAGTTCAAGTCCTGGCTGCTCTGCTTCTGGTCCAGCTTCCTGCTAATGTGCCTGGAAGGCAGCAGACGATGGCTCAAGTATTCAGGTCCCTGCCACCCATCTGGGAGACTCAGATGGAGCTCCCGGCTCCTGGTTTTGACCTGGCGCAGCCCAGCTGTTGTGGGCATTTGGGTGAGGAGTGAGCCAGCATATGGAAGGTAACTCTCTATGTCAAATACAGATTAAAAAAAAAAAAAACAGTTAAACACAATCAGATAAAAAATTGAAGGGCACCACGCTTAGCTTTCCTCCTCAGAACACACACACCAGCTACATAAACCAAGATCCCTGCCTAATCAAAATAGTTTAACCTTTTGTCTTATGCGATATTTATCCTAAAAAATATATAATCTAATATATAACAAATGTGGACACTGCCTTACGATAATAATTCACTTATCTGGGACAGTTTTAAAAACTTGACAAACTAATTATGCAGAGAGAGACGCAAGTGCTCAGTGGGCCGTACGTGAATAGATCAGAAGAGTGGGCTTTTTCAAGAGTGGTGCTGGGCTCCTCACCCTTTTCCGTGCCCAACCCTAACTATGGTGTGTGGCTTTAGAGGCTGTGGTCCTGTCGTCTTGAGGTTGGGTTATCAGTCAGAGTCTGCAAGCAAGAAGCTCAAGCCCACGGGGTCCGAGAGTTTGTTTTACTGGAGCGAGGGAGCGGCCACCCCAGGCTCGCTCTGCTGGGGTAGGACGAGGAGTTGGGCATCTTGTGAGATTTAGGCCTTTAGGATGCTCCCTAGATGACCACCTTTTCCTGGTGCCACGTGGAGGCAGGCTGCAGTGGACTGGACAGACAGAGACCTGGACAACTTCCTCCCCCAGGACAGCACATCTTTATGGGTCAAACCCGAGACTGCGGGCTGTGGACAAAGAAGTTTGCCCGCCACTGCTGTGCCAGTTTCTCCGGGGTCACCTCCCGGTTTTCGGTGGCCGTCTTTGGAGTTGCAGACACTCCCTGCTGCACCGGGTAGAGCACAGTGGAATATCTGCTGTGGCTGAGCTGGAGTGTGTGTAACAAGGAGGGCCCTGGGAGATACTGATGGCTTGGATAAGGAAGGAATGTTTATCCTTTAGGCACTGGCACTGGGACTGGAACTGGTGCCGGAGTGGCAGCGGTGGGAGGAGGTGGTGGCCCAATTAGAGAGGCCTGGACTAGAAAGGGAAGGACCAACTAAATTAGGCTTCTCAACCTTGGCACCTGCAACATGTGGACCAATCACTCCTTTGCCATGGGGTGCCATCCTGTGCACTACGGGCTGATGGGCAGCATCCCTGGCCTCCTCTCACTGATGCCACCAGCACCCCCCTACCGCTACCATTTGGCTCCAGACATTGCCAAATATCCCTCGTTTGAGAACCACTGAGTTAAAAGCAGTGGTATTCACTAAACAGGGGAGTGGTTAAGTAAACTCTGCTACAACTAAACAACAGAATCCTCTGCAGTCCTTAAAAAACAAAGAGGTATGTCTTCAGAGCCCTCACTGTGAAAAAATAATGACAAACACACACACACAAATAATAGCAAACAAAAAGCACAAGGCAGATTCACTTGTGCTGATATGCCAAACATACAGACATCCTGATAATGGGAGAGACACAATGTGTATAGGACACATCCCATGCTGCCATGCCTGTGTGAATGCATGGAATCTCTCTGAGAGCACACTCAGCAAAGTGTAGTGGTGGCTGCTTTCACGTGGGAGCCCTAGGACACAGGGGTGGGAGACAGGTGTGCTTCCGCTCTTGACCTGTGATCCTCCGCTAGGGGATCCCTGGGACAGGTGACAACATGGAGACTATCTTTTTTTTTTTTTTTTGACAGGCACAGAGATGGGGCAGGGTGGGTGGGAAGGAAAGAGACAGAGACAGACAGACAGACAGAGCACCCATCCACTGATTCACCCCTCAAATGCCTGCAATGGCCAGAGCTGGGTGGGCTGAAGCAGGAGCTGGGAACTCAATCCAGGGTCTCCCATGTGGGCCATGGGGACCCAACCACTTGAGCCATCACCTGCTGCCACCCAGGGTGTGCACTGGCAAGAAGCTGGGGTAGGGAGCCTTGGCACTCAGGTATGGGATGTGGGCATCTTAACCACTAGACCAAACAGCTGCCTTTAGAGACATTTCTGGTTATCACAGTTGGGGGTGTGCTATGGGCATTTTGTAGGTGAAGGCTGGGGACACTGCCCAGCGTCCTATAATGCACAGTCCTGCCCCTCCCCCCCAATCCAGCAGACAACCACGCAGCCCCAGATGTCAGTAGTGTCAAGGTTGACAAACCTGGATCTACTGTTTCTGTTTAAACTTTTAGCAACATTCACATTTTTCTTATAGTCGAAGTGAAAGGCAACAGGAGCCTGGACTAAAAAGTCCCAGTGACGTGAATCTCTACCGAGCAACCCCCACGCCCCTGCGCAGGGTTGGCCACAGGGCGCGGCCACGTGCACCCGGGTTCTCACCATCTCGAAGAGCACTGCCGCGGTCACTGCCATCCAGTGCAGCTTGATCTCGAAGGCTGCGTTCAGGGAGAAGTTGCCATGGTAGTAGCAGCTGCACCACTCCAGCCGGTCCGTGCGGTTGTTCACGTCAACGTCCAGGGTGACGGTCCTCTGCTCTGGGACAGTGGCGGCTGAGGGCATGCAGGACGGGCAGCAGGAAGGAGAGGGAACAGGAGGCGTGGGATGATGAGGAAGAGTAGAAACAGCTAAGCACCCAGATGTGAAACTGCAGAATCGCCCAATGGAAAATCACAGATTCTAGAAGTTTCCTGGGAATCATCTTGTCCCAGAGTTAGCAAGCTTTTTCTGTAAAGGGTTAGATAATAAATACGTTGGGTGTTGTGGGCCGAGTGGTTTCCATTGCAAAAGCAGCCATGGATGGCATGTACATGATGGGCTCAGGGATGTTCCAGTAAGACTTTACTTACAAAAACAGGTGGAGCTACCCTGTATGGTGCTGTGGTGGTGGCTATGTGTCATATACACCCATCCAAACCCATGGGTTGTACTTAAGGAACCCTAAAGAAAACCATGTTAACCTGAGTAACAATGATGTGTCAGCACCAGTCCACAGATTGTACCAAATGCACCACTCTGGTGGAGGGTGCTGATAGTGGGGGGAGGCTGGGTGTGTGAGTGTGTGTGTGAGAGAGACAGACAGACAGACAACAGTAGATATATGGAACTTTCAGCTCATTTCTGCTGTGAACCTAAAACTGCTCTAAAAGATAAAGTCTATTATTGTAAAACAAACAAATGGTCAGCCTGATTTGACTGATTAGGTCTTCCCTGTCATTTACAAAGTGGAAATGCGGCTCAAGGAGGGGCGATGCCTTGGCCAAGGACACAGGGTCAGAAGCTGAGCCAGACGGACCCCCAGGCCTTCTGGTTTCAGTGACCCACGAAGGGACAATGGGACACAGTCTAGACCACAGTGAAGAGGAAGTCTTGCTTTTCTGGTTTCAACCCGGAAAGCTTACAGTTCTACAATCTTTTCTCAAGAAACGAAACCTCTGAGCAGGCATTCGGCCTAATGGTTAAGACACTAGGTGGGATGCCCACTTGCCAGGCTGGAAAGCCTGGGTCCAAGCTCCAGCCCAACTCCAACTTCCCGCTAATGCAGACCCAGCGGGGCAACAGCGACAGCTCAAGTAATCAGGCTCCTGCCACCCACGTGGGAGACCTGGGCTGAGTTTCTGGCTCCTGGTGTCGGCCTGGCCCTGTCCTGGCCCTGTCCTGGCCGTTGCAAGCATTTGGGGGAGTGAACCACTGGGTGGAGCCTCTCTCAGACAATCAAGTTCCTGACCACAGTGATGGCCAGAAGTAAAAAGGCCCACAGGGCTTTGCTCTGCTCTGCCTGGGGCGGGGGGGAGACACTGCCACACATGGGGCTTCCATAAACTCTGACCTGCCCCTCCTTCTTCCCTGCCCCATGGTTCTCCTTATCGGAAGCAGTCAGCTTAGTTCTGGGCTTTGCAGGTAGACGCCCCGAATGGCTTTTGTCACTGATAAGGATAAAGAGGCTCTGAGTCGGCAGTTTTTCTGAGCCTCTGTTGGGAGCCATGGGAGCTGCAGCCGGGACACTGGATGGAACCCGGGCGTGCTGCTTACGGGTCCTTCTCAACTAAAACAGGCGAAACAGGAACTTCTGGATTTGGGGTTGCAAGAGCTCAGCTCTTGAACTTCTCCACTTGTACCTCTCCTCCTCGCTGTCTGCTCCTGTTATTCCTCCCTCCCTGCTTAAGCTGTGAGCTCACTGAGGCTCAGTGTACCAAGGCCTGGCCGTGACCCCTGTGGATACAGCTCAGCTGGCTGTGGCACGGAAAGCTAAAGAACTCGGTGGCTCCACTTGTTTAAAGGCTCGACAAGACCAGATTCTGTGTCTGCCTCACGTTCCTGATTCAGGACATCCCCCAGAGGAGCTCCTACAGAAACTGTCAAGACGGTCTCGAGAGCCAAGACGATGATGTGGGTGGGTGTTTGGCACCGCAGTTAGCTCACTGTGTGGGACACCTATCAGAGGGCCCAGCTGAAGTCCCGGTTACTCAGCTTCTGATCCAGCTGCCTGCTAATGTGCACTCTGCGTGGCAGTAGATGATGGCTCAGGTATTTGGGACCCTGCCACCCACATGGGAGACCTGGAATGAATTCTGGGCTCCTGGCTTTGGTCTGGCCGAGCCTGGGGATCTGCAGGCATTTGGAGAGTGAACTGGTAGATGGAAGATCTCTCTTGGTTTATCCTCGTCTGTCTCTGCCTCTATGTTCTTCAAATCAAAATGCACTTTAAAAAGTGTTTCAATGACGAAATGTCCTTTCAACAAGCAAAAAAAAAAAAAAAAAAAAGATGATGCAAAGGTGACAATACCTGAAGCATTTTCCAGAAGCAATAACCAAGGAGCAAATGCAGCTAACGAGCTGGGACCATGTAGGCACCTCTGTCTGTGACACGTGCACTGTCTGTCTGGGTGGGGACCGTGCTCATGCCTAGGTGACAGGCAGCTCGTCTGTTCCCAAGCTGGCAGCATTTTCAGGAGGACTGCTGTCTTTCTGACAAGTGCATAGTTAATTGCTTAGGGTCAGAAGGTTTGCAGATCCTAGTCCTAATGTTCCAAATTCAATCCCCCCCCCCCCAATTCTGTCAAACTGCATTCATGCTTTTTTTCATTGATCGAAACCAACCAGCCACTAAGTACTGTCCTAGGTGCTGGAACAGCCACTGAATAAGAGAAAGCTCATCCCACAGCTTATGTCCCTGTGGAAGTAGAAAATACACACACATGACATGTGGTGCTACAAGCAAAGGAGTCGAAGCAGCAGAGTCAGAGAGGCCTAGAAAGGGCTGGGTGGGGTCAGGGAAGGCCTCACTCCACATGACCTTGGAAGAGAGATGTAGGAAGTGAGGGAGCAGCAAGAGGAAGGGCCTGGAAGCAGAGTGTGGCCGATGTGCAGGGCAGCCAGAGTGGTGCGGCGCGGTGCCCAGCAGGTGAATAGGAGACAGGTCACAGCTTCGACAGCCTGCGGGCTGCTGAAGTGAGCCTGGAGCAGAGAGGAACTTGACCGGACCTCCATCTGAAGGGGTCAGCCGGGAGGTGGCTGCAGTGATGCAGGCTGGAGATGATGGTGCCTTGGACCAGGGTCATAGAGGAGACAGTAAGGAGCAGTCAGCCCTGATCTACACTGAAAGTCAAAAAAAGGAACCCAGAGCCGGAGCCCCCTTTATGGCATGGTGGGTAAAGCTGCCACGCGTGAGGTCAGCATTCCATAAGGGCACTGGTTCAGGTCCCGGCTGCTCCACTTCCAATCCAGCTCCCTCCTAATAGCCTGGGAAAAGCAGCGGAAGACAGCCCAAGTGCTTCTGCTCCTGCACCCTGTGGGAGACCCAGATAAAGTTCCTGGCTCCTGGCTTCAGCCTGGCTCTGCTCTGGCTGTTACAGCCATCTAGGGAGTGAACCAGCATATAGAAGATCTCCCTCTCTCTCTCTGTAGCTATGACTTTCGAATAAATAAATGAATCTTAAGAAAGGAAGGGAGGGAGGAGGAGAGAAAGTGCAGGCTTGCTGGTGGGCTGGATGCAGGGTGGGAGGGAAAGAGGAGCATGGGAAGCAGCTGAGTTTTTCTGGCCTAAGGGACCAGGATGCACAGAAGAAGCAGGGCTGGGGTGGGACCAGCAGAGCTGTCTGAACACTGTACAGGTAGTCCTCTGGTGACGCACAGGTAGGTGGATGGAGGGGTCCTGACCCAGGGAGCATGGTCCGGGGTAGAGACAGGGGCTTGGGAGCATCCAGATCTCGGGGTAACGAAGGCCTCTGGCCTGGATGAGCTGCTAAAGCCTGGGGCTGCGATGCTGGGCACTTAGGAGAGTCAGTAAAGGACGCTGATGAGCGAGCAGGAGGGAGAGCTGGGAAGTGGGCGCTGTCTTGAGAGCTGAGCGGAGAAGCTAATGGAGGAGGCAGGGGCTATCTGAGACTGCGGCTGGGGCCGGGAAGCTGGCGACTCAGCCACGCGGGGCTCCCGGGTGACAAGCTGCTCCAGTGTGGGCACGGAAAGAAACCTCACCTGGACTTCTCAGTTGTTGTACCTGCTGGGCTTGACTTTTAACAATGGAGGAGTAAAGATGCCTGGGTAGAGCGGGCAAGTTCCCAGACAGGGGACGGTGTGGGAACGCTGCCGAGCACTGCGCGTGTCCCCGCATACGTGTGGAGACCCGGGCTTCGACAGGTTGTGGTGGGGGTCACACACAGCCCTGGGTGGGGAGGCAAGGGGACAGGGACAGACATGGCTGCTGGCAAGGGCAGACGGCAGCAGGTGGGAATCCGGGGCCTACCTCTGAGGGCTTCCGTGTTCTCAGCGACACAGGACGCTGAGGCTGGGGGTGGCGAGCAGGGGGTAGAGATCTGTGTAATGAGGGAAGTGAAGACGCAGGGATGGTGAGGAAGAGGAGAAAGGCGGCAAGACCAGCGGGCTGTAGGTCCTGTTTAGGGGGCAAAGGCTTGCTGGGGTCGGGGCTGGGGAGGAACATGCTGGAAGGCCAGTGGGGCTGGCAGAGAGGGAAAGACAAGAAAAGCCACACTGGGGACTGCTAGGGTTTTCCAGCCAGGGCCAGGACCTGAGTCCTGCCTGCCCTGGGCCATCGCGCGAACCACCCCACAGCCTGACGGGCTCCGACTTCCGTCTTCACGAGGCCCAAGTGCAGCGTTTAGAGCTCTCTGAGGATAAACTCCAGCTCTGGCCCTGAGGAGAGGTGGAGCCGGGGCCAGCGGCTTCACCGTTCCGAGCCTCAGTTTCCTGAGCTCTGAAACATAAGCCAGAGCCTCCATGACAGGACCCAGCTGAGGATCATGCAAGATGACTCTCCGGTGGGTCCATGAAGGCTCTAGAAATCATGCTGTTGTCACCACTGCCCCATGCTGAGCAGGGCAGAAGCAAACACAGATGGCGTGGCTGGCCAGCGGACAGCACAGGAGGAGCCCAGGGGCCAGCATGCAGCAGAGAGGGCACTGTGTTCTGACACCGAGGCTCTAGCTTGGACCATGCATTCCGGCCCCTGTCTCTGAAGGCAGCCCTTTCCTACATGCCAGGACACCTGCTTCCAGAACTTTCTGATAAGCATCAGAGCTTCTCGGGTTCTTGCTGAGTACTCCAATCACGGCTCTCCCGGAAGGCAGTGGTTTTCAACTGCCCCAGAAACAGTTTTGTCTACATACACCCCGCCCCTCGGGGGACATCTGGCGGTGTCAGGAGATGCTGTGCCACTCAGGGGGTGGTAGGGGCGCTACTGGCACCCAGCAGAGGCCAGGGATGCAAAGAATCACTTGGCCTCCAATGTCCAAAGTGCCAAGGCTCGGATAAGGTTTGGTAGTCTTTGCAGAAGATTTCCGAGAATAATTCCTTTCAACACACCAACAGAAAAGGAAAGTTTTCTGAATAAATGGCAGCTACCTCCCAACGTAAAAGGACCAAAAGTGGGGATGGTGGTGTGGAGCAGAGGGTTAAGCCACCACCTGCAGCACTAGCATCCCATACCGGAGTGCCAGTTTGAGTTTCAGTGGCTCTGCTTCTGATCCAGCTTCCCGCTAATGTGCTTGGTAAGGCAGTGGAAGATGGCCTAAGCACTTGGCTCCCGGTGACCCATGTGGGAGACCAAGATGGAGTTTTCTGGGTGCTTGGCTTTGGCCTGACCCAGCCCCAACTGTTGCAGGCATCTGGAGAGTGAACCAAAGGATGAAAGATCTCTGTATCTGTGTGTGTGTGTGTGTGTGTGTGTGTGTCTCTGTTGTCTCCCTTTCAAATAAAAAACCAAATCTTTTTGTTAAAAAAAAAAAAAAGACCAAAAATTACCAGATTCACTTTGAAAACCATTTTGCTAAAATGTGTCAGCACAGCTGCTGCCTGTAGGTACCCCCAGTTCTCTGCTTCTAACCTGGGGTGGTACTCAGTGACCTATGACCTGACTTTCCAGAACTCGGCAAATAGGCTGCACGTGCTGGCCATGACCTCTTCCTACAAGGGTGACATCTGGATTTGTGGCAGCCCGTCGAGTTCTTCAGAAATCCTGTCGCTTCCTTGAGCTCGCAGGTAAATAAAAGGTCACCATACATAATCCAAAGCATTTTCTTTTTCTTTTTAAAGGCAGAGAGACAAATAGATGGACACACAGACAGACAGAAATCTTCCAACCGCTGGTTCTCTCCCCAAATGTCCACCACAGCCAGACTGAAGCCAGGACCCAAGGACTACTCCCAGGGTATGCAAAAGCGGAAGCTAAAATTGGAAAGGGAGCCAGGACTCGAACACAGGCACTCTGATATGGGATGTGGGCATCTTCACTGCTGTGTCAAATGATCTGGTATTTATTTACGGTAACCCACTATGTCTGTCTCAAAAGGCAACCGTTTCAATGCTCTCGAGTATGGCTTTGAGGTTTAACTCCTTGCCCCTCAGAGAAGAGAATAACCTTTAACTTGTATCTGCAAGGAAAAAGCAGACTTTAAAACTTGGCTACTAAAAACAATACTTGGGCCGGTGCCGCAGCTCACTAGGCTAATCCTCTGCCTGTGGCGCCGGCACCCTGGGTTCTAGTCCCGGTCGGGGCGCCGGTTCTGTCCCGGTTGCTCCTCTTCCAGTCCAGCTCTCTGCTGTGGCCAGGGAGTGCAGTGGAGGATGGCCCAAGTGTTTGGGCCCTGCACCCCATGGGGAGACCAGGAGGAAGCACCTGGCTCCTGGCTTTGGATTGGCACAGTGTGCCGGCCGTAGTGGCCATTTGGGGGTAGAACCAACAGAAAAGGAAGACTTTTCTCTCTTTCTTTTTCTTTCACTAACTGCCTGTCAAAACAAAACAAAACAAAACAAAAACAAACAAACAAAAACACTTGATTTAGTTCAGAAAAAGGCCATGACACTCGGTCCTGAGACACTTCCTGTATGCCATAACTCACATAACTCACAAATTAAGGCTGTACTTGCTGAATTCTCATGCTTTCTACGTTGGTAAGAAGTCTTCCTGACACCACCCTTGCTGTCAGACTTTGGCTTGTGCTTCCCACGGTGTGAGGTGACTGCCCTTTGACGTGCTGCTTCTTAGGAGCCCTTCTTGGGCACGAGCTTGCTGCAGCTGTTGCAGGGGCGCGCAGGCCTGGGGTGTCCATCCCCAGTGGTGCTTGAGGTGAGTCAGGGCGCTGGACGTGAGCACCCCAGGATAACGGGGAGCATGTGGCCTCTTTGATCCCCAGAGACGTTGAGCAAGTGGAGAGTAAGAAAGGCAAGGAGGCCAAGGAGGGGAGGAAGGAGGGAGAGCCGTGCCTGCCGGGGTGAGAGGTGGAGAAGCAGCTCCTTCCTTGGTTCTGCCACACGTTCTCCAGCCCTTCCGTCTATGCAGTGCTGGGCGAGGAGAGAGCAGAGCCACTCCTGCGGCCCGCAGGTCTGAGGCCCCAGGAAATGGAGTGACTACTAAGATCTCCTTTGTGTCCTACACAGGGATTCCCACTAGCTGGGTGTCTGAAGGTAAGTGGAGCAGAATGTGAGCTTTCACTGGAGTTCGGTCTATGTTAGGTTTGCTTGCTTCCTTCCACAGGGTTCCAGGATCTCGTGAGATAAATCCCACAGAGCATGGATTTTCTAAAGATGCTCCATCTCAACCCATCTGCCAGGTCTTCCAGAGCACAAGTTCCAGTTTCCTATCATAGGTCACTACCATTCAATAAGCAGGTTCACCCCAGGCCTGAGGCATCCCAGTGGACATCCCTCAAAGTGGTCCACACTTATGGGAAGGAAGGGATGATGGGAAATTCATGCTCAGCATGAGAGTCTGCAATGCACAACCTTTGGGTTCCTTCCGTTCGGAGATCCCAGGACGCTGTACCTCTGGGGAGGGTCCCTGGCAGGAAGCGAACCTGCAGTGGGCAGCAGCTCATGTCCCCTGAATCCTGAGGGCCTCTTGGGCAAAGTGACCACATCATCTCTCCTCTGCTGTCTGAGCAGGTTTGGCATCATGCTGTCATGTGAGAGGCGCTAGACGCTGTTGGCTGGGATGATGGACCCACTCAGCCAGTGGAAGACAGCCCTGGGAACTCACACTGTGACAGACACAGTAGCCAGCTGTGACAGACACCACAGTTCTAATCATGGTTCATGTGGCACTGTGACCTTGGCTGGCCACCACCCTCCCCCAGCCACCCACCAGCACGTCCCCAGGCGTCACCTGTGTCAGGCACCTACCTAGAAGCGCAGCTGCCTGGCTCCGTCCTCCAAAGCTGCGGCTAAAGGAGCTGTGCCTGCTTGCGTAGGAGGCTGGCCGGCTGGGCAGCCAGGGCAGGAGGAAGGCGGGGATCTCGGAGTGCAGCAGCTCTTCGGCCACGAAGGCCACCTCAAACCACTTGCGCTGGAAGCTGGCAAAGTCGTCCACCCCCGCCGTGTGCCAGGTGGTGGTGGGCTGCTGCATGGCCACTGCAGAGGCGGAGGGGGAGCAGGAGGGGCTTTCAGCACAAATGCTTACTTTCCGCCTGACACACCTGCTACAGTGTGGACGAACCTGATGCTAAGTCACAGAAAAGTCAGACTCACAAGACCACTGTACATGGCCGGCGCCGCGGCTCACTTGGCTAATCCTCCGCCTGCGGCGCCGGCACTCCGGATTCTAGTCCTGGTCAGGGTGCCGGATTCTGTCCCGGTTGTTCCTCTTCCAGTCTAGCTCTCTGCTGTGGCCCAGGAGGGCAGTGGAGGATAGCCCAAGTCCTTGGGCCCTGCACCCGCATAGGAGACCAGGAGGAAGCACCTGGCTCCTGGCTTCAGATCGGCGCGGTGCACCGGCCGTAGTGGCCATTTGGGGGAAGAACCAACGGAAAAGGAAGACCTTTCTCTCTCTCTCTCACTGTCTAATTCTGCCTGTCAAAAAAAATAATAATAAAATAAAAAAAGACCACTGTACTGTATGATTCCATTTAGATGAAATGTCTGGGACAGGCAGATCTGAGACAGAGGGCAGACCGGTGGCTGCTGAGGCGGGGGACAGAGGAAGAGGAGCTGAGGAGTGACTGCTAATGGGGGCTGGGACAGGTTTCTCTCAGGGGTGATGAAAACTCTGGAACTAGACAGAGGTGACAGGTGCACAACACTGTAAATGCACTAAATGCCCCTGAATTGTTCACTTTCAAATAGGCCATTTCATTGTATGTGTGCTTTACTTCAATCAAAATAGTTGATCCTCACATTTATGCCTCTAGTTTTAGAGTATATGAAACTAATATTTCTTTTCAACTTGAGGGCTAAACAGGTAATCGACTGGTCAAATTTTGAGCTGAAGGGCAAGGGTGTTAATGGATGTACTAAAGGAAAAAAGTATGCATAGGTCTTTTTTCGACGCATCTTTGGACAAGAGGCCACGGGGAGTGGCACCGGCTGCTTCCTCTCCCCCATGATGCCTTCAGCCCAGAGGTGCTGGAGCCAGCTGTCTGCAGGATGCGAGTCGCTTCCAGCCAAGGGCTCCGTGTGGGCTGGGCACACTGGAGACGTCTGAATCCTGGGTGCCCCCAGAGCTATGAGAGCTGGCTCTGATGTGCCAGACATGGCTTCCAACTGAGAGGGATTATTTTTTTTCATTTTTGGAAAAAAAAGGTTCCCTTTCCTCAGATTCAACTAGCAGAAGATGGAAAAATATTTGAAAAAAGTTTTTTTCCCTTGTCATTATTTCCTAAACAATATAGTGTAACAACTGTTTGTGTAGCATTTACGCTATGATACGTGTTATATGTACAGATGATTTAGGATGGGTGGGAGGAGGTGTGTTGGCTCTATGAGAATCCCATGCCATCTCATACAAGGGGCTTGAGCACCTGTGGATTTTGGCATTCTTGGGAGTCTTGGAACCATTTCTGTAGACACTGAGGAACGACAATACTTAAAATATCCTTTGGAAAACCTGCTAGGACTTGACGGTCTTTCTGGGGACCCAGCGAGTGAGAGGGGCTATAAATCAGGTCGGCCCCCATCCTGTTATATCAGAACCACCTGTGCCTGGTGGTGGTGGGGGCCCCATCATTCCAAACAGCTACCGCAGAATGAATGGTGGGGATTTCTCAACACCGGGTCCCTTGGCATCTTTCAGGTTTGTCCTCTTCCTGCACTGTCCTCACCGAGGACACACTGTAACTTAAGAGGCCCCCCCTCACTTAATTAGACACAAATGTTCTGGGAAGCAGGTACATCTGTCAACTTAGACCCCAACCGCACCGTGGAGCGCAGAAGGCATGGTCATGTGATCCAGCAAGTTCCCAGGAAAAAATTCCCAACCCTGGGGGTAATGGCCAGTGCCCTGGCTCTGACCTCGGTCGGGCTCTTTGTCCATTACGATCTTGTAGAAGTAGAAGCCGTAGATGAAGGTCCGCCAGGCTTCCCCAGATGCATGCGTGATGAGCTGCTCTTCCAGCATTTTCTAGGAGAGACATTGAACTCTGAAATTCCTATGGAGGGAAATCCCAGAGAGGCAGCCAAGGGAGGGCCAGGGGCACTGAGGAGAACCCTTCCTGCCACCCCTGATTAGACACACCTGCAGCCCTATGCAAATGAGCCTGTTGTCAATTATATCATAAAATCTAAATGCATTCTATTATGCTTTCAAATATTTCAAGCATACAGAAAAGCACAAAGATATCAAAGGGATATCCAAAGGGATACCACTTTCAGGTTTTTAAAAGTTAGCATACTATACGTAGGCCCCCTTATCTGCAGGGGACCCATTCCAAGACCCCCAGTGGATGTATGAAACTGCACATAGGACTGAACCCTATATATGCTACATTTTCACTACACATACACAGTGTAACTTATAAATTAGGTAGAGAGTAACAATAATTAATGAGACAGTGTAACTACAATAATATACTGTAATAAAAGTTATATCCATGACTTCCCATTCCTCTCATGTCATGGAATGTCTACTTCTGGAGTTTGCCATTAGTCTATTTGGACCAAGACTGACTGGAGGCAAGGTTGACTGGGAAATCAACACTGTGGATAGGGGAGGATTACTGTAGAAACTTCAGATCTTTCTATTTTAAAAAATCCCTATGGACTTTCCCAATCCCATTCCCCTTCCTCTCTCTAGAAATACATGGTTAGTGTCATATTATTCTCAGGCATGTTTTAAAGAACTTGATTGTCTAGACAAACACTGATAAAGAGAATGAGAGGTCTGACGTTGATTTATATTTCTTTGAAAGGCAGAGAGACACAGGGGTGGGGGACAGTGCTCCCATTCACTGATTCACTCCCTAGTAGCCCCAACAGCCAGGGCCGAGAGGCCAGAGCAAATCCAGGAGCCTGGAATTCAATCCAGGAATACTCATGGTATTCATGGGCAGCAGAGACCCACTGGAGCCACCACCAGCTGCCCCACCCTCATCCCAGGGTATACATCAGCCAGAAGCTAGAATCAGGAGTGGAGGCAGAACTGGAACCCAGTCACTTCGAGATGGGATGTGGGCATCTCAAGTGGTACCTTAACTGCTGAGCCCAGTGCCTGTCCCTGAGAGGGACTTTTTAAAGAACATGAGTTATCTTACACCGAGCGCACACTACCATATCATTCTGCAGACTGGGTTTTAAGCCCACAACGCTGGTTTGAACTGCTGCAGTAGCATTTCACTGCATGAACAAGGAGACTGTATTTTCTGGGAGATGGAAGTATATCAAATTATCAGGGAAAGGCCAAGCAAAACAGACATGGAGAGCCTGAGAGAGAAGTGATGGCTGAATGCTGATTCAGACCCATTACTGAATTCCAGCAGTGCTCTCTCTACGGACAGGATGGCGTGAACTGGCTCAGTCAGCTCTGCCTTGCTCATTCTCCTCCTCTCTGTTTAATGCCAGTCCTAAGCAGTGTAATTAAATTCAGTCAAGCACCAGGTAAGTGCCAAGCAACATGCCAGACATCGGTGGTATGGAGATGAGCAGTAAGAGGTGGTCCCACCCCCAAAGAGCTGGTCTAGGCAGGAGACAGATGAGACACAGACGGATTCTTCATTCTGTGCGCTAAGGGCTCTGACAGAGCAAGTGCAGGGTGCTGGGGGCCTCTGAGACACAACCGTGAATCCAGCCTCAGATCTGGAAAAGGAGAACTGGAGGGAACTGAGGGCTTCAGGTCCCAGGGAAGGCACTCCCTGGAAATCTCTCCCAGATATTTCTCCAAAGTTCAAAAGGGCACAGATTCTGTCCAGGACATTTTGGTATAGATGATAAATCCTGCCAGATTTGACAGTCAAGGTACAGCGTGTTTCAAAGCAAGATCTGCTCTTTCTTCAACTCCAGACAGGACTTGCACTTATTACAAACATCCTCAGAGTGGGCATTCGGCCAAGCAGGAAAGACACCCACACCTCTCACCGGAGTCCCTGGGTTTGGTCCCCAGGCGCGTCTCCTGACTCCAGCCTCCTGCCGCTGCAGACCCCAGGAGACAGGCTCAAGTAATTGGGTTCCTGCCACCCACCTGAGAGAAATTGGGGACTGAGTTCCTAGTTCTCAGCTCCCAGCTTAAGCCCCAGCCCAACCTTGGCCATTGTGGGCATTTGGGGAGTGAACCAAAGGAGAATCCAACAGAGCTCACTTGCTCTCTCTCTTTCTCTCTCTGCCTCTAAAATAAATACAAATTTTAAAAACTAAACACAAACCGGTCTCCTCCCCAGCCTACTGGTCTCATCACTGGGAAGCCTGACTGCTTCTGAGACAGGCCCTGGTTTCCTGGGGATCTGAGCAGACGGAGCTCTGCGTGCCTGGCCTTGCCGTCTCACCTGCATGATGTCGATGGCCATGGCCTGCGTCTGGACGCCCTCCACGTTGTTCACCAGCCAGTGCACCACCTCGGCACTGATGAAGCAGCACGGCGAGAGGCCCTTCTGCTCGGACAGCAGCTGGACTCCTGTCCTGGGTTCCAGTGTGGGGAGCAGGGAGCAGGATGCGTGTGTGCCCGGTGGCAACAGGTAGAAAGAGCAGATGAAAAAGAAGGGACTCCCAAGACAGCAATTACCACTTGCCCCCCACCCCCATAAAGTAATTTCTCTACGCTGTTCACTAGGCCCAGAGAAATTTCCATGGCAGGACACAAATGAAGGTGCTGTAGGGGACAGAGGGGGAAGGAACTGGCCCTACAGGATGTCTACACTTGTCAGGCACTGCACTAAGAACATGACCTGATTATTCCATTTCTGGGTGGTGGGGAACGTCTTGCCCATGGGCCACGTAAGGTCTGGCCCTGCCACAGTGATCACAGGCGGGACTTGAAATTTAATAGATCTACAGCAGGCTAATCTTTACGTTGCTATTTGTGTATGGCCCACGGATGATGTTATAAATATCCTAATGGGCCTTGGCAGAAGAAAGGTTCCTCACCCCCGAGTCCTGACGTCAACTCTGTGACTTGACTACTTCGTTAAAATTCCATTTTACAAACAGAGGCTCAGAGGGGTCAGGCGGCTTGTCCCAGGTCCCACAGCGGTGGACAGGCCTTGGGGCACCTCCTGCCCTTGCATGCGCTCAGGTGACAAGCCACTTACGAGGGGTGCTTCATGGCTTCCAGGATCTCTGCCAGGGTGGAGGACGAGGTCAAGGAGCTTGCTGCCTGCTGCTGCGAGCTATGACACAGGGCATCCGTCGGCACAGCCGGAGAGCACACACAGAGACAAGAACACAAACGTTAGGAATGCCCTCTGCCTCCTAAGGAGCTGGACAGCATTCTCCTGGGCACATCTCCTGGGAGATTTTCTACTTCCAAAATATACTGTTAAAAAGCAAAAACAGAAACCAGACTCAAAGTGTTTTTGTGTGCAGATTTACCCAATGCATCAGGCCCAACCATTTCCCAAGGCATCTCGCTAGATGGCTCTGGTTTTGTCCCAGGGGTCACTGGCCAGAGTCCTAGGTGTGACAGTTAACAGCAAGGGGACGGAATCGCAGGGTCAGTGCTAACTAACTGTGGGGCCTCTAGCTTTTCGTGGCCTTGGATGCCTAACCCAGGAAATGGGAATGGTGCTGTCCATGTCTTCATGGTTGCCATGAGGCTCAGGACTACAGCAAGTGGAGGACTGGCATGCAGGAAGCCCCGGATGGTGGACACCACCAGACGGAATGATGGATGATGACAGCTCCTTTGAAGCCCAGGTTGGTTACAGGAACCGGGGAAGGCCAAAGGGCTGGGAAGTGTCAGGGTCTGGAGTGGAATCCGAAGTCCGGATCTTTCTACCACCTGTCGCGCAAGTTCTCCCTCAGTGGTGTGACTATCCCCTAGCCATATGTAATGCTCAGGCAGCTACGTGGCCCCTCCCACTCTTTGGGCCAGTTCTGGGGCTTATCCATAAACTCTTCAGACTCCTTAAACCTCTCACTCCCCTCTTCCTGACTACCTGCAGGGTCCAGGATGCCCTGTCACATTTTAAAATCTCAGAGTTAAGGGAAAAAAAACCTTTAAATATCCTTGAGGGACAGGCATTTGGCACGGCAATGAGGATGCCGCCTAGGACACCTGTATCTGAGTGTCTGGGTGCAGCTTCGTCTCTGCTCCTGATTCCAACATCCTGCTGACGGGCACCCTGGGAGGCAGCACGTGATGGCTCAAGTACTTGGGTCACTGCCACCCATGTGCAAGATTGAGACTGAGTTTCCAGTTGCTGGCTTCAGTCTGACCTAGCCCCTAGCTACACAGCCTAGCAGATAAGATATATCTCATTTCAGACAAATCAATGAAAACAGCTCTCCTAAGAAAATAAAGACCTTGGGGCCTGCGCTGTGTTACAACAGGTTAAAGCCCCGGTCTGCAGTGCCGGCATCCCATATAGGTTCTAGTCCCAGCTGCTCCTCTTCTGATCCAGCTCTCTGCTGTGGCCTGGGAAAGCAATAGAAGATGGCCCAAGTCCTTGGGCCCCTGCATCCACATAGGAGACCCGGAAGCAGCTCATGGCTCCTGGCTTCAGATTGGCTCATCTCCAGCCATTGTAGCCATTTGGAGAATGAACCAGTGGGTGGAAGAACTTTCTGTCTCCCCTCTCACTGTCTGTAACTCTACCTATAAATTAATAATTAAAATCTTAAAAAAAAAAAAAATCTGGGGCCAGACCTGTGGCATAGCAGGTAAAACTGCTGCCTGTAGTGCTGTCAACCCATATGGGCGCTGATTCGAGTACCGGCTGCTCCTCTTCCAATCTAGCTCCCTGCTATGGCCTGGGAAAGCAGTAGAAGATGGCTCAGGTCCTTGGGCCCCTGCACCCATGTGGGAGACCCGAAAGAAGCTCCTGGCTCCTGGCTCCTGGCTTCAGATCAGCTCAGCTCTGGCCATTGCAGCCATTTGGGGAGTGAACCAGCAGATGGAAGACCTCTCTCTCTTTTCCTCTCTCTGTAACTCTGCCTTTCAAATAAATAAGTAAATAAATAAGAATCTTTTCTTTTTTTTTAAAGACCTTTAAGATGCAATTCATTCTAATCCCTGAGTCTCTACTGAGTCCCAGAGACGGGACCACAAGCCACCCTGTCTGCGTGAATGTCTTCAACAGCAGAGAATTCAGATCCTCTTAACAGCAGTGATTTCCCCACGGCAATATCTGCTGCTGGGAAATTCTCTACCCTGGCCCAGAATCTGTTCTGGGTAACTTTCGGTCATTGCCCTGATTTTAGAAGCCACGGTGTTTCCGGTCTTCTTAGTTCCAGCCTGAATATCCCCCAGTTCCTTTGCTCTTCTGAAAACAGAACAGAACCTGCTGCAAAGGGGAAACGGACAAACGCACTCCTTCCCCATGCCCAGCTAAAACCAGCATAGGATTTACGACATAAAGGAAACTGACTAAGTGCCCACAGGGGCCTGCCAGGTGAGCACACCAGACAGCTTTCTGCTCTCACTGAAACAGATGCAAAAATTCTCAAATCATTTAGTCAAGGACAACTCGGTCAGTACACTGAGGGACCAAGAACAGCCTGGATATTTGGCGAAGCAATTAAGTCGACGCTGAGGATGCCAGCATTCCAAATCAGAGTTCCTGGGTTTGAGTCCTGGCTCTGATTCTATCCAGCTTCCTGCAAACATGCATCATGGGTGGCAGCAATGAGGGCTTAAGCAATTGGGTTCCTGCCACACATATGGGTGACCTGGATTGAGTTCCTGGCTCCTGGCTATGGCTTGGCTCAGTGTCAGCTGTTGTAGCCATTTGGGAGTGAGCCAATGATGGAAGATCTATCTCTCTGTATCTCTCATCCTCTGTCTCTTTTTCAAATAAAATAAATTTGGGGGGCCTGTTCTGTGGCATAGCAGGTAAAGCCACCACCTGTAGTGCTGGCATCCTATACAGACGCCAGTTTGAGTCCTAGCTGCTCTACTTCTGATCCAGCTCCCAGCTAATGCTATGCTGCTGGGAAAGCAGCTGAGGATGGCCCAAGTCCTTGGGCCCCTGCACCCATGTGGGAGACCCAGAAGAAGCTCTTGGCTTTGTATCAGCTCAGCTCCAGCCATTGTGGCCATTGGGGGAGTGAACCAGCCGGTGGAAGATCTCTCTCTCTCTCTCTCTCTCACTCCTCCTTCCTCTCTGTAACTCTGCCTTTCAAATAAATGAATAAATCTTAAAAAAAATTAGAAGTTGGGGTGCATTACTCCACATATGCATACAATTATTACATGTTGGTTAATTTTTAATATTTAAAGACAAATTAAAAAAAAATTTTTAAAGCAGAGGCACTTGAGGCGAATGAGGCACAGGACTAGGAATAGAACAGGCATGTCCACCCACAATAAGGGACTCAGTCACTGTTCATTCATTTCCATCCTGGCTGCAGGCTACCAATGCAAGATGTTCCATCATGGCCGCTAGGGAGACCAGGACAGACATAGCCTGGACCCCTACCCAAGGCCCTGCATGGTGTCTGACACTTTTCTACACCTCTCTGGGACCCTTTCAGCCACCTCATGAGGCTGGCAGGGAGGGGAAGCTTAGTGCATCCTATAGGCGCAGGTAAGGCCTGACTCACCCAGGGACCCACCCAGGGTCAGAACCTGGCCCAGGGCTCTGGACTCGCAGCCTCTACAGCCTGTGGGGTTCAACTGTCCCTAGTCCCCAGGGTCATGAGTTCAGCTTTTCTGAGTCTCACCTGCTGTCACTGGGGTTGGTGGAGGGGAAGCCCTGTTCCCCCACGTTCTGTGAGTTCCCCAGGGTCTGGCTGTTGCCTCTGTCCACAGACTGGCCCATGGTTATCCCCAAACTGGTGCCATCCAACACGGGAGGGGCTGTTTGGTCCAAAGATACCTGCAGGAGATTTAAAAATTAATACTCAGACCCAAGAATAGTCAACAGGGAAACATGGTACATAAGCTGTGCTGGTTCATTTGGTCAACAAGTATTTGCCATCAGTCAATACAAACACACACCACTACCACCTCCCCCACTCCCAAAAAAACCCACCTTGATCTTGAAAGTGACTTCCAAGCATGACCTGTTCCATTCCTCTCATTCCCAGTCCCCATTGTTGCTGGGAGATGAGCCAAGGAAGACCAGAGACCTCGTCCAGCTTTGTGGGTGCTGTCAGAGCAACTGGGGAGCCCCACACTCCACACCAAGGCAGCTGGGAGACCATCGCTCACAGCAGATCTCCAGGGCCAGAGAAACTTTCTCAGCACCTGACTCAGGCCACAAGATTCAGGCTAGAGGACACTCCTCACAAAGAGCAGAGAAGTCAGAATCATTCCTCGGGAGACTGGGAGGAGGGAGGGAATGCGTTGAGAGACTAATGGGCGAGCATCACAACGGGCATCCTCCATCTCCCAGGACTCACCCTCTTCTGCCCCAACGCCTCCTTTCCTATACTGGTCAGTGGCCCCATCAGTCTTCCCAATGACTGCCCAGGTTCAGTCGCCAAGGGCATCTGACAGTTCCCTTCTCTAACTGTGCATCTCAGAGAGGCCTCTTCCTGGGGTCCGCCTCTGTAGACTCACATGCATCTTTGAGGAATGTCTGGACCTCCTCCGACCAAAAAGAGCTGGAATGGCCTAACTGGCTTCCCTGACTGCAGCCTCTCCCCCCCACAACCCCTTCCTGTGAGCCACCTCCACTTACATCTCCCAGATATCCACAATCTTTCAAGTTTCCCGGTGAACTACCTCTAAGGACCCCAAAGACACTTTAAGGCTCTGCCTCATGTGACGGTGTTGTATCTGACTCATGTCCTGCAAGACTGATGTAGGGCAAGACCACGCCCTGGTCATCCGGATCCCGGCAGCATCCACCAAAGGTTGCCTTCTACAGAAAATATCTGCAGAGAATTAGAAGGCTTCCAGAGCATTTCTGCAAAAATACAAGGCTCTTCCTGGTCGCCTTTAACTTCACGTTCTTGGATACTACTTCCACTCCAGAATGGAGCCTTATATTATCAGGTATTTTGCTCAATGACGTAAAAGCTGCTCTTTTAAAAACAGGGCTTCCCGGCCGGCGCCGTGGCTCAACAGGCTAATCCTCTGCCTTGCGGCGCCGGCACACCGGGTTCTAGTCCCGGTCGGGGCGCCGGATTCTGTCCCGGTTGCCCCTCTTCCAGGCCAGCCCTCTGCTGTGGCCCAGGAGTGCAGTGGAGGATGGCCCAGGTGCTTGGGCCCTGCACCCCATGGGGAGACCAGGAAAAAGCACCTGGCTCCTGGCTCCTGCCATCGGATGAGCGCGGTGCGCCGGCCGCAGCGCGCTGGCCGTGGCGGCCATTGGAGGGTGAACCAACGGCAAAAGGAAGACCTTTCTCTCTGTCTCTCTCTCTCACTGTCCACTCTGCCTGTAAAAAAAACAACAACAAAAAAAAACAAACAAAAAAAAAAAACAGGGCTTCCCGACCCTGGCACTACTGTCTTTTGGGGTCAATAATTTTTTGTTTGATGGTGGTGGGGGATGTTGTGTGCATGGTGTAGCATCCCTGGCTTTGACCTACTAGGTGCCAGTAACACTCCACCAATCAACCCCCTCTCCCAGTTGTGAACAAAAAAATTTCCCCAGGGGCTGGCATCGTAGCATAGTGAGTAAAGCTGCCTGAGACTCCAGCATCCTATATGGCTGTCTGTTTGAGTCTTGGCTGCTTCACTTAAATTCCAGTTCCCTGCTAGTGCACCTGGGAAAACAGCACAGGATGGCCCAAGTGCTTGGGTTCCTGGGAGGAGGCCCAGAAGAAGCTCCAGGCTCCTGGCTTCAGAATGGCATAGCCCTGGCCGTTATGGCCATCTGGGGAGTGAACCAGCAGATGGAAAATATCCCCCCACCCTCCCCCATACCCCAATGCTGCCTTTCAAATAACTAAAAAATATTTTTAAAATGTTTCTAGCTGTTATCAAAATATCCTTTGGGGGTTAAAGCTGCCTCTGGTTCTGAAATTCACCTTGTAGTCTTCTATGGCAGGCTCAATGGTTTGCGAACAAAAGACCACAGAGCCAGCATTAGATGCACGCCCGCCTGGGCTGATGGGTTAAGCCACCACCTGCAATGCCAGCATCCCATATGAGCGCCAATTCAAGTCTCGGCTGCTCCATTTCTGATCCAGCTACCTGCTAAGGCACCTGGGAAAGCAGCAGAAGATGGCCCAAGTGTTTGGGCCTATGGCATCCTTGTGGGAGACCCAGATGGAGTTCCGGATTCCTGGTTTCAGTCTGGCCCAGCCCAGGCCATGATGGCTATTTGGAAAGTAAACCAGTGGATGTAAGGTTTCTCCTTCTGTCTGTCTGTCTGTCTCTGTCTCTCTCTCTCTTGCTGTAACTCTTCCTTACAAACAAATAAATAAATCGTTTTTTTATTTTAAAGGACCACATAGTGGTGCTGGTGCTGTGGTGTAGTAGGCTAAGCCTCCACCTGTGGCATCAGCATCCCATATGGGCGCCAGCCAGTTCATGTCCCGGCAGCTCTTCTTCTGGTCCAGCTCTCTGCTTATGGCCTGGGAAGGCAATGGAAGATGGCCCAAGTGCTTGGACCCCTGCACCCACAGGGGAGACCAGAAGAAGCTCCTGGCTCCTGGCTTTGGATTAGCTCAGCTCCGGCTATTTTGGGAGTGGCCATTTTGGGAGTGAATCAGCAGATGGAAGATCATTGTCTCTGTTCTCTCCCTCTGTATGTAACACTGCCTCTCAAATAAATAAGTCAACAAACAAATCTTTAAAATAAAAAGGACCATGCAAGCTTTGCTGGCACCATAAATACATAGACAATGCAGCAAAAGGCAGCTTGCAATCACCAGTAACCATCTGCCTCTACCCAGCAAGGATTAAGAACAGGTACCATGCCCTAAAACTAAGACAGAACAAGCTAGCTGAGGAGGACTAGATCCAGCTCTTAACACACACTAGGGCTGGCTCACAGGCCCTGCCTGCCAGGCCCTGGTGGTGCGGTTCTCTCTCCCCTACTGCACCCTGAGAACTGGTCTACCAGCCCAATCTGGAGATGCTGCCCCAACCTCAGTCACTCGCAGGTTGGTTTGCTTTCTGATAGGGGGATGGTTATGGAGCTGGCCTCTAAATCACATTCTCTGTAAAGGATCAGGTAGTAGACATTTTAGGATTTGTGTGTGCTATCTGGTCTTTATCGCAACTACTCAATTCTACAGGAAAGCACCAAAGCTGCCATAAACAATATGTGAATGAATGGGCATGGCTTTGTCTAAATAAAACTTTATTTACAAAATCAAACAGGGGGCATCTCTTCCCCATGGTGCCTGACCCCTCCTCTAGGTCACACAAATTCTGTCTTTCAGGAGGCTGCACAGAAAGGCATTTGTTCATTCTCTCTCTTTTCTAAGATTAGTTTTATTTATTTGAAATGCAGAGTGACAGAGGATAGGGAGCAAACAAAACTTGAAATTCATATAAAGGTTTTTCTTTTTTTTTTTTTTTTTTTGACAGGCAGAGTGGACACTGAGAGAGAGAGAGACAGAGAGAAAGGTCTTCCTTTGCCGTTGGTTCACCCTCCAATGGCCACCGCGGATGGCACACCGCACTCATCTGATGGCAGGAGCCAGGTGCCAGGTGCTTCTCCTGGTCTCCCATGGGGTGCAGGGCCCAAGCACTTGGGCCATCCTCCACTGCACTCCCGGGCCACAGCAGAGGGCTGGCCTGGAAGAGGGGCAACCGGGACAGAATCCGGTGTGCCGGCGCCGCAAGGCGGAGGATTAGCCTGTTGAGCCACGGCGCCGGCCCATATAAAGGTTTTTCATGATACGTTACTTTTCCATGAATTTTTGTTTGTTTCACACAGAGAGACAAATAGAGCTCCAGTCTGCCGGTTCACTCTCCAAATGCCTACAATGGCAGGGGTTAGGCTGTTGCTGAAGCCAGGAGCTGGGAACACAATCCAGGTCTCCCGCAAGAGTGGCAGGAACCCAGTTACTTGCACTGTCACTGCACTGGCAGGAAGCTGGAGTCAGGTGCAGGAGCTGGGAATCAAACTCAGGCACTCTGCTGGGAAACACGGACATCTTAACCACTAGGCTGAACACCTGCTCCTCCACGAACTTTCTGAAGACCCCTCATATACGCAATTCCAAAATTTTTTTTGCAGTGAAAAAATTTATCTTTTAATTTTACTCTTTCTTGAACTTTTTGGTGTATCCTTGAATAATTTTAAAAATTCAAAACTGCAGCCTAATTATGAGGAAGAAACAGATAAACTCAGGTTTGGGGATATTCTACTGAATACCTGGCCAAGCTGACCCTTCAAGATTGTCAAGGTCGGGACCAGGGCTGTGGCACAGCAGGTTAAGCCTCTACCTGCAGCACCAGCATCCCACATGGGCACCAGATTGAGTCCCAGCTGCTCTACTTCAGGTCCAGCTCCTTACTAATGCACCTGGGGAAGCAGTGAGAGAAGGCCCAAGTGCTTGGGCCCCTGCATCCACATGGGAGACCAGAATAAAGGTCCTGGCTCCTGGATTTGACTTGGGCTACCCCAAGCCATTTGCTGAGTGAAGCAGCACATGAAAGATCTCTCTATGTGTGTGTTTCTCTCTCCCTCTGCAACTCTGACATTCAAATAAATATTTTTAATTTTAACAGATTTATTTATTTATTTGAAAGGCAGAGTTACAAGAGGCAGAGGCAGAGAGAGAGAAGTCTTCCAACCAATGGTTCACTCCGCAGATGGCTGCAACGGCTGGAGCGGCACCAATCTGAAGCCAGGAGCCAGGAGCCTCCTCTGGGTCTCCCATGTGGGTACAGGAGCCCAAGGACTTGAGCCATCTTCTACTGCTTTCCCAGGCTATAGCAGAGCTGGGTCGGAAGTGGAGCAGCTGGGACTTGAACTGGCACCCATATGGGAGGCTGGCACTGCAGGTGGCACTACACCACAGCACCCTTTAAAAAAAAAGCCCACCCCCCCTTTAAAAAAAAAAGGCTGTCAAGGTTATAAAAAAAATCAAGAAAAGACCAAGAAACAGTCACAGAACAGAAGAGACCAGAGGAGATAGGACAACTAAATGCAAGGTGGTGGCCTGGGTTGGCTTCTGGAACAGGAAAAGTATGCTAACAGAAAAAGTGGTGAAATCTAAATGAAGTCTGGTGTTTAGCGCGTGCGCGCGCACACACACACACACACACACACAATCTCACAATCTCACAATCTTCAGGAGGGAGCACTGGGGCACAGTGGAATAAGCTGCCATTTGTGATACCCACATATGCTACGAGAGTGCCAGTTCTAGTCCCACCTCCAACCCAGCTCCCTGCTAATGCAGTAGGTGATGGCTCAAGTAGTTGGGTTCCTGCCACCCATGTGGGGGACCTTGACCCCTTCATGGCTCATATCTTTGGCCTGGTTCAACCCTGACTGTCATAGGCCTTTGAGGAGTGAACCAGGGGATGGAAGATCTCTCCCACTCTTTCTGTCACTCTGCAATTAAAAACATAAATAAATCTTTAAAAGAAAACCTTCAGTAGCAGCACCAATACCCAGTGCCCTGTAGGGAAGGAGCCCTGGATCCTCCATCCCACGCACATGTCACAGCCCCACTGTCTCAGGCTGGGGGATGATGAGCCACCAGGAGGCAGCCAGATCTACCAGCCCCGCTCCCCCCGCTCTGGAGGCTGCCAGAGATGATGCTCTGCTTCCTGCACCTGCGAGGCAAACGGTCCAGGTGGTGCTGCTGCTTTCTGGCCACCTCCCTCCTTCGGGGCAGACAGGGGTATCATAAAAGGACCCATGGCAGAATGGAAAACAGCTCATAGGGCAGGAGAGCTGCAGAGTTGCTCCCACACGCTGGCACAACCTGCGTGTTCTCCGAGGTTTATATTGTCAGGGAAGGGGACTGTCATCCCAAACCAACACCTCCTCTCTGCCCTCATGGAGCTTACCATCTGCGGGTGGGAGGGGAAGACAGACACTAAATAAAGGATATTCGTAGGTGGTTTATTCGTCAGGCTTGTCTCCCACAGCACTTGGCACTGCCTACACTCGCCAGGTGCTTGGCTTTCGCTATCTCAGCTGAACTGAATTTTCCCCGCAGGTGTAGCCTCCTTCCTCCACACCTCCACCCTAACTCCTGTCTGTGAATGGTTATTTGTATTTTTAGATCTCACATCACTCCAAAAAAAATAGACATAATAAAACAGGGAGCAGACGCCTGGTGCGGTGGTGAAGAGTTCGCCTGGGACATCCTCATCCCATATCAGAATGGCTGGGCTTGAGTCCCAGCTCTGCTTCCAATTCCTGCTTCCTGCTCCTGTGCAGCCTGGGAGACAGCAGGTGAGGGCTCAAGTGCTTGAGTTCCTGCCACCCACATGGGAGGCCTGGACCGAGTCCCAGGCTCCTGGCTGTTGCAGCTATTTGGGGAGTAAATGGGTACACAGGAGATCTGTGTGTCTCTCTCTCTCTGCTTTCCAAACATATAAAATAAACAAAACTCTTTAAAAAGCAAGATAAAATAAATAGAAGAGAGAATTCAGGAAAGAAAAAAGAAGGGTAGAAGTGTGGAATTATATTCCAAGTACATTTTGGTCTAACAGTGACTTCTTAAAAAAAAAAAAAAAAAGATTTATTTTATTTCCCTGAAAGAATTATGGAGACAGAGAGAGAGAAATCTTTTCGCTAGTTCACTACCCAAAATGATCGCAATAGCCAGGCCTGGGCCAGGTTGATGCCAAAAAGCCAGGAGCTTCATCCAGGTCTCAACGTAGGTGACAGGGTCCCAAACACTTGGGCCATCTTCCATTGCTTCTCCAGGTGCATTAAAAGGGAGCTAGAAGTGGAACAGCTCGGACTTGAATAGCCGGGTGCCCATATGGGATGCTTGCGTCACAGGCGGCAGTTTAGCCCACTATGCAACAACCCCAGCCCCCAGCAACGACATTTTTAATGTCTGGAGTTGTGCCGTCCAGTGCAGTGGCTACTAGCTCTACGTGGCCATTTAAATATAAATTAAGATGTAAGAAATCTGATCCTCAGCCACACATTCAGAAGCTCCACAGCCAGGGTGGGACTGGGGACTACTGCGCTGTTCGGTGCGGATCCAGAACATTCCACCACTGCAGAACGGCTACAGTACAGCACTACTGCAGGGTGCCAGATAAGTGCGTACAGGGGCTCTGGGCTCTGGGCGCATCCGGCCGAGGGTTACAGAAAGGAAAGGGAAAAAGACGAAGGCTGCTCTGAGGCTGCGTGACTATTACCAGGCACGAACCCAGAGCCCGGTGTCTAGTTTTACAACATAAGACAGAAACAGCGATGGGATTTCTGTATGAAATCTCCAGATTTTTAAAGTATTTTCAATCAATCCAAAAATTTAGAAAATGCAGCGAAGTCAAACATGTTTTGAGGATATTTGTGACCACACTGAATGTACTTTCAGGCCCTCCCACCCGCCAAATCTTGCTTGGGGACTTCTGATAAGAGACGGAGTGGCAGTGGGAGGTTTGGGTGAGGGCAAGGGGTGGTCAGCGGATCCCAGGGGTCTGGGCATAGGAGCCATTTGTTCATTCACATCTCCCAGAGAAAGCAAACAGCAGAGGGAAAAGAGCATTGCCCAGACTCCCCCAGAAAACTCCCTCCGTGACCCCATGAGCATGCTACAAACCGCTGCCCTAGCAGAGGTGGCCCCAAAATGCCCTGGGGCCACCACAGGGGACACGTCTGGGACTGTGAGTCATCCCCACCCCTCCCCTCCCACACAGGTTAAACTGAAGCAGGGCTCCAAGCCTGAGTCTGATTTCAGGTTTTGGTAGAAATGATCAACAGGGATGGCAAAGGCTCTGTTCTTTAAAATTAGCTTTTGTGGGAAAGGAGTTTGGTGCAACCACTAAGCCACTGCTTGAATGCCCACATCCACGTCAGGGTGCTGACGTAGGAGTCGTGGCCCAGCTCCTGCTAATGTGTACCCTGGACCAGGCCATGCACTAGCATCCCTGACACCCACATGGGAGACCTGAGTTCCCAGCTCTTGTCTTCAGCACGACCTGGTCCCAACTGTTGCAGGCATTTGGAGACTGAACCAGTGGATGAAAGATCTCTCTGTCTTTCTCTCTGCTTTTGAAAGAAATACAAATTGTAAAGATTTTAAAATAAATGTTTGGTTTCTGTCTTCCCCACCAGTATCTCAGAGGCAGTATCAGATACCTCTTATATGCCTGGGGCTGGGCCTGGATTTGAGGAACCAACAAGGTACATGAGGCACAACAGTCACGATGTCACTTGGGACACCAGCATCCCATCCTGTCTGGGCTTAAGTACCGGCTCTGCTTCTTCAGAGCCCAGTGTCCCAGTGTCTTGCTCACGCACACCTGGGAGGCAACAGATGATGAATGACTCAAGCACTTGGGTTTCTGCTCTTAAATGTGGGAGACTGAGCTTGAACTCCCAGCTCTTGGCCTCAGCCAGGCCCAGTCTCGGGTTTTTGTGGGCATTTGGGGAGGGGAGCAGCAAATGAAGAATCTATCTGTCTTCTTGGCTTTCAAATTAGTTAATTAATTAACATGTACACATGAGGGGCCAGCGCTATGGTGTAGAGGGTAAAGATGGCATTGGTTCAAGGTCTGGCTGCTCCACTTCCAATCTAGATCTCTGCTAATAGGCCTGGGAAAGCAGCAGAAGACGGCCCAAGTACTTCAACTCCTGCTCCCACATGGAAGACCTGGATGAAGCCCCTGGCTCCTAGCTTTGGCCTGGCTCAGCCCCAGCTGTTGCAGCCATTTGGGGAGTGAACCAGTGGATGGAAGATCTCTCTGTGTGTCTCTCTCTCTCTGCCTCTGTGTCTCCCTCTCTGTGACTCTGCCTTTCAAACGAACAAACAAGTGCACATGACAGACATGGCAGCCACCCTCTCAGGGCTTACAATCCGGTGGGGGAAGAGGAGCGTACACGAGATCCCAGTCGTAACAAACACAGAGTGGAACTGTGAGAAAGTGCTGGAGAAAAGAGGCCCTGGGGCTACGCAAGTCCAGGACACGGCACACGGTTAGATAACCAAGAATTAGCCAGACACAGAGAGAACAGCTCAGAGGAATACTGTGCGCCAAGGCATGGCAGCAAGAAGAAACCCAACGCCTACAGCAGCTGCTGGAGCCTGAGGATGAGGATGAGGATGAGGATGAGGATGAGGATGAGGATGAGGATGAGGTACAAGGTGAAGCCAGAGAGGGAGGCGGGGCCTCAGTGAGGCAGGAGCTTTTAGGTCACAGAAGGATTTCGGTCTTTATGCTAAAGGAAAGAAAGCCATGGAAGGCTTTAATCAGGGCTGGCACAATTGAAATTCGCTGGGGATCAGTGTTGTGGCGCAGTGGGTTAAACCAACGTTTGCAACGTCAATATTCCATATTGGAGTGTCAGAGTCCTGGATGCTCTGCTTCCAATCCAGCTTCCTATTAATGAGCCTGGGAAGGCAGAGAAAGATGGTCCCAAGTGCTTGGCTCCCTGCCAGTCATGTGGGAGACCCCCTGCAGAGCTCCCAGTTCCTAGCTACCACCTGGCCCAGCACTGCTGGAGTAAACCAGCAGATGGGTGATCACTCACTCTCTCATTCTCTCTCTCTCTCTCCCTGGCACTCTGCCTTTCAAACAAATACATAAGTTAACAACAACAAGAAAAAAGAAGGTGATACTAGAGGCAGGGGTGGGGAAAACAGATTGGAGAGAGCCAGGATGGCGACAGGGAGACTACGCAGGGTCCAGATTTGAAATGGTCCCTTGAACTGGGGGTGTGGCAATGGAGATGGGAGTGGAGAAGAGACGACGCTGACCATCAAGGGCTAGGGTGCCGAGAGCTAGGCCTCCTTATGAGAGTCACTGCTGGGGACCTGGGGGGCAGGGGGACCAGAGAGAACTGAACACTGGCTCCTGCCTCATGCGCAGGGGCCTATCCTGACCACCATGTCCCTGCAGGCTCCCAGCAGTGGGAAGAAGCCATCATGAGGCTGACTTCTGGGCAAGGCCTCACTATCAAGTGTTTTTTCATGCCCTTTAAATTCTTAGTTTGTGATGATAAGAGTCAGTCCCCAGAGAACAGGATACGGAGAGGAAGTGTACCTCTGCTCTTGATACCAGATAGAGAATGACACATTCATTACCGTCAGGATGATGAATCGGATGTAGCACAATGGACCATGTTCCGAGACTGGGGCATAGCTCCATGACCCGGAGCCCTTTAGGCACGGCTGTCTGTCTTCATTTTACAGTTACTTCCTTCGCTTGGCAGAATCAGAGTCAAGGCTGATATGCCCTCCCCTTGGACAACAAGAACCTCTTCTCACTTAAGAATTGTTCTGGAGAGAAACCACAGGCAACACCCTTGTGACTCAGCCAGAGCTGGAGGACTTAGGCACTTTCTGAGGCTCAGGTGGGTCATCCCAGAATGGCAGGGCCGGAAGTGGTAGGAGATGTCTTCTAGTCCATACCCATTGTCACACACACACTCGAAAGAAGACAGCCGATGGCCCGCTCAAGCTCATTCACTATTTGTACACCTGTCCTCCCGTTTCTGCCCCCTCTACTACCTCCGTCACCCACACACAGAGGTACACGTGGAGCATCACTCTCCCAGGGTCTGAGCTAACCACAAAGAGGCTTCGACCCATTTTACTCTCACAATAAGCTTGTAAGGGGCACGTGGTTATTGGTACCATTCTAATGATGTGAAACCCAAGGCTGGGAGAGGCTGGTGCAGTTGCTACTGAGTTCACAACCACCTATGCACTGGCAGGCGGCCGGGTGCCAGAGCCCACACTCTCTAGACAGCCTTTTCACATTTGGCCCCTTTCTCCTAGGAGCTCACCACACGGCCTGGTACTTTCTCGTCCTGGAGTAGGGTGGACAGAACAGGTAGCAGGGAGAGGGAACAGGCACTGATACACAGATCCCTAGTAAACAGACATTACAGCTTGGCATCATAGTCATATTAGTCCTAATCACGGCTGGTTTCCACTGTGTACCCACTGCACACCAAGCTCCAGGCCAGTCGCTCACATACCTCATTTGTGCTGCACGTAAGCTTTAGAAGAGTGCTACTGAGTTTCCAAACATAAGGGTACTTCCGAAAGGCCGTGGAAGCATGGAAGTAGAAGTATGAGTTCAGGGGCAGGCGTTTGACCTGGCGGGTTTGTGTCCCAGCTCCACTCCCAGACAGCTTCACACCCAGGCAGACCCTGGGAGTCAGCAGGGGATGGCTCAAGTAGCTGGATCCCTGCCACCCCCCTGGGAGACCTGGGCTGAGTTTCCGGCTCCCAACATCAGCCCCAGCCCAGTCTCAACCATTGTGGGCACGTGGGAAGTAAAGGGGCAGATGGAAGTTCTCCTTCTCAGAAGGAGTGGGGGGAGGACAAAAGGGGAAGAGGGTGAAGGGAACGGGGAGAGGAGAAGCATGAATTTATTATTTTGCTGCAAATTTTCTTCATAATACATGGAAAATGTACATTATAACAAAAAACTATGCATGGACTTCAAAACATTTTTGGAACCAAAATAATGTCATACTTTTAATTCTATTTACATTAACTTTTGGAAGTCCTTCTCATACAGAAAGGCTTTCTAGCCGGCGCCACAGCTCACTAGGCTAATCCTCCGCCTGTGGCGCCAGCACACCGGGTCCTAGTCCCGGTCGGGGCGCCGGATTCTGTCCTGGTTGCCCCTCTTCCAGGCCAGCTCTCTGCTGAGGTCCAGGAGTGCAGTGGAGGATGGCCCAAGTCCTTGGGCCCTGCACCCGCATGGGAGACCAGGAGAAGCACCTGGCTCCTGGCTTTGGATCAGCGTGATGTGCTGGCCGCAACAAACTGTCCGCAGCGGCCATTGGAGGGTGAACCAATGGTAAAGGAAGACCTTTCTCTCTGTCTCTCTCTCTCTCTCTCTCACTGTCCACTCTGCCTGTCAAAAAAAAAAAAAAAAAAAAGGCTTTCTAGTTACTTTTTCATCATTGAAATGCAACTTAATAGCCCTGATTTCAGTCCCTTGAAATTTGTTGAGAATTGTGTATGATTTCCAATCCTGAAAACAAGTTTATGAGGAAATTTTATTTTCATTTCTTTTTATAAATGAGGAAACAGCTCCCTGTACGGTGCTGACGCCAAGATTTGAAAGTAGCCTTCTGGGGGCCAGTGCTGTGGCATAACAGGTAAAGCTGCTGCCTGCAGTGCCGGCATCCCATATGGGTGCCACTTCAAGATCCAGCTGCTCCACTTCCGATCCAGCTCTCTGCTATGGCCTGGGAAGCAGTGGAGGATGGCCCAAGTCCTTGGGCCCCTGCACCCATGTGAGAGACCCAGAAGAAGCTCCTGGCTCCTGGCTTCTGATCAGCCCAGCTCCGGCCATTGTGACCATTTGGGGAATGAACCAGCAGATGGAAGATTCTCTGTCTCTACCTCTGCCTCTCTGTAACTCTGCCTTTCAAATAAATAAATAGCCTTCCAACTCAATGAGCTTTCTCCCTAATTCTACACTGCATATTGGAAAATAAAGCAAATTTTATGTTATTCTGCCACAGTAATTAAAACAAACATAAACAAAAGGAAAGAAAGTATAATTTAATTCTGAGTACATGTCTTTTTAATAACACATCTAGTGGGGAATGAAAACTTTATCCCTCCCCTGAACCTGACCTCAGTTTGTGGCTTTCTTAAGTCTGATGTTTATTTTTAATCTCAGTTGTGGGAACTCATCCACTTTTGCTCCCCTGGCAAATTCCATCACATGAGTGCATTACCGCGTTATAGGATTTGGTAGACAACTCTCCTCTAGCTCTGCTGATAATTCTTGTGTTAAATTCGAATCCAAGTCCCAAACTGTTCACAAGAGTGCCTCTCAGAAAATAAGGGAGTGGAAGGATCAGCTAAGTCTATTTTAAAACAAAGATACGGGGGCCAGTGCTATGGTGCAGTGGTTTAAAGCCCCAGCCTGCAGCGCCAGCATCCCATATGGGCACCAGTTCAAGTCCCAGCTGTACCACTTCTGATCCAGCTCTCTGCTATGACCTGGGAAAACAGTGAAGGATGGCCCAAGTCCTTGGGCCCCTGCACCCACATGGGAGACTCAGAAGAAGTTTCTGGCTCCTGGCTTCAGGTCTGCATGGCTGTAGATGTTGAGGCCATTTGGGGAGTCAACCAGCAGATGGAAGACCTCTCTCTCTCTATGTCTCTACCTCTCTCTGTAACTCTTTCAAGTAAAATAAATCTTTATAAAAACAAACAAAAATAAAAACAAAACAGGCACAGTATGTGCCTCTAGCACACGATTCAGAGATCCTGATGGGGATTTGCCCTGGGCCACACTGCTTACTGTGAAGACGCAAGTGAGCCATCCAAAGACTGGCCCACACAGGCACAGCAAGCTCTGGTCTCCTAAGAAAGGGAGGACCCCAATGTTAACTAAATCCTCACCTGCCCCCGACACAGGGGGCTGGATGGTGGAGGAGTTTGGCCACTCCCTAGCTGAGTGCCTGCTGACCAGCTAATGTCTTCCAATCTCAGTTCCCTCATCTGGAAAATGGGGTAATGATGCCTCCACCTTACAGGTGGTTGTGAAAACTTGGGCAGCAGCTGGCGGAGTGGGTTCTCAGCAAATGCTGGTTTTCTCCCAAGTCCCATGCTCCCTACCCTGCCCCACCCACTCTGCATTAGTCTGTCTGTTTAAGATCTCTCTAACAGGTTCTCTGTAATGAAGTCAATTTCGTATACTACCTACAGTGAAGGGCAGGGAGCCCTGCTTCTCTTCACCTAGGATCCATCAAAACAGTAATTACTAACGCTAATTACAGAGCAGGTGGAGAATCCAGCCTGGGAATCCTGGACCTAAATCCCTACTCCAGCCCAAATGGTATAAAGCACGACTTCTTTCCCCCTTAATTTCTCTACTTGTAAAATTGGGAGCAAACTTTGAACTCCTAAGTTATGTTGTAAGGATGAAATAGGATGATAATTCATGTGGTTGCACATAGTAAGTGAAGAAGGCTTGGGAGGCCTTCGGAGATCTGTTGCAAACCCTTTATTTGACAAATGAGTTGAACGAACCCAGGGGCTAAGTGAGCTGCCCAGGGTCGCACACCATTAGCCTATGACGTGGTGCGTGGCTGCTAATAAATGCTGGCTGTTCTTTACCACTTCCTGTCACACGGTTATAAATCTATCTGGCTGTGCTGGGAGGAAAAAAATAAGTCTCCAGTCCTCAAGTAATGCTGCTTAAAAACCCACAAGGGAAGACGCTGCAATGCAGTGAGAAATCCGTGACAACGATGTGAAACAGGCAGCAATGAGACATGCTTGAGTCAACGCTGGTGGGCTTGTTTGTTCTCTTACAGCAATCTCTCCGTACCCTCTCTTTCACCACAGTGAAAACCGTGGACCAAGGAACGTCCACTGCAGAGAACAGGCTGCATCTCAGCTGCCCCTCCGACTCGGTCTCAGCCCGATTCCATCTGTTCAAACAGAAGGCCAGCTCATGGCTCCTGCTAGGAGAGCCGAGGCGCGCTTGGGCTGCCAAGCCCTGGAGTTTGACTGACCTGAGGGTAGAAGGCGGACGACGCCGTGCGTGGGCTGCGGACAAACTCCATAAAGAAGGCCCCGTCCTGAAGTCAGAGGAGGAGGAAGCGGCGGCGGCGGCAGCAGCGGCGGCAGCAGCAGGTGCAAGGAAGCAAAGAAATGCAATGTGCACCAGTGGTGAACCATTGAGGGAAGGAGAGGGGGATGACAAACAAAAGAATAAATAAATAAATAATAAAAACAAGGAGGGAAGGAGAGGAATACGGACATATCGGGAGAACTGGGGAGGGGGAGGAGGAGGGGAGAGAGAGAGGAAGATCCACCCAGAAAGACAATATCCCAATGCAAGACAGGAGCAGGCATGCACACCTTCCGTGTGGGAGAAAGCACCTGAGCTAGAAGGTGTGCCCAAGAAGCCTCAGGTCTCACCACAGCGTAGCTTGGTTGCTTTTGCCCTCCTACATAGCTCTGAAACTCCTTCAGACCTATGTCAGGGAAGAGGGAAAGGCCATGGGGCAGCTTGGTGGGGATGGAGGGTGAAGGCAACATCCTGGCCTCCCACCTGGCTGGGTGGCCAGCAGCCCCTTTGGTAAAGACACTGAGGCATGAGAGGTTTGTTGTTGTTGTTGTTGTTATGGTTTTCTTCCCTGTTAACTAAACATGGCAGCCAGATGGGAGAAGAGGATTCAATGCAGGAAATGTTCTTGCTAAATCTTCTGAGCGCGCGGGGGGTACAGAAGCAGCCATACCTTCTCCTCTGCTGGTTGCCTAACAAAATCACCGGGACGCCAGACACACAGGGTGTCGGCTACGCAAGCACTTATTATGAAGGGTTCCCTGAAGCTGTCGTCCCCGCATTACCCTACCATTCTGGGGGGTGCATACGACACTTTCTATGTGCTTGAGTCTTATGGAAATTTACAACTGGCACTTGATGTATGTCAAGGCCCCTGCCTGGAACTGTTGAAATATTTGGTTGCCCTTTTTTTTTAATCAATACTCCTGCCACTTCCTATGAGCTACTATGAAGCCAAGTAACAAACCTTGGAAATGTGTGGCTGTGTAGACGCAGGTACAGGCGCCAACCAGCCTACCCCACCCCCACCACCACCACCCCCCGCTCCTGGGCATCTAACATGAAGCTGCCTGGAGACGGGCCGGGCACTTCTGAGCATGTCCATGGGGCTCTTCACTTGGGCCATCTCATAGCATCTTTGCTTCTCCCTGACGACTTGGGCATCTACATCCAGGCTATTGACGGCTCCTAGATGAGGAGTGCAGTGTCCAGTTGGAAGATGAGGAGAGCTGTCTAATAGCTGGTCTTTGGTGCACTTTGATCTTAATTTGTGACTCCACACCTTCTCTACTTTTCAGTCTTGCCCTTGGCACTGGTTGTGGTCCTCCAAGACGGCAATGAGTAGAGGGCACACACTCACGTGTGAGTGTCTCATGTGTGAGACTCATGTACGTCTCCTTTACCCCGTTTGTGTTCCTTCTCTGCCATAACACACAGCATAGAGGAGGTGCTGACACTCAGCTTTGTGTACGTGCAAGAGGTGAGAAGACTCTTTCTGGACCAGAAGGTTGTTCTTTACACACACAGACTGTTTGAGGGGACCTGTCGTCACTCATCCCCCAGAACAGAGGTGACCCGACTCTGGCCAGTCACCTCGGCTTCTACAATCTGTGAGCCACGAATGGGCTCTTAGAATTTTAAAAGGTGTGCTGGCGCCGTGGCTCAACAGGCTAATCCTCTGCCTTGCGGCGCCAGCACACCGGGTTCTAGTCCCGGTCGGGGCGCCGGATTCTGTCCTGGTTGCCCCTCTTCCAGGCCAGCCCTCTGCTGTGGCCCAGGAGTGCAGTGGAGGATGGCCCAAGTGCTTGGGCCCTGCACCCCATGGGAGACCAGGAGAAGCACCTAGCACCTGGCTCCTGCCATCGGATGAGCGCAGTGCGCCGGCCGCAGCCCGCTGTCCGTGGCAGCCATTGGAGGTTGAACCAACGGCAAAGGAAGACCTTTCTCTCTGACTCTCTCTCTCACTGTCCACTCTGCCTGTCAAAAAAAAATAAAAAAAATAAAAAAAAAATAAAAGAATTTTAAAAGGTGATGGAGGTGCCTATACAACAGCCTTATTTTGCCTCCTGGCTCACAAAGTCTAAAATATGTATTTGAGTTTCCTGACCTCTGGTCTGTATGGCCTACGGGCTGCCTACAGTCTAAGTTGATACCAGATTTCAATCCGTTCATTGGAAGGTCTAATTCTAGTCATTTCTGCTAAGGAAATAATTAGAGATGTGATAAAATAATTATTAAGAGTATCTCCATCGTGGTATTTTTTTTTTTTTGAATTGTGACATACAGAATGGTTTTAAAAATTAACTACCAGACCGGTGCTGTGGCTCACTTGGCTAATCCTCTGCTTGCGACGCTGGCACACCGGGTTCTAGTCCTGGTCGGGGCACCAGATTCTGTCCCGGTTGCCCCTCTTCCAGGCCAGCTCTCTGCTGTGGCCCAGGAAGGCAGTGGAGGATGGCCCAAGTGCTTGGGCCCTGCACCCCATGGGAGACCAGGAGAAGCACCTGGCTCCTGCCTTCAGAGCAGCGCAGCGCTGGCTGTAGCAGCCATTAGGGGAGTTAACCAACAGAAGGAAGACCTTTCTCTCTGTCTCTCTCTGTCTCTAACTTTACCTGTCTAATAAAAATTAAAAAATAAAAATAAGAACTACCAATTTGTTTTTAAAAATCAGAAACCATTCACATTTTAAACAAAAAAAAAGTTGTAAATGAAGGCATATTGATAAGATGAAATATTATGCAGCTGTTCTAAAAAATCATGCTTTTGGAAAAATACTTAATGACAAGAGAAGTTTTCATGACATGGAATAAAATAAACACGGGGATGGATATACAATATGACCACAAGTTTGAAAAAAAAATAAAAGATAAGCATACTTCCAAAAATTTATGTGAAAAAAAAAATGGAATTAAAAGATGTTTGCGGGGCAGGTTCTGTGGCGCAGTGGGTTAACGCCCTGGCCTGAAGCACCGGCATCCCATATGTGTGCCACTTCAAGACTCAGCTGCTTCACTTCCGATCCAGCTCTCTGCTATGGCCTAGGAAAGCAGTGGAAGATGGCCAAGGTCCTTGGGCCCCTGCACCTGCGTGGGAGAGCCAGAAGAAGCTCTTGGCTCTTGGCTTCAGATCAGCACAGTTCCGGCCGTTGTGGCCAACTGGGGAGTGAACCATCAGATGGAAAACCTCCCTCTCTCTACTTCTCTCTCTGTGTAACTCTGACTTTCAAATAAATAAATAACCCTTGAAAAAAAATGTTTGCTTTGGTGCAAAAAATAATTGAAATCTGTGCATAGTTTCTTCATAGCACACCTTTCCTAGGAATGTTTTGAAGGCCCCTCACGTTTCTACTGAATCTCCTCCACCTCCCAGTGCTAGAGACCAGACGTGACAGTGAACAGTCCCCTCGCCCTACCACAACAGTGATCTCAGAATCTGAAATCCCAGGAGAAGGAGTTGACATCACCAAGTCCATTGGTCTTAAAAGACACAAGAAGCCTGAACTATGGTGTCTTCTGTCTCTGCTGTGCTTAGTACTCCTTATAGATTCCTAACGTCTTGGGTGTTAGTTTGCTTCCCCCTCCAAGATGCTCCCATTTCACTGTATTTCTCGGGAATCTAAGAGAACCGACAGGGATTTCACTATCAACAAAGAGAGAGCTCGGGGCTGGCGCTGTGGCGAAGTTAGTTAAGCATCTGCCTGCAGTGCCGGCATCCCATACGGGTGCTGGCTCCACTCCCGGCTGCTCCACTTCCGATCCAGCTCCCTGCTGATGGCCTGGGAAAGCAGTGGAAGATGGCCCAAATGTTTGGGCCCCTGCATCTACACAGGAGACCCAGAAGCTCCTGGCTTCAGATAGGCCCAGCTCTGGCTGCTGCAGCCACTGGGGAGTGAACCAATGGATGGTAGAGGAAGAGCCCTCAGCTGGCACCGCAGCTCACTAGGCTAATCCTCCGCCTGTGGCGCCGGCACCCCAGGTTCTAGTCCCGGTTGGGGTGCCAGTTTCTGTCCCGGTTGCTCCTCTTCCAGTCCACCTCTCTGCTGTGGCCCGAGAAGGCAGTGGAGGATGGCCCAGGTCCCTGGGCCTTACACCCACATGGGAGACCAGAAGGAATCACCCAGCTCCTGGCTTTGGATCGGCGCAGCAGCGGCCGTAGCGGCCATTTTTGGGGTGAACCAATGGAAGGAAGGCCTTTCTCTGTCTCTCTCTGTCTAACTCTGCCTGTCAAAAAAAAAAAAAAAAAAAGAAGATGCTCTTGTGGATGCTGCTTCAGTAGTTTTCTAGTCCCCTCTGAGAAAGCTAAGAATGTCCCTGCAGAAAAGCAGGTGGCCAATGTCCAAGCCCGAGGCAGATCTGGGGCCTTGACCAACAGGGTTCAGCTTGCATTTAACTAGACGTCAGCTTCCGGACCACTGCGAGTAAGAAAGCTCCTGGATAAAAGGGCTCCGGGTAGACACACCCCACCGCTCAGCACACGGGTCCTGGATGCCAAGGGCTGTCCGTTCTGCCTCCACACCGGGCCTCCGCGAGCACCGCGACAGCGCCCGGCTGCAGTGGCCTCCTTTACCTTTCGTGGGCTGTCCACGTAGGTGGGAGTCATGGCAACGCTGCCGCTCTCGGCTGGCTGGGCGGCGCTCTTCCCCCCGAGCACGGCCGCCTGCTGTTCTCCCAGGCACCTGGAAGGAGCAAGCACACGTGACCGCAGCTCGCGGAGCTCCCGGCAGAGCAGCAGAACCAAGACGGCTTCACGGCCGCCCCCTCTCCGACCCGCAAGTCTGCCCTGCTTCGCCTTCAGGCCCTGCACCGACCCTGAAAAAGCCCTGAATTTCAACCACTGTCCTGAATAACGAGTCCTCCGTGGTATGGCAGAAAACAGCCCGATTTAAAAAGCATTTCGGCGGCATCTGGTGCTTGCTTCCTGTTTTGAAAAGGCAAACGACCTCGTTTAAATGACCCCTCCACGAACGCCATTCTCGTAAGTCCTCTGGGAAGACCATTTTTCTCTCTTTGTAGTCAATACACGAGCTAAAGCATATTCTGAAGGCTGGGGCTGCTTAACGTCTGGCATAAACTAAATAGCATATATTTATATATTCTCTATATTTCTAAGGGATTTAGGCTAAATCACCCCATTGTACATGCTTACATCCTCCTCTCCCTGCACAAAACACACAAATTTAACAGACATCGTGTAACATAAGACAAGTATGGTTTTCTTATGACACTGCAACTCATCTCAGTTCTGAGATAATACATATTCACCCCTTCACATTTATTTTCCTAATTTTCTATACTAAAATTAGCCTCGTGAGCTTAAGTTACATTGTTTTACTGTATCATTGTGCTTCTTTAAAAAATGCTTATTTATTTATTTATGATTCTCATCTGCTTGAAAGGCAGAGTGACAGAGAGAGGGAGAGAAAAAGAGAGATATCTTCCATTTGCTGGTTCACTTCCTAAACGCCTGGAACAGCCAAGGCTGAGCCAAGCCAAAGCCAGGAGCTAAGCACTCCATCAAGGTCTCCCACATAGGCGTCAGAGGCCCAATGGCTTGGGCCATCACCTGCTGCCTATCAAGATGCATTCGCAGGAAGCTAGACTGGAAGCAGAGTAGCTGGGACTCAAAGTGGCACACAGATATACAATGCGGTCATCACAAACAGCAGTCGAACCTGCTGTGCAATACCACCACCTCGTTGTGTTTGTTTGGTAGATTTAAGAAGGGTCACATGATAGTCTTAAATCCTATGTTATGGCCGGCGCCGTGGCTCAACAGGCTAATCCTCCGCCTTGCGGCGCCGGCACACCGGGTTCTAGTCCCGGTCGGGGTGCCGGATTCTATCCCGGTTGCCCCTCTTCCAGGCCAGCCCTCTGCTGTGGCCCGGGAGTGCAGTGGAGGATGGCCCAGGTGCTTGGGCCCTGCACCCCATGGGGAGACCAGGAAAAGCACCTGGCTCCTGGCTCCTGCCATCAGACGAGCGCGGTGCGCCGGCCGCAGCGCGCTGTCTGCGGCGGCCATTGGAGGGTGAACCAACGGCAACGGAAGACCTTTCTCTCTGTCTCTCTCTCACTGTCCACTCTGCCTGTAAAAAAAAAAAAAAAAAAAAAAATCCTATGTTATTACTGTAAGATAGATAGACAGACGACATCCTTCAGTATCTGCAGGGAATGAGTTGCAGGACCCCCAATGGATACCAAGATCCATGCATGCTGAAGTGCCTCAAATAAAATGGCATAGTACTGGGGCCAGTGTTGTGGTGAAGCAGGCTGGGCCGCTGCCTGTGACGACGCGTCCCACTTGAGTCCCAGCTGCTCCACTTGTAACCCAGCTAGCTCCCTGCAGGTATGCTTGGGAAAGCAGCAGAAAATGGCCTGACTGCTTGGGTCCCTGCCACCCATGTGGGAGACCTGGATGGAGTTGTAGGCTCCTGGCTTTCACCTGGCCCAGCCCTGGCTGTTGCAGCCAGCTGAGGAGTGAACCAGTAGATAAAAAATTTCTCTCTCACTCTCCCTTTCTCTCTGTAACTCTGCCTTTCAAATACGTAAATCTTTTTATAAAAAAAAGTAAAATGGTGTAGTATTTGTACATACACTCCACACTTCGTCCTGTACACTTGAAATCATCTCTAGACTACTTCTGATACACAATACAATGCGAATGCTACGCACATAATTACTATGCTATGCTGTTTAGGGGTAAAGAAAATATTCTGTACATGTTCAGTACAGATGTCATTTTTTTTTCCTGAAGATTTTTGATCTATGATTGGTTGAGCCCATGGATACAGAGGACCAATTATACTGTGTAGCAGACACCACAAGGTGGGGCCCCAGTGCCTGCACGGCTGCCTGGCTGCCATGACTAGGGGTGCAGTCCAGGAGGCTCTGCCGTCAGTCCCCTCAGGGACAGTCCCAGCTGTATACTGTACAGCAGCCTTTTCTGAGCCCATACCCCTCCCCTGGCCTTCCCATGAATGAGGGGTGTGTGTATGAGTGTGTGTGTGTGTGTGTGTGTGTGTGTGAAGGCATCGCCATGTTGCCCCACCCTAGCTCATCTCTGACGGCTGGGTGTGAGATCACCCAGGCTGTCTCTGGGCCTGCGATGCAGTTCAGCTTCTGCCTGTATCCACTCCTGTTTCTGCCCCCTCCCTCTCACAGGGGTTGAGCCCAAGAACTTTCCTTAATAAATACCCTTCATGCTGTACTCCACCTTGATCTAGGTTCCCCAGGAATCCAATCTGCATTTCTTATCTTAAATTCTGACATTTTTGCTTCTGATCATGTAGCAATCTCCTATCAAGGATTAAAATCTGTTTCCATAGTAACATGCTTCATTCTCTTAGCATTTTCTATCATGGAAAAAGCCAACATGCTTAAAGAGTTAGTATACTGAATGCTTACATGCCCAGCCACATTTAAACAGCTAGAGCGGGGGCCGGCGCTGTGGCATAGCAGGTAAAGCCACTGCCTGCAGTGCAGGCATTCCATACGGGCGTCAGTTTGAGTCCCGGTTGCTCCACTTCCAATTCAGTTCTCTGCTATAGCCTGGGAAAGCAATAGAAGATGGTCCAAGTTCTTGGGCCCCTGCACCTGCATGGGAGACTTGGAAGAAGCTCCTGTCTCCTGGCTTTGGATCAGCACAGCTCCGGCCATTGCAGCCAACTGAGGAGTGAACCAACAGATGGAAGACCTCTCTCTCTGCCTCTCCTCTCTCTGTGTAACTCTGACTTTCAAATAAATAAATAAATCTTTTAAAAAAAATAAACAGCTAGAGTCAATCCTGTTTCATCTATCTTTCCTATCTACTTGTGCCAATTATTTTGAAGCAAAACTCACACATGGTATTATTTCATTGATAAATACTTCAGTGACTCAAAGAGAGTAACTCCTTAAAAAGCATGACCACAATTCTGTCACCGTATTTAAATGTTTAAACATTTTCTAGTATCAAATGTTTCCCTAGGTCTCTCCTCAATCTTTTTATACTTTCTTTGCTCAAAACGAGAGTCAATTAAGGTCCCTGCTTTGCAATAAGCTATGTCTCTTTTAAGTCTCTTTATCTTTCCTTATCTTTGCAATTTATTTCTTCAAGAAACTTTAGGGTGGCTTAGCAGCTAAGATGTTGCTGGGGATGTCTACATCCCATAACAGAGTGCCTGGGTTTGAGTCCCAGCTCCACTTAACGATTCCGGCTAATGTATACCATGGGAGGCAGCAGGCGATGGCTCAAGTAGCTGGGTCCCTGCCCCCAACATGGGAGACCCGGATTGAGTTTCCAGCTCTGGACTTTGGCTTGGCCCGGTTTCCGCTGCTGTGGGCATCTGTGGTGTGAACCAGTGGATGAAAAGTCTCTGCCTGTTTCTCTCTGCCTTTCAAAGAAGAAAAATCCCTCATTTGTTCTATGTGTGTACAGCCCGGATGTGCAGGTTTGTGTCCCTTTATTGCTTACATGTTCCTCTGTGCCCTGTACTTCCTGAGAACTGCCAGTTCCTTCCAGGGAAACAGATTTAGACCCAATTTTGGGCAAGAATTCTTCCTAAGTGGTGCTGTGGACTTCCATCTGGAGGCGTGCCGGCCGGCTGCCTCTCTCTGAGAGACTACACACAATGCTATTGTATCATTCCTTCTGCATTTCTTAGCTGGAATATTTTTTGAAAAGAAAGCATTTCCCCCACACCAACTACTTGGTTACTCTGTAGTGTGGTTCAGAGGAAGGGCAGGATGCACCCTCGATTCTTTCATGTTCACTGATAACACACTTTCCCTCTCTATCATATTGCAGCATGTGTTTCTCTGAGCCTCGTCTGCAAACACCATGACTCTCTCTAGCATTTCCTGAGGGCTGCAGTAGCAGGTTGCAACGGGCACAGTGGTGGCAGGTTACTTCCCAGGAGCCTCTCTGCTATGGTCTGGACACGGTCTGTTGTTCTAGGGTCCGTTGCCCTCATTTGTGGAAGGTGATGGACACTTTCAGAGGCTCTGAGTCACTCAGGGAACTGCTCTCAGTAAGGATGAACGTAGTTCTAGATGGAGCCCAGTTGGTTCCCACGGAAGTGAGCTGTTATAAAAGGCGAATCCCTCTCTGGCTTCCTGTCTTGCCACACAATCTCTCTCTCTGATGCATTCCCACCATGATGCCATTTGTCATGATGGTACCCAGCCAGGGGCACCCTCACTAGAGCTAGTGTCACATTGTTGGAATTCTCAGCCTCCAAAATTGTGAGCTAATTAGAAGGGCATTGGCTCAATGGTTGACACCTATATGACACACAGCAGGGCCTGAATCCGAATCTCGACTCCACTTCTGATCCAGCTTCCTGCTAATGCATACCTGGGGAGGCAGCAGGTGATGACTCAAGTATGTGGGTCTGGTGGCGTAGCAGGTGAAGCCCCCACCTGCAGTGCCAACATCCCATACAGGTGCTGGTTCAAGTCCCAGCTGCTCCACTTCTGATCCAGCTTTCTGCTGTGGCCTGTGAAAGATGGCCTAAGTCCTTGGGCCCCTGTACCTACATGGGAGACCCAGAGGAAGCTCCCGGCACCTGGCTTTGGATGGGCGCAACTCCGGCTGTTGCAGCCATCTGGGGAGTGAATCAGCAGATGGAAGACCTCTCTCTCTCTGCCTCTCAAATAAATTTTTCAAAAAAATTAAAAAGTATGTGGGTCCTTACCAGGCCATAGAAGATCTGGATTGAGTTCCTAGCTCCTGAATTGAGCCTGGATCAGCCCTGGCTGTTATAGGCATCTGGGGAGTGAACAAGCAGATGGAAAACTTCACACATACACACACACACACACACACACACTCTCTCTCTCTCTCTCTGCTTTTCAAATAAATAAGTTTTTTAAAAAATAAAATAGACATCTTTTCTTTATCAGCACCAGACACTTCATTATAGCAATGGGAAGTGGACTACTCCACCCTCAGATGCATTCTGATGCACATGACAACTCACACTGAGTTGCCTTTTTTTTTTTTTTTTTTTTGACAGATAGAGTGTACAGTGAGAGAGAGAGAGAGAGAGACTGAGAGAAAGGTCTTCCTTTTTTGTTGGTTCACCCTCCAATGGCCGCCGTGGCTGACGCGCTGCGGCCGGTGCACCGTGCTGATCCGAAGCCAGGAGCCAGGTGCCTCTCCTGGTCTCCCATGTGGGTGCAGGGCCCAAGGACCTGGGCCATCCTCCACTGCACTCCCTGGCCACAGCAGAGAGCTGGCCTGGAAGAGGGGCAACTGGGACAGAATCCGGCACCCTGACTGGGAGTAGAACCCAGTGTGCCGGCGCTGCAGGCGGAGGATTAGCTTATTGAGCCCAGCCAACCTTTTTTTTTGTTGTTGTTAATCTATTTTATTTATTTGAAATGCAGGGTTATAGAGAGAAAAAGGGAGAGATATAGAGAGATGTCTTCCATTTGCTGGTTCACTCCCCAAATGGTGCAACAGCCAGGGCTAAGCCAGGAGCTATATCTGGATCTCCTATGTGGATGTAGGGGCCCGAGGACTTGGGGCATCTTCTGCTGCTTTCCCAGGCACATTAGCAGGGAGCTGGATTGGAAGCGGAGCAGCTGGGACTCAAACCAGCGCCCAAATGGGATGCCTGTGCGGCAGGCAGTTTAACCTGTTAGACCACAACACTGGCCCCATTGAGTTGCTTTCTACATGCTGATCTGTAGACTAGGAATCAGGGATTCAGAGAAGAATAAGACCATGCCCTGGTCCTTGTCTTCGTCCTTGCCCTTAGAGGTCCCTTGTTTAAGCCTCAGGGAGAAGGAACTGCCAGCAAATGACCAGTTACAATGCATTTGTGCATATGTGAGAACAAGCACAGGGGACTTCACATTGCCTTGGGAGCAGGTTGGCCAGAGCCTCCACAGGGACAGTAACATATGTGCTGTGTGGGCCTCGAAGGGTGGGCAGGAGGATGACACAACACACAGAGAAGCAGGAAGAGTAAAGCATGCCGGTCACATGACACTGCAGGTGCACGGGGTGTTGCGTCACCCTGGAGCCACCAGCACCCATCACAGCCACCCTGGACAGGACATGAGCATGTAGTCTGCTCAGGGTCTCTCTCTGTCTGCCCTGACTCTCCTGTCATCAGGTCATCCCCATCGGAGGGGAGCAGAGAAGCCTGCTAGCTGGCACCTGCTGCCCAGACATGGCCCCACTGCTATGATCAGACAGAGCCGAGACCCCAGGGGCTGCTGACTTCCATGGAAACCTGGACTAGACGCGCACGCCTGCAGCTGGAGTCTGAGGGCAACTGGAAGAAATTGGTTGCGGGAAGATGGGGAACTAGGGGTAACATTTTTAGAACTCTTTCTTGTGCTGCTGTAATGCAGTTTTTCCTGATAGAGATAGAATGGAATCTGCTCAAAGCAGCAACAAGAAAATGAAAAGCACACAAATAAGAAAAACGCAGTGGTGTGAGCAAGTGTTATATAAAGGTCTGGCTCCTGCTCCTCTACCTGCAGGCTTGAGAAAACGCAGCACCGCACCCGGGAGCCGCCATCCGGGGCGAGCACTAAGGCGCGGGTCTCTGTCCTGCCTCCCGCCATGGGATTACCTGAGTTTCACCCTTCACACAGTGGGGTCCCTGAGACTCCCAAGGTATCCCCCTCCCCTTCCAGTCTAAGCAGAAAGAGACTCCTTGGTGTGTACTAAACAATGAGTCACCGACAAAATTAAAATAAGATCCCTTCACCCCCAGCTTCACACCCCTCCTGGCAACATATGTTCCTTGTTCTCTTTCCCAGGGGGAAGGATTGGTGACCCGCTGCAGGGAGAACCGGCCAGGCAGAGTTCTGAGGTCTTTCCTTGACTTGATAATGATATTTTTCAGAGGAGCTCCCAGAGCCCTTGGTAATGAACCCGACCTCTCCCAGCTTTCCTTCTCTCCTTGGCCTCCCCCAGGACTCTGTGCTGGGTCCTTCACGTCTCTCCCTGAAAGCCCCATTTCCCGTTGAATCAGCACCCTTCATCTAGCCTCTGCTGCCTCCTGCCTGGACTAGTGAGGGCTTTCTAGCAGGACTCTGCTCCTGCGCCCACCCACCTAGCCTTCACCAACACGGGGCTCTTTTCCCTGAAGAAGCACTGCTGCCAAGACACCGACTGCCTATTTTAAGATTAAGAAGTTGCTGTGATTTTTTTTTAAGTTAAGTCATATGATGGTGGCTTGCGGCTGAGTTGTTTTATTTATTTTTTTATTTTTAAAGAGTACTTATCTTTCAGAGATACATTCTGAAATATGATAGGTGAAAGGACATGACCTCTGGAATTTGATAAAAAAAATGAAAGGAAAAGTGAATGTTGAGTGGGATGTAAATGAAAGAACATTGACTGTTGAGTACATAATCGCTGAAACTGGGGCATGGGGAAACACAGTTATACTTACTGGTCTACTTTTTCTTATCTGTTTGAAATTTTCCATTAAAATAGAAAAAAAAAAAGATTTCAAGGATCCTGCTTGCTAAGGGAACATGAAAGTTCAGGAGAGCTCGGCACCCACCGTCCACTACTGCCTTTTTACCTGTGTCTCCCGCCACACCTCACTCTCACTTCCCTGTCCCTTTCGGAAGCCCTTTGTGTGCAGGCTTCTGCTGGGCACGACACAGACCCTCACATCAGACAGACAAGGTCAAGTCTCCCCTAATACGCTCACCCCCAGTCTGTACCGACTGAAGCATCTTTATCCTCTGTCATTCAATAAATACCCGCATGCACCTCCTGTGTGCCAGCACGGCATGCACAATCTCTGAGCGAGTCTGGGGGAAGGTGAGCAAATCAGCTCCTGAGGCCCTTGGTGGGATAAGAGTGAGCTCTCTGCTGGACGTGAGCCTGGTGCGCTGGCAAGCACAGACGGGAACCTGATCTAGCTGGGACGGTGAAAGAGCTGGAATGGCTGAGGCAGGTCCAACCCGGCAAGAGTATGTGCCAACTTAAGACTCACCTCCTGCGACCTTTTCCCTGCCCTGCCAAGCAAGCTACGGTCCCACGGGTCTATTGCCACCAGTAGCACTTACAGCTCAGAAGGGAGTTGCACACCCAAAGGCCTAGAGAAGCTGGCCCAGCAGCATGAGCAGGAGTGCAAATCTGAGGCCGGGGTGAGCCAGAGGCACGTGTCCCTTCTACAGTGCCCACCCGCCGTGGCAGGGTATGAATGTGGACCCTGGGTTAGCTCCCTTTGCTACTTCAAGAAAAGCCGGATATAATATCACTTTATATTATATGACCCATAATATATGTATACCAATCTATACGTTTATAACATAATCAGACATCATGTTACATGTGTGTTTTTTCATGTAAAAAATTCAAAATCCAGATTTTAGGTGAAATCTTCACATCAAAAAAATTTGGCTCAAATCTATTTGTGTGTGTGTGTGTGTGTGTGTGTGTGTTATTTTAAAATATTTATTTATTTGCTGTGGTGTAGTAGGTTAAGCAACTGCCTATAATGCTGGCATCCCATATGAGCTCTGGTTTGAGCACTGGCTGCTCCACTTCCAATCTGGCTCCCTGCTAATGTACCAAGGAAAGCAGCAGAAGATGCCCTAAGTGCCTGGACCCCTGCACCCACATGGGAGACCTGGATGGAGTTTCAGGCTCTCAGCTTTGGGCTGACCCACCCCAGGCTGTTGGTGGCCATTTGGGGAGAGAACCAGTGGCTGGAAGATATCTCTGTCTGTCCTCTCAGTAACTCTACCTTTCAGATGAATGAAATACACTTTTTTAAAAAATTTATGTATTTATTTGATAAGCAGAGTGACAGAGTGAGGGAGCATCAGACAGAGAAAGGGAGATTTTTCCATCTGCTGATTCACTCCCCAAATGGTCACATCAGCCAGAGATGAGCCAGGAGCCAGGAACTCCATGCTGATCTCCCACTTAGGTGGCAGGGGACCAAAGCACTTGGGCCATCATGCATTGTTTTCCCAGGTGCATTAGCAGGAAGCTGGATCAGAAGCAGAGTAGCTGGGACTCAAATCAGCACTCTGATAGGGTATGTCAGCATTCCAAAGACAGCTTAACTTGCTATGCCAGAATGCCAGAGCCTGGTGCAAAAAAAATTTTAAGAATTTTTTTTTCTCCAAAGACTTATTTATTTGAAAGGCAGAGTTACAAAGAGGCAGAGAGAGAGAGAGAGAGAGAGAGAGAAAGGTCTTTCATCCGCTGGTTCACTCCCCAAATGGCCACAATGACCGAAACTGGCAGATCTGAAGCCAGGAGCCAGGAACTTCTTCCAGGTCTCCCACGTGGGTGCAGGGGCCCAAGCACTTGGGCCATCTTCTACTGCTTTCCCAGCCCATAGCAGGGAGCTGGATTGGAAGTGGAGCAGCTTGGTCTGGAATCAGCACCTACATGGGATGCTGGCAGGACAAGGGGCAGCTTTACCTGCTACGCCACAGCACTCATCCCCTGGCTCAAATTTTTACAAATACCCCGTGAGGGGAAGAGTTTGGTGCAACAGTGAAGATGGTGCTTAGAACACTCTCACCCCACATCTCAGCGCCTGGGGTTTGGCCTCAGCTCCACTCATTTCTACCTTCCTGTAATGTATACCCTGGGAGGCGGCATGGGATAGCCCAAGTACTGGGGTCCCTGCACCCACACTGCAGACCAAGAACGCGTGAGTTCAAAGCTTCTGGCTTTGACCTTGGCCCATCGAAGGAGTGACTTAGTGGATGAAAGTGCTGTCTCTCTACCTTTCAAATACACTGACAAAATAAATAAATACATTTTTTAAAGTGATTAAAAAAAATAACACACAAAGAGGGGCTGGTATTACCAGGCAGCAACTTCGGCAGTCACTTGGCACACCAGCAAACCACATCACAGTGCCTAGTTCGAGTCCCAGCGACTCTACTCCCACTAATGGCCAAGGAAGGCAGTGAAAGATGACCCAAACACTTGGACCCCTGGCCCTGCCAACCATGTGAGAGACCAGGACGGAGTTCCTGGCTCTGGGCTTTGGCGTGGCTCAGACCTGGCTGTTGTGGCCATTTGGAGAGTGACTCGCTAGATGAAAGATCTGTCTCTGTCTCTTCCTCTCTCTCTATAACTCTTCCAGATAGATAGATATAGAAACAATAGGAAAAAAACACTGTGTGGGCCACACTGGATGTGTCTGTAATTTAAATTGGGCCCCAGACTACAAACTTAGAGCTTGTGGCCTGTTAGTGGACACTCTAGGCATTGGTTTTCTTTTCCGGTCACTGCCCTCCTCATTGCAAGCGCTCTGCAGATGGAAACTGTGTCGCCCGGCTCACAGCAGCAGAGCCCTGGGGGAGGGGTGGGAGGGACCAGTGAGTCTCCACGCAGATACTTACTTCTGGCTGGCCTCCATCTCCAGCAGGGCGGACAGAGCTGAGGCTCCCTTCTTCCCGACAGGGGGCCCCGCCGACTCCAGGGAGTGTGTGGGAATGGGCCCGGTCATCTGTAAGCCCTTCATGGCGGCCCCTTTCTAAAGCAGAGAAGAGAGACGGAGGCCATCAGGCTGAGAGGGCTCTCTCAGGGGACGCCACTCTCGCCCAAGCACCTGCTGCTGCGTCTTCGGGCTCTGGGAAGCCAGCAAATGGAGCCGAGGGACACGGGTTCTCGGTGCTCCTTAGCACTCACACTGAAGGCCCCAGGTACCTGCTAGACTGGAACTATCTCAGGCATCAACACATTTTCCCTTCACTGCAGCTCTGTCAGGTAAGTACCGGGATCCCCAATTTACAGAAGAACCTGAGGCTCAGAAAGCTTTCGCAATTTACCCCAAATCCTCCTGCAGCTGGAATTCGAATTCCAGTTGCCTCACTTCAAAATCAAAGTTCTTTTCAAGGAATGTTTCTAATCATGAGTGACGCTGCATACAAAAGGCAGCTGGCATGGTGGGGGTGGGAAGGGAGAACCTTGAACTTGAGGTTAAACACAAAAAAACAAAAACACAGCTGATGACGGAATGCTACCCAGTGATCAAAAAGCATGAACTACTGATTGACACAACGTGGAGGGATCCCAAAGCATCATGCTGAGTGAAAGCAGGCGGCCTTTGGAAGGTCTCGTGGTGTGTGATTCCATGTTTGAGACACCAGGAAGACATAAAAGCTGAGTGACGGTGAGTGACAGGGAGTGGCTGCGAGGGATTCCAGACAGGGCAAGCATAACCAGTAGTAAGAGGGAGTATTTTTGAAGGGAGTGGACTCTTCTATATCCTGTCCTAGTGGTGGTTGCTGGACCTACAGGTTTGCTAAACTTCATAGACCTGTACATTCATGTTCTCTCTCAGGTCAGTCACGTTACTATGTTAATTAAAAAACACAGCAAAACCATGCAGAATCTCAGATCTTCCATTAGTGGCTGGGCAGCCTCAGACATACCCCACAATCCCCAGGGGCATCAGTCTCCCCACTGGGTAGCGCGTGGCTGACATGAACGCCCAGGGATGTGGGAAATCAAGGTGACCTCGGAGTAAGGAAGGGCCGTGGCTGTTAGCTCCTCAGAGGGTTTCCACCTGCGGAGTCAGCGGCGCATCACACAAGCAGCAGTGTGGATGCTGGGTCCCAGGTGGGGAGCACACAGGCTGCTATGTCTCAGCTACAGAGGGCAGCCCCGCCCAGTCACCCCTCTCCAGCCTCCTTCACCCTGTAGTGGGGGACATTCTGTTTTGGATTTAAGAACAATGCTGGGCAGCTGCAGTGTAAATAAACTGGCCAATGAGAGGCCTCTGAGAGAGGAGGAAGCAGACCCCGCCTCCCAAACCAGACCTGGTTCCCAAGGAGCCCCGGGAGTCCTCACCCGCATCATGCGATCTGAGCGGTGCCGCCTGCGGATCCGGTTCAAGCCCTCCACAAAGCGGATAAAGCCATCCAGGAGCTGCCACTCATCCTCATCCGCCCGGGGCCTGTCCCCATAGATGTCGCAGTGGGCCTCGCCCTCCGTGATACGCTTGGTGGCAGTGACGCAGGCTGGCAGCAGCAGGAAGCGGGTTCTCCAGAACTTCAGAGACTCAATTAAGCTGCGGAGGACCAAGGAGATCACAGGGGCAGTGAGAAACGGCAGATTCAAAGAAAAAGCACTCCCTGGGCCAGCACTGTGACGTAGTGGGCTAAGCCGCCACTTGCAGCACCTACATCCCATAAGGGCACCGGTTCAAGTCCCAGCTGCTCCGCTTCCAATCCAGCTCTCTACTACGGCCTGGGAAAGCAGTGGAAGATGGCCCAAGTCCTTGGGCCCTGCACCCACATGGGAGACCAGGAGGAAGCGCTTGGCTCCTGGCTTCAGATCGGTGCAGCGCCGGCCGTAGCGGCCATTTAGGGGGTGAACCAATGGAAAGAAGACCTTTCTCTCTCTCTTTCTGTCTGTAACCTACCTGTCAAAAAAATAAATAAAAAATCTTTTAAAAAAATGAATCTTAATGAAGAATGGGATGAGAGAGGGAGTAGGAGATGGGATGGTTTGGGGGTGGGAGGGCGGGTATGGTCTCCTGTGTATAAAGTTAATTGGAAGTGGATCTTAGTGGAGATTGGGACTGGGAATGGGAGAGGGAGGAGGAAGAGAGTGGGAGGGGGGGTGTGAAGGCAGGTATGCTGGAAAGAATCACTATATTCCTAACGTTGTACTTATGAAATGCATAAAGTTTGTATTCCTTAAATAAAAAGCTTCTTTGGGCCAGCGTCATGGCTCACTAGGCTAATCCTCCACCTTGCGGCACCGGCACACCAGGTTCTAGTCCTGGTCAGGGCGTCAGATTCTGTCCCGGTTGCCCCTCTTCCAGGCCAGCTCTCTGCTGTGGCCCGGGAGTGCAGTGGAGGATGGCCCAAGTCTTTGGGCCCTGCACACCATGGGAGACCAGGAGAAGCACCTAGCTCCTGCCATCGGATCAGCGTGGTGCACTGGCCGCAGCACGCCGGCCGCGGCGGCCATTGGAGGGTGAACCAACAGCAAAGGAAGACCTTTCTCTCTGTCTCTCTCTCTCTCACTGTCCACTCTGCCTGTCAAAAAAATTTAAAAAGAATAAATAAATAAAAGGCTTCTTTGGCAAAATAAATAAATAAATAATTTTTTTAAAAAGAGAGAGAGACCAAACGATACCAGCTGAGTCGTCAAAAACAGTGAGAACACGATCTGTGCTGACGCTTGTCTCAGAGGCCGCCTCCTTCTGCGGCACTCAGGGGCGTTCAGTGCATTCACAGCGTGGTGCAGCCATCGCCACCACCCAGCTCAGCACCAAGCTTAACCCAAGTGCAGGGGGGTTTGTGCTCTTCCATGTTTCTTTTCTTCTAAAACAGACATCATTTCATCATTGGAAAAGGACACGCGGGTTAAGAAATGCGCTCGTCCCTGGCGGCAGGGATGGAAGGCCGCAGCCTGCTCTCTGACCTGAAGTCCTCGGAGCCGGCAGAGCAGATGTACTGGTCCAGGTAATTCCACTTGTACTCCTCCAGCCGCTCATGGGAGAACTCCACCCAGCAGGGGACGAACTCCGAGTCCGAATGGGAAGGGCAGAGGCTGTAGGCGTAGTGGATCTGGGCGGATTCATAAGGGTACCTGGAAAAAAAGGAGGGCATGCCCAGACATTGAAAAGAGAATGCTAGGTTGGGTGCTATGGCACAGCAGGTTCACCACCATTTGAAACACCCATCCCATGTTGGACAGTTTGGGATCAAGTCCCACATCCCTCATTTTTGTTTTTTTAAAGATTTATTTACTTAAGATTTGAAAGAGTTACAGAGGGAGAAAGAGAGAGAGAGAGAGAGAGGGAGAGAGAGAGAGATCTTCCATTCACTGGTTCACTCCCCAAATGGCTGCAATGGTGAGGGCTGGGGCAGGCCAAAGCCAGGAACTTGGAGCTTCTTCTATAGGTAGCAGGGGTCCATGCACTTGGGCCATCCTCTGCTGCTTTTCCCATGCCCCTAGCAGGGAGCTGGATTGGAAGTGGAGCAGCTGGGACTTGAACTGGATATGGTATCCAAATGGAATGCCAGCTTCATAAGTGGCAGCTTAACCACTATGCCATAATGCCGGCCCCCAACTCCGCTTCTGAGCGAGCTTCCTGCTAATGCACCTGGAAGGAACAGATGATGGTCCAAAGCAGGGTCCCTGACATGAAAGACCCAGATGGAGCTGCTAACTCCTGGCTTCCACCTGGCCCAGCCCTGGCGGTTGTGAGCAACTGGGGAGGGAACCAGTGGATGGAGGCCCTGTCTCACTATCACTCTGTCTTTCAAATAAGTAATTTTTTTTTGTTTGTAAAGAGCTTTCCTCCCAATTCATGTCTTATCTTTTCTGTCTTGTTACATTTTACACCATCCTTGGCATTTGATTCAGTTGCAGAAGCCAGTTCATCCCAGGGGACTAAAAGGGAAATTTCTTAGAACTTCTTAAACCTTTCCATTCTTTTCCCCTCATTCTTTAGTTTAAACTGGCTTGCCACTATGAATCATGCTAAACATTAGACACTGAACCAGCCCCTTCCGGAAGTGGGTGGCTATCACCCTGAAATAACCCTAGAAAACAAAAACTCCAGATGGAAACCAACCACTCAGCTTCCCCAATTTGGATTATGTGCTTTCCACGTAATTTGGGACAGGCACTGAAAACCTTGACTCTCCCAGGACTCACTTGGGAAGGTACCGGGTCACCGTGATCATCTTGTCCTTCAGCGTCACTTTGTGGAAAGTTCTGCCCATACTCAGCCAATACTGGTCTTCCTCTTCAGGGCGGTTCCGAGACACAAGGCCTAATAGGGAAACAATTCCCTCCATTGAGTTGAGCATGTTTCTACAATAGGCAATCATTTCTCATCCATGCACATTCAGTAAGAGAGAAGCCAAAGAGATGACATCATTTTCTCTTCAGGGGCAGCTTAATGATGAAAGTTATGCTTGATTAAAAAAAAAACGTCTTGTGCCAAGTGTTTTGTGCAACTGTTAAGATGTCAGTTGTGGGGGCCAGCATTGTGGCAAAGCAGATAAAGCCACTGCCTGGGACAACAGCATCCCATATGGGGGCTGCTTGCGCTGCTCCACTTCTAATCCAGCTCCCGGATAATGTCCTGGGAAAAGCAGAGGAAGATGGCCCAAGTGCTTGGGCCCCTGCCAAACACACGGAGGACCTGAAAGAAGCTCCCAGCTCCTGGCTGTGGCCTAGCCCAGCACCAGCCATTGCAGCCATCTAGGGAGTGAATCAGTGGATGGAAACTTTGTCTCTCTCTCTCTCTCTCTGTCTCTCCCTCTCTCTATGTGACTCTTTGAAAGTCAGTTACACAGAGAGGAGGAGAGACAGAAAGAGGTCTTCCATCCAATGGTTCACTCCCTAACTGGCAGCAACAGCTGAAGATGAGCTGATCTGAAGCCAGGAGCCAGGGGCTTCTTCCAGGTCTCCCATGTGGGTGCAGGGGCCCAAGGACTTGGGCCATCTTCTACTGCTTTCCCAGGTGCATCAGCAGGGAGCTGGATCAGAAGTGGAGCAGCTGGAACTCAAACTGGCACCCATATGGGATGCTGGTGCTGCAGGCCGGGGCTTTAATCTGTATACCACAGCACCAGCCCCATATAAATAAATCTTAAAAAAAAAGACACTTGAGATACCTGCATCCCATATTGAATGGGTCAAGTCCTCTTCCTCCACTTCCAATCCAGCCTCCTGTCAATGCATACACTGCAAGGTGGTGAGTGATGACTCAAGCACTTAGGTCCTTGTCACCCACATGGGAGACCAGATTGAGTGAATCAACAGATGGAAGATCTCTCTCTCTCTATTTCTCTCTGCCTTTCAGATAAAATTAAGAGGAAAAGTCCTGAAGATGGAGTATTTTCCTGTTACTAAGCCAACCAGCAGTGGACTAGAGTCTTAAGGTGCTAATGATACGTGGATGACACCCTGGGGCTGAGCCTGATGCTTCTTCTAGGGAGGAAAGTTCTTGGCTAAGTGTTAATAGGCTAAGAGACAACTGTGGGACCAAAATGGAACGCCACTCCACCAAGCCCCAGCTGCCCACCCTGGCATCTGAGGCCCTACCCCAGTGGGGCAGCCAAAGCAGCTTCCTGGCCTGTGTTTCCATGACACCCACGCTGCTGCACCAAATTTCAGTCTTAAAGAACAGCAATTAATGGGCAGCAATTTCCCTCCTCCAAACATTTGCTCAGGCTGCTTCTTTTGCCTTCCCGTCCTGGGCCACCACTGAAATCCCACGGCTCATTTAAAGTCACCGTCAGGTGCCACTTCAATTTGTCAATCAGCCGTCTGAATTCTTCCTTGCATGTAGCTCGTGTCTCTCATGCCCTTATGAAGAGTTGAGCCGGGCCCCAGATGCTCATCTCTGTATTTTCAATGGCATCTAAGAAGGTACCAAAGCCAGAGGAGGTCTTCAAAACACAGGAGTTGAGTTGAACTGAACTCAGGAAAGAGGAAGACAATGAGTGACTAAAAAAATGACAAGCGTCTAAGAGAGTGAAAAACTGTGCCTCCAAGAATAACTGAGTCCAGCAACAGTTTCCTTGATCTAGGAATGAGATGCAGACCTGCCCTTGAGCTCTGTAAGTCACGTAGTGGCAGACAGCATGGGAGCGGTCAGGAGAAGAGAAGGGGAGACAGCAGAGGCTGACGGGATCTTCCCTGTGAATGCAGACATTTCCCAGATGGTGCCCAGGGAGCAGAAAGCCAGTCATGGAGGAAGAGGTCGGGCATCCACTCAGAGCCTGGGGTCAAAACCTCAACTCTCCTATTTGCCAGCTGTGTGATCTCAGCCCCAGTTTTCTTTAATTAATTTATTTATTTGAAAAGTAGAGTTATAGAAAGAAGGAGAACAAAGAGAGAAAAAAGAGAGATCTTTGATGCACTGCCTCACTCCCGGAATAGACACAATGACCAGAGCTGTGCCAGGCTGAAGCCAGGAGCCTGGAGCTTCTTCTGGGTCTCCCATGTGAGTGCAGGTGCCCAGGGACTTGGGCCATCCTCTGCTGCTTTCCCAGGCACATTAGCAGAGAGCTGGATCAGGAAGTGGAGCAGTCGGTGCCCAAATAGGATGCTGGCACTGTAGGCTGTGGCTTAATCTGTTGCACCACAGGCTGGCCCCAAGCACCAAATCTAATCCCATTTTCTACAACTAGGGGATGCCCCCGTTCACGCATTCCTTCCCTGATGCAAAAAACAATGTCACAGGATATGGTTCATAAACCTCAAGCATGGGATGGTAACCTTCCGAATCAGGTGTGGCCCAGTTACTCCTGTTATCCAGCACAGCACAAACTGTGACGGAACTGTACACTCGGGGTGAGCTGTTTTAACCTGTGCACACTCCGAGGGCAGGGCTGCTGCTTCTCTGCTCCCTGCTGGAACAGGGCCTGGCCCTCACTGGGCCTTCAATAAATCTACAATGATTGAGCTTTTCTGGTGACTGTCACAACAGTTCCATTTCTGTAACTGCAGAAGTAAGACAGATTAAATTCACCAAAGGAGAAAAATGACCACAAAGGGTACAGTCGGGCAGGCGGCCTCTGGCCAACTTATTATACCATGAGGCTCGTGAAATCATCCAGGAACAGCACTGGGTGCTAGAGGAAGAACAGCGTCCCCTCTGAGGGACACTGGCCGGCTATTCCAGAGAACAGCAAGTAGGCAGCCCAGATGGAGCTGGCGACAGCGAGGACTGCACGTGGGATAGAGAACAAAGCCTTCCACACACAGTCCTGCGAGGGCTGGGTCTCCTGGCATCTCTGGTTCACTCCCTGAGCCCCCTCACACCAGCCTTCTTTGGGAAGTCCAGGAAATATCACGACACCTCCTGCTCCAAGGCCTCTGCGCATACAGATCCTTCTGCCTGGCATGCTCTTCCCTCGCACTCCCATGCCTTCCCTGATCCCCAACTGCTTCTCCTCGAAACCCCTGCGCACACTTCAGGGCTGAGTTCAAATGTCCGCTTCTCAAGGAAGCTGTGCCTCCTCCCTTCAGACTTCTGACCAGACCAAGTCTCAGATTAGTCAGTCCCACAGCCTCTCGGCTTTTTCCCCCTCAGTCTTTATCACAACATCTCATTCTCTCTGACAGCTGGACTGGTGTTGTTTTTCCCTGCTGTGCTACAAATCCCTCCCAGAGGAGGGGTTCAAAGACATGGTGAATGAATGAATGAATTCATATATATATATATATGAATATGAATATATGAATTCATATATATGATATAATGGGCTTATATATATATCAGCCCATTCTGCTGCATGATAGCCACCATGGCTTCCATTTATGAAGACAAAAAGGTGAATCGGAGATAGTCCTGGCACTTAAAGAGGTTAATATTTAGTAGGGTCTGGAGTATGACCAGAAGGCAGCATTCAACAAATGTCACCAAAGGTTTTTTCTCAAAGACTGCATGACCACTTAGCTCCCACTAGTAGGTTCACACTTCTCTGATAGCTCTGGCCAGAGTGGCTTTAATGGAGCCAAAGACAATCTGAGGTTTGCAATGAGGCGATGAGTGGGGTGGAAGTCTCATTAGCAGGAGACGAAGATAGCGCATTGATTGTTCCAGGAAATGGAGACCGCTTTCTGATGCCAGGCACCCACGCTTAATTCTCTTTGTTAGCCTTATTTCAGAAGCGCTCCCCACGGCCTGACTCTAATTCTATTAGTGTCACCGATTCTTGGCCACTTCACAGCCTCTGCCACTAACAGATGACCCATTCATGGCTTCAAGTCACTTAAGCGTCAGTGATGGAGAAGAGAAAGATGAGGCCAGGGCACAGGAAAGGGCGGGGAGACCAAGGGTAAACTTCAGGTTTAGGGACCATCTGAGAACCTGCTGGGTGCCAGGCACAGTAGTGGAAACAGTTAACGTGTGTTTCTGGGTTTAGAATATTCACTATATACCTTGATAGCTCAGGACTGGCCTGGCTGCCTGCTACTCCTACATGTTGTCTTAGCCAGGTTGTACCGTTCCTGGACTTGGTCACATCCTCTCCCTTAGAAAGAAAGCTGAAAATTAGAGTATTTAAGGTAAATCTGCACCTAATGAAGACTATTTCCAATGAAAAGTAAAATTGAGGAAAAAAACCACTTTCCTGGAAAACAATTACTGGGGACAGCGTTGTGGCAGAGAAGGCTAAGCTGCTGCCTGCAACACTGGCACCCCATATTGGAGCACTGGTTTGAGTCCTGACTGTTCTGCTTCTAATCCAGCTTCCAGCTAATATGCCTGGAAAATCAGCGGAAGTACTTGGGCCCCTACCACCCACATAGGAGACCTGGAGGGAGCTCTGGGCTCCTGACTTTGGCCAGGACAAGCCCCAGACATTGCAGTTGATGGTAGATCTCTCTCTCCCTCCCTCTCTCTCTCTCTCTCTCTATCTCTTTCTCTCTCTCACTTTCCTTTTCAAATAAATAAGCAATAAATCTTTTAAAAAATTGATAAAAACAGTGACATCTGAACTAAACATACACAGATTTTACTCTCTTCATTCTCCCCTAACCAATACAATACAGCAACTATCTTAGTATTCACAGTGAGTTGGGTACTATAAGCAATGGAGAGCTGATTTAAAGCTTATGGGAGGACGCATGCAGATTACATGCAAATACGATGCTGTTTCACAGAAGGGACTTGAGACACCACAGTGTCTGCAGGTGGAATCAATCTCTTCTAGACACTGAAGGATGTCTGTACGCCCAATCTATTTCCTATCGTCTTGAAGCCTTGCATGCACAGACTGAACAGAAAAGACAAACGTTGGTCCCAGGAGAGATACTTACCTCGGCTGTAGAGGGGGCTGCTGCTCAGCGGGGGTGGGACAGCGGGGTTGGGCTTCTGGGCCTTGGGCTGCACTATGATCTGGTAGCCCTGCATGAGGCGCTGACATATGAACTCTTCAAACACCTGCTGGGCCGTCATCTGCACGCCCTCCTCGTCCCTCCTGGAAGGACAGATGATCACACAAGTGGATGTGCTTGGCCGGGAGCCGTGACCCTTGAGCGAGTCCCCAGTTCCACTCTCTCCTTTGCTTCATCCCCAAAATAACCATTTGAAGGCAGTTCATATGGTTTGAAGGAGTATAAAGAGGCAGGTGGGAGAGCCATTTAACTTAGCAGCCAATTAAGCTGATTAAGATGCCCGTGTCCCATATCAGAGTATTGGGGTTCGACACCTGCCTCTAGGAGGTGGCATTGTGGCACAGTGGGTTAAGCTGCCACCTATGACACCAGCATCCCATGTGAGTGCTGGTTCAAGTCCCAGCTGCTCCACTTGCAATCTTTCTGCTAATGTGCCCAAGAAAGCAGCAGATGTTCCAACTATCTGGGCCCCTGCCACCCATGTGGAAGACCCAGATAGAGTTCCAGGCTCCTGGCTTCAGCCTCAGCCCAGCCTTGGCCACTGCAGGCATTTGGGGAGTGAGCCAATGGGTGGGAGCTCTCCTTTTCTATCTCTAGTCTCTCTGTCTCTCAAATAAATAAAAAAAATAAACATTTAAAAAAAAGTAGTGGGTAGGCATTGTGGTGTAGAGAGTTAAGCCACCACTTGGGATGCCCATATCCCATATCAGAGTGCCAGTTTGAGTCCTGCATATTCTACTTTCCTTTTTTTTTTTTTTTGTTTAATATTTACTTATTTATTTGAAAGGCAGAGTTAGAGAGAGCCAGAAAGAGAGAAAGAGAAGTCTTCTATCCATGGGTTCACTCCCCAAATGGCCACAGTGGCTGGAGCTGTGCCAATCTGAAGCTAGGAGCCAGGAGCTTCCTCTGGGTCTGCCCCATGGGTGCAGGGCTCCAAGTGCTTTGGCCATCTTCTACTACTTACCCAGGCCATAGCAGAGAGCTGGATCGGAAGTGGAGCAGCCGGAACTCGAACCAGTGCTCATATGGGATGCCAGCACTTCAGGCAGTGGTTTTATCCACTGTGCCACAGCGTTGACCTCTCTTTTTTTTTTAAGATTTATTTATTTGTTTGAAAGGCAAAGTTACAGAGATGCAGAGGCAGAGAGAGAGAGAAGTCTTCCATCCACTGGTTCACTCTCCAAATGGCCACAACGGCCAGAGCTGGGCCAGGCTGAAGCCAGGAGCCAGGAGCTTCTTTTGGGTCTCCCATGCAGTTACAGGGGTCCAAGCACTTGGGTCATCTTCTACTGCTTTCTCAGGCCACAGCAGAGAGCTGGATAGGAAGTGGAGCAACTGAGACTTGAACTCGCATCCATATGGGATGCCGGCACTGCAGGTGGCAGCTTTACCTGCTATGTCACATCACCACCACCCTCCCCCTCTTTCTTTCAACCTAGGTTTCTGTTAATATAGGCTGGGAGGCAGCAGAGGTTGGTTAAAGTGCTTGGGATCCTGTCACCAACACAGAAGACCCAGATGGAGTTCTAGACTCCTAGCTTCAGTCTGGCCCAGCCCAGGCTGTTGAGGCTGTTGTGGGCATTTGAGGAGTGGATTAGTAGAAAAAAATTTCCCTCTCCCTCTCTCACTCTTTCTCCCTCTTTCTCTCTCCTATCATTCTGTCTTTCAAGCAGACATAAATAAATAAATATTTTTAAAAATTAATAACAAAAAAGACAGGTGATTCAATGCCTGAATGAGTCATCTCAGAAAAAAGACCAGATTTAGTAGGCCCAAACAACTGCATTAGGGACCCGAATACAGTCAATGAGAAGTTGCTAATGTCATCAGAACTCAAAGGAAGTGAACAGTTCTTGCATCAGAGAGTTTCCTGGCCAGCGCCACGGCTCACTAGGCTAATCCTCCACCTGTGACACCGGCACTCCGGGTTCTAGTCCCAGTTGGGGTGCTGGATTCTATCCTGGTTGCTCCTCTTCCAGTGCAGCTCTCTGCTGTGGCCTGGGAGGGCAGTGGAGGGTGGCCCGGGTGCTTGGGCCCTGCACCCGCACAGGAAACCAGGAGGAGGCACATGGCTCCTGGCTTGGGATCGGCGCGGCATGCTAGCTGCAGCGTGCCGGCCGTAGCGGCCATTTGGGGGGCGAAGCAACAGAAAAAGAAGACCTTTCTTTCTGTTTCTCTCTCACTATCTAACTCTGCCTGTCAAAAAAAAAAAAAGCTTCCCAAACAGAGAATACAATGGGCTTTAAAATTCCATGTTCAGACACATCCGGAACCCTTGCACACAAGGCCCAGCGCCTTTTCCTTGCACACCGACCTGTCGATGTCCGCCTCCGGGAGCAGGTCGTAGCAGCCCTCGGTGTAGTCGTTCTGCAGGGCCTGGCGGTCAGGGAAGTAGTCGGTGGTGAGGGGGAGGCACGCCGGAGTAGTGAGAGACTTCCAGTCCACTCCAACTGTGCAACAGAAGCCTGGCACTACAGGGGGAGCAGACAGCGTCAGAACTGCCTCGCGTAATGGGGAAAAAGGTATGTGCGGTCACCATGGCAGGTTTGGGACAGAGGGGAGGCAGGGAGAGGAGGAGGGAAGGGTGGGGGAAGACAGATCACAGTGATGGGTGATAAAATTGCCGGGACAGGCAGGGAAAAGAGGAAGGGTGGGGAGGGAGAAAGAGAGAAACAGAGTTTGTTAGACAACGCAGTGCACATGCTTATCCAATCCCATCATGCAAATGGGATTCAAAGCTGGTACTTTTCATTTCCTGCTGATCGGGAGCTACAGCCGCAGTGCCAGTGGGGTTACCGCAGGGCAGGCAAGGTTACATGTCGAAGCAAATCAATATTCCGAGAGCAGACGGGAGGCTCAAGCCGGAGCCTCTCCCGAGGACTGCAGCGGCTGGGTAGGGAAAGGAGGAGAGCTCAGCCTGATTTGGGAGCAAACAGCACACAGCAGCAGAAACAAGGCATGTTTTCAGAATGGCAAAAAAAACAAGTAACAGATCCAAAAGGGTAGGAGGAAAAATCCAGGGAGGACTTCTGGGAAAGTTACGGGGCCAGAACTTTAAGAGGTAGAGTTTAACAATCCAGAAACGAGGGCGACACTCAAGCCGAGTGGGCCGGATCACGTGGGTCTGTCTGGAATTGTCTGCTCCTCTTTTTAAAGCAGGGCCTTCAACCTTGCTAACTACTGGCCTTTTGAATCAGCCAGTTCCTTGCGCTGTCCTGGGCCCTGTGGGTTGGGCAGCATCCATGGACTCTACCCACGAGACACCAAGGGCACCCCCTGGTTGTGTCTGTAAGATATTGCCACGTGTCCTCTGGGGAGCAAAATTCTCTCTGGTTGGGAATCAGTGAGCTCAGGTAATGTGGCAGTTATCTCTCCCAAGTAAAGAGACCTCGCTCAGCAAACGATTATTTTGTAAACCTCTGTAAGAAGGACTAAGGAAGCAGGAAACTCCTATACCTTTGCCTCGGGGTCTTGAGCTGGAGAGTCCTACACCCTACATTTCTCCAGTGCTATAAAGCTTTGGATGCCACGCAGCCCAGGCTCTGTCAGCAGTCTTCCCATCACCCTCACGTGGATGTGGAAGATGACTCGCGTGCTGAGTCACCACGGGAAGATGCCCCATGTGGCACCACTGACTTGGGGGAGATGACTTAACCAGCGATAGGCCCCACTCCAGGGTCTACCACAGATCTTCAGGAATGTTAAAACATGGCCCAATGAATCACCTCGGTTTCCCTGGATGGCACATGAGGAGGAACTCTGGTTCTTACTTCCTGGTTAGAGCCAAGAGCAAAAGGAAGAGACAAGATCACAGCCACACTGGGGCACCAGGGGCAGGGGACAGCTGTGCCTTTCTGGCATCAGCATCCTGACCCCCAGGACGAGGAACAGCTTGCAATGTTTTCGGCCGGGCACGCAGTGAGACAGAGAACTTAAATGCCTGGTTCAAAATCCCATAATGAAAAGGCTCCTGATTTCTTGTTGAATCACATTCTGTCATTGGAAAAAGGGTGTGGCCTCATTTTGAAACCCAGGTCAAAGAGAATTAGCGCTTTTAAAGAAGGTCTCTGAGGAACTCCTACCACATAGCCACTAAATAGGTAACGAGATCCAGTGCTGGGTTTACGGAGGAATAGGGACAGCCACTGCTTGCCGGCAGCTTTCTGCCAGCCACACTATGGGGATATTGTCAGGGGCACAAATCAAAAGGAAAAGTACACCCAACGTATCATGTACTACACCTGCAGTGTATGCTGTTGTTAAGAACTGGAAACCATTCAAACAGTCTCCAATCAGAAATGATTATTCAAACCAGCAGATAGCAATGTGTTCAATATTGCCATTAAAAATGACTAATGGGGGCCGGCACCGCGGCTCAATAGGTTAATCCTCCGCCTTGCGGCACTGGCACACTGGGTTCTAGTCTCGGTCGGGGCACTGGATTCTGTCCCAGTTGCCCCTCTTCCAGGCCAGCTCTCTGCTGTGGCCAGGGAGTGCAACGGAGGATGGCCTAAGTACTTGGGGCCCTGCACCCCATGGGAGACCAGAAGAAGCACCTGGCTCCTGCCATCAGATCAGCGCAGTACGCCAGCCGCAGCGTGCCGGCCATGGCGGCCATTGGAGGGTGAACCAATGGCAAAAAGGCAGACCTTTCTCTCTCTTTCTCTCTCTCACTGTCCACTCTGCCTGTCAAAAAAAAATGACTAATGGGGTGGGCATTTGGCACAGAGGTTAAGACAGGGCTTGAGATACCAATATCCCATACTGGCGTGCCTGGGTTTCTGTCCCAGCTCAACTACTGATTCCAGCTTCCTGCTGGTGTGCTTCCCGGGAAGCAATAGGTGATGGCTCAAATATCTGGGTCATTGCCACCAACCAGGGAGACCCAGACTGAGTTCTGGGCTTCTGACTTCGCCCTGGCCCAGCCACAGTTGTTAGTATTTGGCAAGTGAAGTAGTGGATGAAAGATTTTTGTCTCTCTCTTTTACATAAAATGAAAATAAATAAAAAAATTTTTTTGACAGGCAGAGTGGACAGTGAGAGAGAGAGAGACAGAGAGAAAGGTCTTCCTTTGCCGTTGCAAAGTGTCCTCCAATGGCCACTGCGGCCGGCGCACCATGCTGATCCAAAGCAAGGAGCCAGGTGCTTCTCCTGGTCTCCCATGGGGTGCAGGGCCCAAGGACTTGGGCCATCCTCCATTGCACTCCCGGGCCACAGCAGTGAGCTGGCCTGGAAGAGAGGCAATCAGGACAGAATCTGGCGCCCCGACCGGGACTAGAACCCAGTGTGCTGGCACTGCAGGCGGAGGATTAGCCTATTGAGCCACGGCGCTGGTCAATAAATAAATTTTTAAATGACTAACAAGAGACTCCTGAAGAAATAGTGAAAGGATTATTAAGTTAATCATAAACAGGACCAAAAATCTCGCTGATACGTATACACTGGTGACAGCTAAGTAAAATAAGGGTTATCAGATGGTAGAATGTTCCTTGCTGTTCTGTTATTGTAGAAATGTACAAGTTCTCTTACTGCCTAGCTATTTAAATAGAGGAAGAAGATAAAAACAAATGCAAACTAGTCAAGGATTTTCAACTATAAGTGTGTAAATGGCTCCATTAGAGCTTACCACTTCCCTCTGACTTCATTCCACATTTGAGGACTGTGGATAGCTCTTGATTGGCACAAGGGCCTTGTGGGAACTCTATTCCCTTTCCCATGTGCCCATGAGGCAGGCCACTGAGCCATGGCTGCCTCACCTTCCACCTGAGAGACTGATGAGTCTGCCTCATAGCATCACCTTCCTCCACCCCAGAGACACATGGGCTTCCAGACTGTTCTCACCCCACAGGGCTTCCTCACACTCTGACTACCCCACACTCTCCACCCTCCTCTCTGGCCATGTGTCCCCCTCTTACTTGGGTCTGGAGAGGTAGAAACATTGTCCTCTAACGAATCCTTATTCTGGGTCCTAGGATTCATACCTGTGGAGAGATTAAAAACAGCTTGTCTTAATGCTATGCACTCTACAAAAAGTTCCAACAGTTGTAGCTGAACACAAACATGTGAACCAAAGGGCAAATTCTGTGCTGAATAATTCAAACAGCACAGAGAATCAATCAAAGCAAAATGGGCAATCACAAATCTGGGAATAAGCCAGAACTTTAAGGTTATCAATAACATCCTTTGCCCAATGAGAGCTTTAAATGCACGAGTGTGTTAAGTACTCAAAAAACCAAACTGACTCATATTCTAAGAAAATGAACACATCTCAAAGTCATTTAAACTAATTAGCACAGTCCTTGGCAGATGTAAAATGACCTATTTAAATTCAGTTCACTCATGATTCACCCTTATCTTCTGGAATTCTTCCCCAAAATTCAGTTTTCTGGAATATGGCACAGGACACCGAAGTTCACTACTTTACCAGGAAAACAATAATTTTTACCCATAACGGGGCTGAAAGGAAAAAGAGATTCTTTAAAATGCAACGTACTGATTGTGAAGTAACCTAATTTTAAAACACAGGTGTCAGTACCTACAAGTCCCTTAGAAAATATAAACATTTACTAGAAAACTGTGGTGCCTCGAAAAGAACTAGAAAGATCCTCAGATATCTGTCAACTGTGGTAATCCCTAAGAAGGAAGTTGGAGGAAGGGGTGGGAGGTGGGAAGAGAGTTTGGGCTTTTAACTCTACATCCCTTTGTGCTGTATCAATCCCTTTATAACAAGAACAAATATTTACCAATTCCTTATGAAGTCTTTCAAAGAACAAGCTACAAGCTGATAGAAAGCATGTGCAAATCAACTATCTGGCAAAGGGCTTGTATCCAGAATTCACAGAGAACTCTCACAACTCCAGAGCAAGAAGCGAATAACCCAATGAGAACATGAGCTGAAGATCTGAACACTTCAGCACACAACATGTGCAGAAGACAAATAACTATATAAAAGGATGCTCAATGCCATCAGTCGGTAGGGAAACAGCAAATTTAAAACACAGCGAAGAGACCTCTACTTCATGGACTACAATGACTGGTTAAGTGCTGCTAAGGACTTGGAGCAGCTAAAACTACTACACCACACAGCTAAGAATGTAAAATGGTACACTGCTTTTAGAAGACAGCTTTGACATGCGTTTACCATCTGACCCAGCAGTTCCACGCCTAGGAATTCACACAAGAGAAACAAAAACTTAGGCTCAGACAAAAACTTTTTTCATACAAGATTATGTAAATGTTCCTATCAGTTTGACTTATAGTCACCGTAACCTGGAAACAACCCAAGTATCTTTCAACTGGTGAAGAGTTAGGCAAACGGCAGTACATGGAACACTAGCTGGCAATAAAAAACAAATCAGCGTTGATGCATGCAACAACTTGGATGAATCACAAACATGGTGTGCTCAAGAGATCACACATGTATAATTCAACATGTACATGTTGCGCGGGGAAAGGCGAAAGCAGAGGGATGGGAAACAGAATGCTAGCTGTCAGGGGGTGGGGGTGGGCAGGTTGAAAGGGAGGGAGGAGAGTTGAAATACAAAAGGGCAGCACATACTCAGGGAAGTGATGTAAATGTTCTTTTTGTTTAAAAAAAAAAATTGATTTGAGAGGCAGGTGGAGAGAACTGTCATCAGCTGGTCATTCCCCAAATGCCTACAACAGCCAAAACTGGGCCAGGCTCTGCTGGTCACTCCCCAAATGCCTACAACAGCCAAAACTGGGCCAGGCTCCGCTGGTCACTCCCCAAATGCCTGCAACAGCCAAAACTGGGCCAGGCTGAAGCCAGCAGCTGGGAAAATAGGTCTCCCATGTGAGTGACAGGAATTTCAACTACATAAGCTATCACCGCTGCCTCACAGGGTACGCATTATCAGAGAACAGGAATTGGGAGCAGAGCTGGGACTTGAACCCAGGCACGCTGATGTGGTAACAGGGCTTCCCAACCTACGTCTTAACCACTAGGCCAAACACCTGCCCAACTCTCTAAAGCTTGATGTTGGATATAGGACTCTAGACATTCTTAAAACTCATAGAATCATACACTAAAAAGACTGAATTTTACGGTATGTAAATTTTAGAATAATTTCTTTGAGTTTAAAAAGGTGATGTCATTTGACTAAAACAATTCTAGAACTTCTTTTTGGGAACTGTCTGCAGAAGATTTTTTTTTTAAAAAATTCCTACTACGGTAATAGAAGATAGAATTTATTGGGTCAGACAAATACAGTATTTCACTCAAACCCACCTCCTGAGGTATTAACCTTTCTCCAAAGACCATGATACTGAGGCTCAGGTAAGTAACTCACTGACGATCAGGTGCGAAGTGGGCGTAACCTACTCAACTTTACAGATGCTTTCTTTTTTTTTTTTTTTTTTTTTTTTTAAGATTTACTTATTTATTTGAGAGAGAATTCTTCCATCTACTGCTCCAGGGGCTTTAGCAGGGAGTTGGATTGAAAGCAGTGCAGCCAGGACTTGAACCAGTGCTCCGGATACAGAATGCAGGCATCATAAGTGGTGGCTTAATCCCCTGAGCCACAATCCCTACCCTGCATGCTCTATTTCTTAATATTCATAGGAAGCACCAGTGTGTAGCTGTTGAAAATGTTATTTGTTCTTTGTCAATGGCCAGAAGCCATTTGAACCTAAATATTTTTAAAAAGCTATCTCAGCTGACAACGCTCATTTTCAGGAAAACATAAGGCCTGACTATAAAGAAGCAATGTTTGGCTGGCGCTGTGGCATAGCAGGTGGAGCTGCCGTCTGCAGTGCCGACATCCCATATGAGTGCTGGTTCGAGACCCTGCGGTTCCACTTCTAAGCCAGATTTCTGCTGTAGCCTGGGAAAGCAGAAGATGGCCCAAAGCCTTGGGCCCCTGAACCCACGTGGGAGACCTGGAAGAAGTTCCTGGCTTCTGGCTTCGAATCGGCCCAGCTCTGCCTCTCTGTAACTTCAGTTTTCAAATAAATAAATAAATCTTCTTTTTTTAAAGAAACAATCAGGCAGTCTATTGTTCAGTGTGAGAATAATATAGGAATAAAGTATAAAGGAAATCACAAACCTGGCATTCTAAACATTCTGAGTAAGGGGAAAATTATCACATACATCATCACCCAGGTTTGCATGTGAAGTTTGATCATAAGATTTTTTTTTTTTTCAAGAAACAACAATCCAGAGTTAGTCTACAAGACAACTGAGATTCTTATACTAACAACCTGCCACGGTGAAGCAGGCTAAGCCACTACTTGCAATGTCCAATCCCTTATCAGACAGCTGGTTGGAGACCCTGCTACTCTGCCTCCAATCCAGTTCCCTGTTAATGAGCCTGAAAAGCAGCAAATGATGGCTCAAATATGTGTGTTCCTGCCACCCATGTGGGCGACCCAGCAGACCTGTGACACCTCTAAGGACATAACACATATGTGTGTGCACATACGCACACACCACACACATGTGCACACACACACATGCATACACAGGAATACATTTTAAGAAAAAGTAACTCAAGAATTTATAGAAATATTTTACGGGGTTCCAGGATGCCACTTATACACAGCTGCCATGTAGTCCCAGCCTAACACACTGCCTTTTGGAGCTTTATTTTTAGTCAAAGAAACTCGCTGTGGCATTTGAAGAGCCCCAGCAAGTGAAGATGATGGAGAGGCAGCTCCTGGGTGCATGAGCTCCGCTCCAGCTGCAGACTGGGAAAGCAGCCTCAAAGCTCCAAGCCAGCCTGGCAGTTGGGGGTCAGTGCTGAGAAGAGTCACCTCAGGTCTCTCTTTGACATCTGTTCAACGTTGAGAAGTGCAAATGTGCTCTTCGGTTGTAAATCTCAAGGCCAAAATAGGTACTCAGAACAGGACACGGAGGCTGGCCCTGGGCCCATTTCTCCTCTCTTGGCTCTCACTCAGAAACAACCTGACCTGGCCTGCACGCATGTCTTGGAGGCCCCTTCTTCCAGCCTCAGTATGCTGTAACTTATTTCTTACTTCAGCCCTGCTGCATGTTCCCAAAACACAATACAAACTAGGTGCAGATTCTGAGGCCCAAAACTGAAGAGAAAGAAAGCATGCTACCCTCTTAGTTCCTTTTTCAAAAGTATCTTCCCTAATGAAGGCGATGACACTGGACTAGCAAGCCTCCTAAACTGGAATCCTGTTCAATAAACAGGAGGGCAAACGTCCAATCCCACCAAACCCTTGGGTCCTGCTGGGAAGTGTGGTAAAAAAAAATAAGCAAAGAGTGCACCTATAAAGGCCCTTGTCAACAACACTGAAGATGAAATTCTACGAGGCTGCAGGGAAACCCATCAAGAACCACTTCTGTAAATCAAGACTCACGTATGAGTCACGTCCAAACGCAGGAGCAAATCTGAGTCACGCGTGAGTGCCCGCAGGCAGGGCAGCCATCAAGCCTGGGGAGGTGAGGGCAGGGTCACAGACGAGATCTGCCTGTTTCTTTTCGGTTTTTTTTTTTTCTTCTGTTTTTCTTTTTAAATGAATCAAATGTTAACTATTTGTAGTTTGAAATTCTGCCTTGTCCCAACACAAGGATTCGATGGGACAATCTTTTGATCCAGGAAACACTCTGCGGGGCAGGCAGGGAAGTGCGAATCTTTATGCCCATGACACAGATGAAGAACCTGAGGCTCAGCAAAAGCCAAAGGCTCAACTGCAGATGCCAGTGAGGACCGGGCCGGCCGCTGCTCTCTGTTGTTGGCGCTGCTCCTCTGGCACATCCCTCTAAGCAGAGATCATATGTTCAAAGCACACCGTATCACCAGCACCACTCGCAGTCCAACTCCCCACGAGACGGCCTTCCCCTCATTGGTGCTGGCCCACAGGGGAACGATTTTCTACAGAATCCCAAGTCACTGAGAACACAGAACTCCCTGAGGTAGGCAGAGTTCGCGTCTTAACTACTTTTGTTTCTTCTCAGGCCTCAGAACAGGGCCTCGAGTGCAATAGACATTTCAAGAAGAGGTAAGAATATGGTGACTTTGAAGAAAACAAATCATATTCCAAGAGGATTGGGGATGGCTTGAAAGGAAAAGTTATTTCAAAATGGAGCAAGGAAGAAAAAGACTTCCCTGCGTCTTTGAAAGAAAAGGATCCTGTCAATCATTCAACAAAGTTATAGGAGAGAAGAAAAAACATTACATAGAAAAAGAAATATTTGTCATTGAGAGAAAACTAACCTCAGAAGGCTTTTACGATTCATTCAGCCAGGAACTGTTTTAAGCTCTGGAGATCCAAACATGAGCAAGATAAAAATCCTTTCTCTCACGAACCTCACAATAAAAAAGAAGCGAAAGTAAAAAATAGTAGGATGTCCTGGGGGTGCTAGGAAGAAATATTAAGTAGGAAGAATGAGCGGAGGGTGCAGGGTGGTCGTGCCAGTTCAGGTGACCTGAAGCGAGTGAGACAGCAAGCTGTGGCTAGGGAGGCCACACAGCTGGACATCTCTGAGACTGGAAGCAGACATTCCTAACAACCAACTCAAACCAGGGCCGTCCCGGGCAAAGTCAGACATATGGGCCTTGGGCAGGAGGCTCCATGGAGTCAGAGCAAGAGCAGAGAGGAGTGCAAGAGAAAGGACTTGGGCTTCAGAATGTGTGAGGTGGGGAGGGAAGCAGGGGGCAAGGTCTGAGAGCAGCAAGGGGCCATGTGACATGGAACTCTGTTGGCTACCACAGTGCCTACGGGCGCTTTGACTCTGTGTGAGCTGGGAAGTCCCCAGAGGGTTTCATGATCTGACTTCCTTTTTAACCATGTCCTCTCTGAAGTGCTGTGTTGAAAATAAATGATAGGCAAGGGCAAGGGAGGGAGCCTGAACCAGTCAGCAGGCTACTATATCCTGGCAAAAGATCATGGTACCTGGGACCAGGGTAGAACTAGGGGAGGTTAACATTTTGGATACACGGGGCCCGCGTTGTGGCGTAGCAGGTAAAGCCGCCTCCCACAGTGCTGGCATCCCATATGGGCACCGGTTCGAATCCTGGCTGCTCTACTTCTTTTTTTTTTTTTTTTTTTTTTTACAGGTAGAGTTATAGACAGTGAGAGAGAGAGACAGAGAGAAAGGTCTTTCTTCCATTGGTTTACTCCCCAAATGGCTGCCATGGCCAGCGCTGCACCAATTTGAAGCCAGGAGTCAGGTGCTTCTTCCTGGTCTCCCATGTGGGTGCAGGGGTCCAAGGACTTGGGCCATCCTCCACTGCCTTCCCGGGCCACAGCAGAGAGCTGTACTGGAAGAGGAGCAGCCGAGACTAGAACCCAGTGTCCATAAGGTATGCTGGCACTGCAGGCGGAGGATTAACCAAGTGAGCCACAGCGCTGGCCTCCCGGCTGCTCCATTTCTGATCCAGCTCTCTGCTGTGGCCTGGGAAAACAGTAGAAAATGGCCCAAGTTGTTGGGCCCTGCACCCATCTTCTTTTGGAGACCCAAAAAAAGCTCCTGGCTTCTAGTTTCGGATCAGCCCAGCTCCAGCCATTGCTGCCATATGGAGAGTGAACCAACAGATGGAAGACTTCTCTCTCTCTGCCTCTCAAATAAATAAATAAATCTTTAAAAAAAAAAAAAAAGATTTTGGATATGTCCTGAAGACAAATCTGGCATTCACTGGTTAATGGTGATAAAAATCAGAATATTTTATCTGGTTTGTTTCTGTGGTTCACCAACACAATTCATCAGCTAGCCCAGTGTCCCATGTGACTATAGACCACCTCCTGATGAGCTCCAGTCCCTTTGAAAACACAGATCACAGGTCATAAGGGGACTGTGCAATGCTAAGGGTAACCCTAATTCACTGTATCATCCTGACTTGAAACACAACCCAGGGAGCCCACACCTTCTCTAAGAAGCTAAACATTCTATAACATATATAACTGAACACTTGCATGCCAATTAATAATAATTCTTTGAGGACACTGTGGTGCAGCACATTAAGCTACCACTTGTGACACTGACATCTCATATTGGAGCTCCAGTTCAAGTCTCAGCTACTCTGCTGCCAATCCAGCTCTCTGCTAATATGCCTGATGATGGCCCATGTACTGGGGTCTCTGCCACCCATGTGGGAGACCTGGATGTAGTTCTGGGCTCCTGGCTTCAGTGTGGCCCAGTCCTGGCTATTGTGGCCATTGAGCAGGTCAAAGATCTTTCTTTCTGTATCTCCCTCTCTCCCATCACTCTGCCTTTCAAATAAATGAATAAATCTTTAAAGAAAAATAATAATTCTGTGGCTCACTCATGTTTCTCACATATGGCCACCTAGCCTTGGAAGTAGGAATTCATTTGTGAATTAAATGTGCTAAATATTAAGGAGAGAAGATGAATTATTCAAACTCCAGCAGGCTAGTGGGGACAGACATGGAAGCCAACAGTGGAATCCCAATGTCCCAGGCCACAAAACTGGGTAATGCACATGGATTTGTGTGTACTCTCCTCCTGGGAGAGTACGGGCAGGAAGAAGAATCTACAGAGCGGGTTTCCAAGAGGAAAGATTGCTGGAGCTAAACCATAAATACTGAGTTGCTGTCTGCCAGGAAGCATGCGGGGTTGAGGATAGCACACTAGCATATTCTACACAGAGGGACTGGTCCATGCAAACGCATGTAAGGACATGTGAGAATGCATGCACTTCCAAACATTTCTGCACCAAAATAAGCTTATTTTTTCGTCTCACTTTGCACAAACTTTTTGAACTACCTGCATCGTTCTTTGGAGGAGCCACAAGCAACGGCTGAACATAAAACATGCTCCAATAACAATGATGGTCTCCATGCACATTCGACACGGTTCCAAACACTTGAGTGATTTACTGCATTTAATCTTAAAGAGAATGCTCCTCACAGAAGAAACAGATACCCAGGGGTTCGGTCACTGGCCTGAGGGTCTCACTGACACCAGGTGGGGGACCAGGCCCCCTGTCCTGAGGTTCTACACACCATGCCACATGGAAGTGGCAACAGGGTAAGGACACAGAGGCAGGTGGGAACCAGGTGACAACCACCAGTACAGGCCACGAAGAGCCACTGAAGGCTTTCTGTGTGGGGAGGACTGGCGGATCAGATCCGCATTTGGAAGGAACTTCAGGAGACAGCGTTGGAAATGAATCAGAGGAAAAGGATCAGAGCGGGAAGGTCATTCAGGAGGCTACCGCAATGATCCTGTCCTCAAAGGACAGGGGTCTGGACACAAGCAGTGAGAACGGAGCTGAGGAGCCCATGTTAGAAGAGACGGGAAACAGAGTGGGTTGGAAATTGGTGAGAAATGGATTCAGGCACTGATACATTACGGATGAGAGGCCTGGGAACACCCAAGCAGACAGGCCCATCAGCTAGACAGATCCACAGTTCAGGAGCCCAACAGTGAGAAAGTTGAGCCAGAGACCCAGGTTGTAGCCACTGCTTTCTTTTCTTTTTTAAATTTTTTTAAAAGATTTATTTTATTTATTTGAAAGACAGAGCTACTGAGAGAGGTAGAGACAGAGAGAGAGAGAGAGGTCTTACATCCACTGTTTCACTCCCTAAATGGCCGCAATGGCCAAAGCTGCGCCAATCTGAAGCCAGGAGCCAGGAGGTTCTTCCAGGTCTCCCACACGGGTGCAGGGGCCCAAGGACTTGGGCCATCTTCTACTGCTTTCCCAGGCCATAGAGGAGAGCTGGAGAGCTGGATTGGAAGTGGAGCAGCCGGAACTAGAACCGGTGCCCATATATGATGCCGGTGCTTCAGGCCAGGGCATTAAGCCACTGTACCACAGCGCCAGCCCTGCCACTGCTTTTCAATGTACGTGTGTGCCAAGAAACCCTTAGGTGAGAGCATCCCATGATGATGTCATCTGAGGTTCCTTGCAACCAGCACCTAGTAAGGACTCCTGGAGCTCTCATTCTTTTTCTCAGTGAGTCTGAGACTCACTGCCTGGGGAATCATCTGGTGCAACTGAGCTTTTTGCCCAAGGCCGCCAGACTCAGCAGAACCTGGCGCTGCTACCACCTGAACTTCTAATGCTCTTGCTTCAGGTCAGCAATGAAACTAGTTCAAGGTGTAGTCCAATCCTACCCTAAAGAGCCTGAGAATCTCAAACTCTTGAGTTCCAAAAAACCGGCTCCTTGATTTAGCAAAACAAATAGAAAGGATGCCTGATGCCTAGGTAACATTTGCAGCACCTGGGATGCACGCACGCAAAATGCATCTCATTTGCAAACTTTTGTTCACTTTGTTTTCTCACTTAAAATGAATGAATGAATGAAATCATAAGTACTTATGGAATATCTTACTGCCGAACCAGTTTCCAAGCCTTACCCATACACCTCTACAGATATCGTTGAGTGAACCTACCAATGTGTAAAGGAAAACATCATTAGCCAGCCTGATACAATTTCACTTTTACTAGACCTTCCTTAAGCCAAATTTTAGAAATGCAAGTAGGGGCCAGCGCTGTGGCATAGTGGGAAAAGCCGCCACCTGCAGTGCTGGCATCCATATGGACACCAGTTCAAGACCTGGATGTTCCACTTCCTAACCTGCTCTCTGCTATGGTCTGGGAAAACAGTAGAGGATGGCCCAAGTCCTTGGGCCCCTGTACCCACATGGGAGACCTGGAAGAAACTCCTGGTTCCTGGCTTCGGATCAGCCGCTGTAGCCACCTAGGGAGTGAACCAGCTGATGTCAGAGGTCTCTCTCTCTCTGCCTCTGCCTCTCTGTAACTCTGACTTTCAAATAAATAAATAAATCTTAAAAAAAAAAATAGAAACGCAAGTAGCTCTGTAGATCTATAGACCACTAAGGCACAAAGTGCCAGCCTTTTTTTTCCCCCGGTTTTAATGTTTTCCATTGCTCATGTATAATACCTAACCTCTGGGACTCAAGCTATCCAAACACGTTTCTCGACACCTCCAAAGGCACTCCAAATAGTGTCATCAGATGAAGACAGCTGACTGAGTCAGAACAGCTGGCTACTGGTTTGAGAGGCTGGTTTAATATCTTTCCATCTTGGGGCCAGCATTGTGGCACAGCAGGTTAAACCTCCACCCGCCATGCCAGCATCCCATATGAGTACTGGTTTGAGACCTAGCTGCTCCACTTCCAATGGCTGGGAAAGCAGCAGAAGGCGGCCTGCACACTTGGGCCCTTGCACCCACATGGGAAACTCAGGAGATCTGGGCTCCTGGCTTTGGCCTAGCCCAGACCTAGCCATTGCAGCCATTTGGGGAGGGAACCAGTAGATGGAAGATCTCTGTCTTTCCACCTCTCTCTGTAACTCTGCTTTTCAAATAAATAAGAAAAATAAATAAATATTAAAAAAAATCTTTCCATCTCTGGGCATCAAGTTGCCCATGTGTAAAATCCATTTAATACCTCATGCCCTCTGAGGATGACGGGAGTTGTAAGATATGAAAGTGATTCCAGACAGCATGGAACCTGCCCTCCGTGTGCCCCTCCTCCAATAGACTCCTCACCTTCCAACTCTTCTCCCAAGCTCTTTCCATCTGGGGTGTGTGCTCATTTTGTTAACACCTTTCTCTTTTCTGCTCTCCTAACTGGGGCCATGCTGTACCTCTCTGGGTCTCTCCTGGCCATTTGCTGGAAGTGGGTTAGCTCTCCAAACCCTCAAAAACAGAAAGGTCCTCTGGAGCAGAGAGCACACCTGCTCTGTCCCCCGCCTTGCCCTCAACATCTAGCACCCCCTAATCACGACTCCCTGACAAGAGCGATGATAAATGTGGTTTGACCAACATGTTCTCAGCTAAAAATGTAATGTGCCGCCCATTTATAATTCCATGCATTATATAGCGCCGCTTCTAAATAGGTCACCCAAAATCGTGGCTACAATGATCCCAGAATAGACATGGCCCTGCTTTTCTGGCCCTGTGTGTCCCTTTCCAATGTGAGCCTGTGCTGAGCCATCCGGCTCTGTCACCTCTCGGACTGGTTACCTGCGCCGCTGTTGCTAAGCAGGCTGGCAGAAAGCTCTTCTGTTCCGCTGAAGCTCAGGAAAGACAGGCCATCACCGGGCTGGCGGGATGTGCTGTGCCTGCAGAGAACAGAGCCCAGCCACCTGGCTTAGTGCAGATCAGCACCAGGTTTCCCTGCTCACCCTGCATCCCGGGGGGATTTTCATTAAAAACGGGTCTTGCGTATTCAGCCATGCAGACTGGTGACTGCTGGGGTCCGTATCTCAAGCCACCAGATCGCGGGGCTTGGTTCGTGGGCCAGCTCTGGCCTCCTGCCTGGCACCCAGCTGCTGTGCCCCAAGCTGTACCAGAGCACCTGCCCTTTCTGTCCTATGCCTCCCCCTCACTACCAAGGCCACATGCAAGGTGCTGAACAGATGCTTCAGAGTTGAGCAGCGAAAGGGGGCCGTGCCCTGTTCACATCCTTCATCCAGCCCACGGGATGTCAAGGTGACTCAGAGAGGGCCCCAAGATATCTCTCTGCAAAATGCTTCCCACAGTAGCGCAGGCACAGAGAGTCCAGGTGTAACCAGGGCTCACGCTTGTCAAGGCCTCAGTGACTTTCTTTCTACACTGACTAAATGCTCTGTGAAGCAGAGATCTGGATCAGAAAGAGTCGTTTCCATAAACACAGGCCTTGAGTTGCCTTGCTTCTGGCACCAACTCGCTCTAAACTCAACAGTGGAATGAATTTCTCAATGCCTGGAATGGCAGAAGTCATAGAGCAAGCTGCCCAAAACACGTGGCAGGATCACTTGTCTGGACTCGCCAAACCCGAAGCATGCTCCCTCTCTATTTCATCCTTGACTGAGATGCAGGAGAAACCCAGGTTTGAGGCTCAGGTCGCATCTCCGGCAAAAATGTCCAGCTGTTTGCTTAGCACGTTGCCCAGGGAAGGGGAGGAGGCTGACAAAGGAAGGCCCTGTGTTCACACTGTCTTTCCAACTCTTATAAAGGAGACGTTTTATTGGCAGCCTGTCCCACACTGTTTCGGGTGCCAGAGACTGTTCTCAAGTTACCTTCTGGTGCCCCGTGCACATCCTCACCTTCCAGCAGCTTCGTGATACGCTAACTCCAGCAGCTCTGCCGAGGAGTGGGCTGGGTCCCGCTGCCCGCTGTCCTGCAGCTCCGCCATATTCTGCCGGGTCTGGTGATGGATCTGGATGGCCTCCCCGGATGGTCCTACCCAGACAGACAACCACTGAGCATCATTCCTGCCTGACAGGGGGTGCTGTGCGCTTCACAGCCATCTCCCTTCCTCCTGCTGTTGGGACACAGGTGTCGGAGAGACTGAAACAAGAACAGGCCACAGGGGGACACTGCCCGAGGGACCCTCTGGCTCCTCTCCTGGCAGGGCCTGTCCTGCGGCAGGGACGCCTGTTTTTCATCCTGTCCAGTCTGCTAAGAATACTTTCGGAGTCTCTGGCTCCTGCATATCAATGAAGATGCCGTAGAGAAATACAGAAGCACAGGAGGGTGAAGACACGGGTGAAACACCAAGGATTCCGGTGACACAGTGATGACTCTGAGAAGCTGAAGAGGCCCAAAAAGATAAGAGGAGGGGACAGATCAGGATTGGTCACGCCTACTAAAGAAAGCTTCCTGGAGGAGGAGACGTTTCGGAGCTGTGTGCTAAACAAGGCCAACAGGAGTTGAAGTCAGGGGGACATCAGGGTAGAAGAAATGATATTTGTGAAATCCCAGAAGTGAAAGGGAGGCAAAACGTGTGCAGGGGACCACAGGATTAGTTGAGAAAGAAAAGAGGCTGAGGATGCGGGTGAGGAGGCAGGGCTGGAGAACCTGGCCCAGGAGGACCTCAGGTAGGAGACGGCCAGGTGGGCAGGGGGGGGAAATGAAGCCGACAGTGTAGGTGTGCGCGAAGGGGCCAGGGGGAAGAGCCGAAGGCCGTGGACGTGGCCTCCAGAGTTCTCCTAAGAGCTCTCAAAGGGAGCCGGTGGAGAAAACGGGCGGAAAGAAAAAGCAGAAAGAAACAAGCAGGGTGACCAACTCCAGCAGAGACAACAAGGCACAAAGGGGTGTGAGGGTGAAACCCAATTATAGCAAGTGAACAAGATGTAGGTAACTTTTAAGCACTAAAAATAAGCAGAAGGACACAGCTAGACATTCTCAGGCATTTAGCACGGTGGTTTCCATGAAAACAACCCTGGGGTTTAATGCATCTGTACCTTCCCAGCCCAGTGAGAGCCCATTAAGCTGATGCTGAATTTTAGCCAGCGCTTTATAAAACCTTGCTGTCATCTTCTTCAGCACACAGCACCGATCGGAAAGGATGTGGTAGGAAAAAACAATGAACTTGGAAAACAGCAACAACAACAAAAAATTTCAAAAAAAAAAAAAAATCAATTCCAGAGAGAGCTAAGAGAAGCAGGAATGAACAAAAACAAGGGACATCAGTCCTAGGAGAAAAACCAGGTGGCAAAGCATAATCCCTTCCAAATAGAGACGAAGTCCTTTGGTTTATACAGCCAGTCGGTTACAAGGCCCACTGAAGTCTACCTTCAAGGAGCCTCACGAGGTCCCTGGGACGGGCAAAAGGGTCATCTTACTAGCGGACAACAGAGCTTCAGAGTAGTTGAGACACTTGACCAGGGCTGGGAGCTGCTAGTCAAAGGCTCCCTCCTAAACAGCCAACTCACCCACAGGAAAGGTGTGCATCCAGCGCCTTCTGTTGGACGTCAGCTTCATGGGCATCCGTGAGGGGGCGAAGGGGTTAATCAGCGCTCGCTGCGGCGTGTATCCGCCAGGTCGAACGTGTAGCATGGACTCTGCACTGCCTACGTGGAACCTCCCTGGTGCGCTGGAGTCTCGCTGCGGTGGCTCCATCATGTTCTCCAGGGCGTCTGCCAATTTTCACGGAGTGGAGGCACAGAGAAAGCACAGAGCCATGATGAAATCAGAATCAGGAAGACTGTTAGGCCAGGGTTGAACAAGAAGCCTGGACACCACAGCGCCAGGGAATGAGAGAAACATGTTCAAACTACGAAGACATGAAATACATTTGGGTTTCTTTTTTTAAATACTTGGCAGAAAAGAGCTCTGATTCCTAAATTATTGGCCTAATGAAGCACCTGATGAGAGGACCACACGCCGCCTGGTGACTCTCGATCTTGAGCTGCGAGCTACGACTAAACGATGGGACTTGGATTGTCTCCCTTGGGGTAGGGGTGAGTATATTCTGTATGTGGGAAGAACAATAAAAATAGCTATTTGGTGACCAGGAGGGCAGACCCTGGCAGAGGTAGCCGATAATGTCCACTAAACCCATATGATTTGCCTTTTGAGTACATGAAAAGACTATGGTGTCCAGTTCCTTCGCAACAAAGTCACATGACTTAGTTCCAGCTAATGGAACCTGAGCAGAAGTGACATTCTCCAGTTCCAGGCCTGGACCACAGATACCTCCAGGCGTGATGTTCATTCTCTTTTCTTCTTCTGCGGCAATTTTGGAGACAAATGTTGATGACCATGGTGTTCCAAGATGGAACAAGCCTGGGTCCCCAAGTGACTGAGTAGGTCAGCACTCTCTCCTATTGATTAAGTGGACTGGGACATGAGTAAACAAACAAATATTATGTTTTAAAAAAAAATTCCTGGAGAAAAAAAAAATAAAGAAATGGATGCAGCTAGCCTTGATTAGGCAAGGAGATGGCAAGACAGATTCAAGCTGTCCCGTCCAATGACCTGCTACAGAGACGGAGTCAGCATGCTACACAACCTCAGTGGACCAAAAGGAAGAAACCCACCAGCTCCCCTGGGTATATCCTACGTTTGCTAAACAATCACCCAGATTAGCAAGTGGGTCCAGTACGTGCTAACTCCAATGCATCAAGGAAGCTATCTTGTCCACCATTATCTACACAATGGCCAGCATAGAACCTCGGCACGGAATCTCATATGTAATAGTCCTTTCCTGAAGTTGATATGCATTCAGACCTCCACAAAAGCTCTTTCACATTGTAAATTAACAAAATGATGTTATAATTTACCAAATAAAACGGGGTATGGTCTAGTCAGTTATGGAAAGAAGAGAACCTCATTAAAAGAAAGGTGAATACTGGTTCTAAAAAGAAAGGAAGTGGGCATTTGGCACAGCAGTTTAAGTTGCTGCTTGGGAATCTCACATCCACTTCTGAGCCAGTGTGCACCCTGGGAGGTGGCAGATGGGGCTCAAGTATTTGGATCCCTGCCACTGACATGGAAGATCTGGATTGAACTCCAGGCTCCTGGCTTTGGCCTGGCTTTGTCCCAGCTGTCGCAGGCATTTGGAGAATGAATCAGCAGATGGAAGATCTCTCTGTCTCTGTCTCCCGCTCTCTCTCTGCCTTTCAAATAAAATGAAAAGAGCGAAAGATTAAAATTAATTTTAAAAGAATGAAAAATATGACTAAGGGAAAAAGTGACTCAGAAACACAGGCTGGGAAAAGAGGAAGTGTTTCTTAGGTTACTCTGGGAGGGTAAGTGGGTGAGAATCCCTACATGTAACAGAAACAGAAAATTCAAGGCCTGTGGATTGTGTCCCTTTAACAATAGTCCAGTGAATAGCTTTTGGCTCTTCTAACAAATTCTAAAGCAGCATTAAAGGACAGTGAAATCAACTGTACTATATAGATAATTATTTAAAACATCTATTTATTTATTTATTTGAAACAGAGAGAGACCAGGCACTCCCAATATGGGATGCAGGCATCCCAAGTGGCTGCTCCTATGTAGAAAATTAATGGGGCAAAAAAAAAAAAAAGAAAGAAAGAAAGAAAGAAAAGAAAAGAAAAAAAGAAACTCTATTTTCAAAGATACTTGGATTAAGAGCTATCTCCCCAGATCTAATAAAAACAGGTATTTTGTAAGTTGTAGGGCAGACCCAGCAGAGGTAGTCAATATGTCCACTACACCCATATGATTCTCCTTCTGGGTACACAATAAGACTACGGTGTCCAGTTTCTTTGCATTGAAGCCACATAACTTAGTTCCAGCTAATGGAGGGGTTCTGGCTATTGGAATGATAAAGGCTTCTTAAGGACTAACATTTATTTTAGTTTGCCTTTTGCTAAGGACTTTCTAGGAATATTTTCAGCAAAATGGTAGTCATTGTTATGCAAACTTAGATAGTTCCAAAAGGGGGGGCAGGAAGAGGGGTGTGAGCTAACCTAGAAATTTGCAAATATATTTATATATCTTTTGAATACTAAATTAATGGAGGTGACCCGGGGTCTGCTCTTTAGTCCTGTAATTAAATATTAAATATTAAATATAAATCAAATATTATTAAATAGTATTAATTATATTATTATATATTATTATGTTATATTATTAATTATTATTAAATAGTATTAAATATTGAATATAAAGCGTTCTGTTCCCCAGTCCTGCAGTCCCTGGATGGCTGCCCCTACTGACCTGCTAGGTCACGGAGAATACTCCTTGCCCTGCAGAAACCCTTTCGGGGTGTCAGAAGGCAGCTCATGTACACAACACTCCTAGGGCTGTGCTTGAAAGCCTGCAGGGATAGACTTCAACTTATATTCTGGTTGTTGTTGTTGTTTTTTAATTCAAGAGGCAGAGAGACAGACTGACAAACAGAAAGACCTTTATCTGCTGGTTTACTCCCCAAACACCTACAGTGTCTGGGATTGGGCCTGGGACCACAGCCAGGTATCCCACATGGGTGACTGGGACTCACTGACTTAAGCCATCATATATTAGCTCACAAGGTTTCCATACGCAGGGAGCTGGAATCAGGAGCTGGGGCTGGAACTCAAACCAGGCCCTGTGACATAGGGTCTGGCCTCTTAATCACTCAGCTGAATGCCTGCCCTGTGTGTGAAGGAGATTGATTAATGGGGTGTGGCTATAAAGGGGTGGCAAGGAGCTCCGTATCTTTACTGTGACGATGGTTACATGAATCTATCCTGATAAAACAGCATAGAAACACACACACACACACACACACACACACACACACAGCATGCAAAACTAATGAAACTGAATAAGCTCTGTAGATTACTTCCATGTCAGTTTCCCAGGTTGGGGATCATTCTGCAAATATGCAAGGCCACTAGGGAAAGTGAGCATAGGGGACACAGGAACTCCCAGTAGATTTTGTGCAACTTCCCATGAGCCCTTAGTTATTTCAAAAATAACGTTTTTGAACAAACAGCAGGAGAGGCCTGTAAACTTTGGCTGCCCTTGCTACTGGACAGACAAGAGCAGTTGCAAGAAGAGCAGCGGCTGGCTTTTATGACTGTGGGACAGAGGGGAGAAACCTTAAAATAAAAGTCGTGCCCTGGTGTCTCAGGGAAGATTGGTTCCAAGATCCCTCATGGATTAGCACAATCCTTATAGGAAATGGTGTAGTTGTTTGCAATACAAACTATGCACCACCTCTCGTATACTTTAAGTCGTCTATAGACTACTGACAATCCTCAATACAATGTCAACAGCTGTTAGGAAATGATGACACAGGGGAACAGAGTCCATATGTGCTCAGTATGGGCGTGACTCCTGTTTTTGAGTGTTTTTGATATGTGGTTGGTTGACTCCACGGATGCAGAACGCATGGGTAGGGAGAGCCGACTGCACAGGACACAGATGGAAATGAGAAGGAAATAAACAAACTCTTTAGACCACAGGCCTAGGAAATGTGATGTATTAACACATACATCAGGGTGTCCTATTGCTACGGTGACAGGGAAGAAAAGGCAGAGACAAAACACACACACCTATTACTAAGGAGAGTCACGCCCACTGCACTGGCACTGACATAACTGAGGTGTAAGACTGCTACCCCAGCCCTGGTCTCTACTCCCATCTCCCACTCTAATAACGAAGGCCCTGGCTCTGCCCAGCTCTGCGTGTGCTTTAGCACACTGACCTCGAGTGCTGGTGTAGCCCAAGGAGCTGCTGACTTCATACTGGTGCAGGTGGGGGTGTGGGATCATCAGGATGTTGGCACTCTTGCCCAGGGAGCTGTCGTCGGAAGCCTGGCTCCTCACTTCCTCAGTGGGCAGTGCGCGGCTAGGCAGGGAAGGGCTGGATGAGACCTCACAGGAGCTGGCACTCTTTCCGCTGTGATGCTCCCGCTCCCGCACGGCCCTGCCGGGGAGAGACAAAAAGTTATTGACCAGCAAGGGACGATAACCCGCCTCAAGTCAAAACCCATCACCAGCCCAAGCTTCCTAGGAAGCCACTAATGAAAATCTGACATCTGATCTACAGTTAAGAAATAAAGCAGGGCCGGCACCGTGGCTCACTTGGCTAATCCTCCGCCTGTGGCACCAGCATCTCGTATGGGCACTGGTTCTAGTCTCGGTTGTTCCTCTTCCAGGCCAGCTCTCTGCTGTCGCCAGGGAGTACAGTGGAGGATGGCCCAAGTGCTTGGGCCCTGCACCCCATGGGAGACCAGGAGAAGCACCTGGCTCCTGGCTCCAGATCGGTGCAGTGCCGGCTGTGGCGGCCATTTGGGAAGTGAACCAACAGAAGGAAGACCTTTCTCTCTCTCTCTCTCTCTCTCACTGTCTATAACTCTACCTGTCATGAAGAAAAGAAAAGAAAAGAAAAGAAAAGAAAAGAAAAGAAAAGAAAAGAAAAGAAAAGAAAAGAAAAGAAAAGAAAAGAAAAGAAAAGAAAAGAAAAGAAGGAAGGAAGGAAAGCAAGCCGGCGCCGTGGCTCAACAGGCTAATCCTCCGCCTTGCAACGCTAGCACACCGGGTTCTAGTCCCGGTCGGGGCACCGGATTCTGTCCCTGTTGCCCCCTTCCAGGCCAGCTCTCTGCTGTGGCCCCGGAGTGCAGTGGAGGATGGCCCAAGTCCTTGGGCCCTGCACCCCATGGGAGACCAGGAGAAGCACCTGGCTCCTGCCATCGGATGAGCGCAGTGCGCGCTGGCGAAGTGCGCCGGCCACGGCGGCCATTGGAGGGTGAACCAATGGCAAAGGAAGACCTTTCTCTTTATCTCTCTCTCTCACTGTCCAGCAGGGACTTGGCTCTGAGCAGCTTGAGATGTTGTATGAGAAAGTGGGAGAGGCTGCTCCACTTCCCATCCAGCCCCCTGCTAATATGCCTGGGAAAGCAATAGAAGATGGCCAAATGCTTGGGCCCCTGCACCCACATGAAAGACCCAGAAGAAGCTCCTAGCTCCTGGCTCCAGATTGGCCCAGCTCCAACCATTGTGGCCATTTGAGAAGTGAACTAGTAGATGGAAGATCTCTCTCTCCTTCTCTCTGTAATTCTGCCTTTCAAATAAATAAATAAATCTTAAAAAAAAAGAAGGAAGGTAGGAAGGAAAGAAGGGGGAGAGAGAGGAGGAGGGGGAGGGGTAGTGGTGAATAACAGCCCTGAAACATCCAGAATCGTGGGATCACAGCTGTCCAGAAATGATCACTCCAGCATGATCCCTCCCAATCTTTTTTTTTTCTTTTTTTTTTTTTATTTATTTTTTATTTATTTATTTTTTTTACAGGCAGAGTGGACAGTGAGAGAGAGAGACAGAGAGAAAGATCTTCCTTTTTGCCGTTGGTTCACCCTCCAATGGCTGCCGTGGTCAGCGCGCTGCGGCCAGCGCACCGCGCTCGTCCGATGGCAGGAGCCAGGAGCCAGGTGCTTTTCCTGGTCTCCCCATGGGGTGCAGGGCCCAAGCACCTGGGCCATCCTCCACTGCACTCCCGGGCCACAGCAGAGGGCTGGCCTGGAAGAGGGGCAACCGGGACAGAATCCGGTGCCCCGACCGGGACTAGAACCCGGTGTGCCGGCGCCGCAAGGCGGAGGATTAGCCTGTTTAGCCACGGCGCCGGCCGATCCCTCCCAATCTTACTAAATCAACCCCACATCACTAAAAATGAGGGAGCAATGCAATGCAATGCAAGAGAAAGGACACACTGAGAAGTCTTGCCAGTCTCCCTACTACTACAATCGAATCTAAATCTAATCAGGCATCCAGAGATAATGGCTAGTTTAGATAATGGCTAGGAAGTGCATAGAATAGCGGAAGAGTTATTTTTTTAATTAATTATTTGTTTTTTAGAAAAATTTTTGACAGGCAGAGTTAGACAGTGAGAGAGAGAGACAGAGAGAAAGGTCTTCCTTCCGTTGGTTCACCCCCTAAATGGCTGCTAAGGCCAGCGCGCTGCGCCGATCCGAAGCCAGGAGCCAGGTGCTTCCTCCTGATCTCCCACGCAGGTGCAGGGCCCAAGCACTTGGGCCATCTTCCACTGCACTCCCAGGCCACAGCAGAGAGCTGGCCTGGAAGAGGAGCAACAGGGACAGAATCCTAAAGAACTCTCGAGCCCGAAGCTCAAAGCAACAGGGTTTATAAAGGCAAAAACCATGAGAAAGGGAGGCGGAATATGTGGTTACTTGGGTCAAGCTGACCTAAGGCCTATGCGAAAATGATATCAATTACAATCTTGACAATAGACAAATTACAATCTTAATATTAACCCAGTTGCAGCCTCTGTTTTAAGCTTGAGCAATCATAATAGGGAGTTTCTATGCTCTGCCAAGTGGAATGAAGTTTCTGTTACTGTACGAGTCGGCTATTGTCTGAGTTTTTAGGTCATAGTTTCAGACCAGGGTCTCGTGGTGGGGGGTGCTTTATCAAGATGGAGTTTCGGGTGCTCTAAAATGGAGTCCCTACTGTCAAGGTGTTATTTCAAAGCAGTTAGTGTTAATTTTATTCCTAGCAATTATGCATGGTAATATTTTTTAAAAATTATTTTTTGTCAAAAAAAATTATTTTTTGTCTAAGAAGTATACTGAGGTATGTTTAGGCAAAGAAAAAAAAAATCACAATGGTTGGGATTTGTTTTAAAATAATCCAGGCAAAATTAAAAAATTTGGGAGAGGTAATGATAAGACAAGCCTGGCGGGCCATCATTGTAGCATAGCGGGTTAAGCCTCCACCTGCAGTGCCGGCATCCGATATGGGATATTATGCCAATTAGAGTCCTGGCTGCACCACTTCTGATCCAGCCCCCTGCTAATGTGCCTGGGAAAGCAGCAGAGGATGGCCCAAGTGTTTGAGCCCCTGTACTCATATGGAGACCTGGAAGAAGTCCTGGTTCCTGGCTATCTGGGCGGGTGAACCAGTGGATAGAAGATCTCTCTCCCTGTAACTCTTTCAAATAAATAAATAAATCTTAAAAAAAAAAAAAAAACAAGAAAAACAAAATAGAAACAAGCCTGGCAACATGATGAGAGTTGTACAAGTCTCTCCATATGAGTATGTCTGAACATTTCTTTAGTTTTAAAAATATATATACTGCTATTAAAACGTAAAACTGCCCAAGGAAAAAAAGCTCTAGAAGCAGCAGGAAGAATGATCAAAAGCAGAGAGAGGCAAAGTTCCAGAACGAGACAGAAAGTCTTCCAATCGGGCTGCCTCTGGCATCAGGGCTCTTCTCTTTCTTCCTGGGAAGATTTTAAGCCAGAATTTAAACAGAGTCTGAAAGTGGATGCCAAGTGCTGACGACATGCTCACTACCTCAACAGTAAATATTTGAGCCCTGGTATATGCTCAGCCATGGGCGAGGGACAGACCACCGAGGAAGATACGGTATGCGCCTCACGGAGTATACACCCTGGGTCTCAGAAAGCCAGGTCTCGTCATCTGCTTTGATTAGACACAGGAAAACCAAGGATGGGGCTGGCACTGTGGTGCAGCAGGTTAAGCTGCCACCTGCGGTGCCAGAACCCCAGAGTGCCAGGGTTAGTCCTGGCTACTCCATTTCCAGCCCAGCTTCCTGCTAGTGCACCTGGGGAGGCAGCAGAGGTTGGCCCAAGTGCTTGGGTTCCTGCCACGCACATGGGAAACCAGAATGGGCTTCCTGGCTCTTGGCTTTGGCCTGGCACCAACCCGGCCACGGTCGCCATTTGGGGAATGAATCAGTGGATGAAACATCTCTTTAATCACTTTGCCTTTCAAATAAGTAAGTCCAAAAAGAAAGGAGGGAAGGAAAGAAACTAATCAAGAACCTTGGACTCAGAGGACATTTCTAAGGACTCAGAAGAAGAAAAGTCCCTAAGTAGCTTTGACTGAACGCCTAAGCAGCACACACACATAGAAGGGTTACTGTTAACACACTCCGAGCTCTAGCCATTTTTCAGAATGAGATGTCAGAATGGGATGAAGAAACAGAACACACCAGCAATCATGTTGGCCCCATAAGCTCGTGTGCCAGAAAATAGACATAGTATTCCTATAGTCATTTGTGCTTAAACCTGCAGGTTCAAGACATGTGGAAAATGTATGCATGGTATTTGGTCAACTTTGGGGGAAAAAACAAGCTACAGATTTCTCTTCTGCACATTTGTTTAAAACAATTCTACACAAAGATCCAGTATAAAATCCCAGGCTCTAAAGTACGAGAAGAAAATATAAAATATGCTAACTATAGAGGCACAGAGGGCTTTCTTATACAAGAGCTGGGAATGAACAGATCAGTTAAGTCCAACCACATCACAGTTAAAAACTACGTGATGCAACTCCACAGAGCAAACTTTAAAAGCAGGAGTTAAAGAAAACCTCTTGGCATCTGGGAATAATAAACCTAAAAGAATCTCTGGGCCCAAGGATACAAGTATCTATTAGTCCCAGCTCAGTGAGAGGAAGATTCTGGAAGCTGTGCGCTGCCTCTCTTGGCTATAAAAAGCCTAAGAATCCTCTCCTTATTCTGAGAGAATTCTTCATGGCAAGGTAACTGGCTGGACTATAGGGCCTGAAGACAGAATCCTTAATGATCTACACAGCATGGCTTTTGTTTGGCTGGCTGATTTTAGCTTAAAACATTTTCAAGGCTGCAATCATACAGGTACCTATTTGGACATCAGGTTTCCCTGCATGGTTTTTGCATGCACCCCCAAGAGAATAGTGAGGCAAACCTGCAGGTGGCGAGGCGCTGAGCCCGGGACGGGCCAGGCAGCCTGAACACTTGCGCATCGTAGGCATCGTAATCCACTTGGATGGGAAGGGCGTTCTCAGATTCTTTCGGGGTTCCAAGAGCTGAAACACATAGGGAACATAAATTGCCATCTGAATCCATTTTATACAGACGCCTCTGGAGGGCCTTCACCAAAATTTGCAAGCCCAGGTGATCATCCTCTCCCGTGAACAAGTGGAACAGTCACCCATCCATCACACAGTTGAGATGAAATAATTTATGTAACAAAGTGATCTAGAAACAGTGTAGCACTAAATAAGGGCGAGGTATTCACAGCATTTCTTTCTTTGTGGTACCTTTTAGAAAATATCATTTTCATACAGTTAATAGTTTGAAGCTTTCCATCCATGGGGACTGGTGTTCTGGTGCAGTGGATAAAGCTGCCATCTGCAATGCCAACATGCCATATGGATGCCAGTTCATGTCCCAGCTGTTCAACTTCTGATCTAGCTCCCTGCTAATGGCTTGGGAAAAGCAGTGGAAGATAGTCCAAGAGTCTGGGCCCCTGAACCTAAATGGAGGACCCAAATGAAGCTCCTGGCTTCGGCCTGGCCCAGCCCTAGCCATTACAGCCATTTGGGGAGTGAACCAGAGGCTGGAAGATCTCTCTCTCTGTCTCTCCCTCTCTCTGCAACTCTTTCAAATAAATAAATAAGTCTTTAAAATATGTAAATAAAACTTTCTATCTGATCACTATAATTAATCTATGGGGAAAAAGCAGATTTTCTCATCATCCAATTTTTTTTAAAGATTTATTTATTTACTTGAAAGTCAAAATTACACAGAGAGAGAAAGAGAGGCAGAGAGAGAGAGAGTGAGTTCTTCCGTCCGCTGGTTCGCTCCCTAGATGGCCGCAATGGCTGAGCTGTGCTGATTCGAAGCCAGGAGCCAGGAGCTTCTTCCAGGTCTCTCACGTGGGTGCAGGGACCCAAGGACTTGGACCATCTTCTACTGCTTTCCCAGTCCACAGCAGAGAGCTGGATGGGAAGTGGAGCAGCTGGGACTCGAACTGGCACTCATATAGGATGTTGGCAGAGCAGGTGGCGGCTTTACCAGCTATGCCACTGTGCCGGCCCTGACTGCAAACTTTTTATGTGGCTTCACCTAACCCTGTTGCCATGGGTTAGCTGACTCTTTCTAAAAATGCTGAAAGAAGATCTCAAAAAGTACTCACATGTATCACGGCCATTTTTTGCTTTCTCGGAGGCAGACTGTAAAATTAAATAGATGATTAATTATTACCTCTGTGAGAACAGAACTTATTTTTAGGCATAGTTATGTTCACGGCTGCTCCCCTGGACACAGACCCTGTGTTAACCCTCCCTGTAACTGACGGAAAGCCACAAGCTAACAGCTGACACCTAGCTACCATGATGCCAGGCCCTGCTGGGTCCTCTACTTCCCATCGCACATCCTGTTTACTATCAAGCCTCCATTTGGTAGGGGCATGGACCCCACTTGACAGGCAAGCATATTCAGTTCTACAGCAAAATAAGAGCCTTGCAAAAGTCACACAGTTAACAGGCAACAGAGCCAAAACCCAAGCCCGAATCATTAGACCCCTGCTGCATCCATGGTTATGTTTGTTCTACCATGGCTGGGTCCCACCTGATTGAATGACCATACAAGGCACCTCTCTGTAGGTGTAGACCTACCAGAGCCAAACAGGCCACAGATCACCTAATTTGCTAAAATGGAATCATGGGTGGGGAGCTGCTAGAGCCATCATTTCTGTCATTTTCTTAATGATTCCTTTTCAGGACCCTTAGATCTCCCATAACAATGCTCATTCTTGCTTCTTTTGCTCCATTTTGCTGAGAATGGTGGTGGTAAAGTCATGCAAACTCAGAAGGCTGAGACATATGTTGCCTGTCATCGTCCTCACTGCTATATGAGCAGCTTCAGGATCTCAATAAACCAGTCACATCACAATAAAATAAAATCGTTGTCATCTTTTTGTGAAATGCATTTCCTGAGGCTGGCATTGTGGCATACCAGGTAAAGCTGCAGCCTGTAATGCCACCCACCCTATATGGGTTCAGGTTCGAATCCTGACTGTTCCACTTCTGGGGCAGCTCCTTGCTAATGTGCCTGGGAAAACAGTGGAAGATGACCCAAGGGCTTGGGACCCCTGCACCAACATGGCAGACCTGGAAGAAGTTCCTGGCTTTGGTCTGGCCCTGCCTTGGCCACTGCGGCCATTTGGGGAGAAAACCAGTGGATGGAGGATCTCTCTTTCTCTGTTTCTCCCCCTCTCTCTGAAACTCGGCCTTTCCAATAAATAAATCTTTAAACATTTTTTTAAAATATAGTGCCTGCAGTCTGAAGTTTGTCTTGCTATTACTTATCAAATGTATACAATGATAAAGTTCCGAGGCAAATTTTATAAGCCCCATTAATGACAGGGTGGGGAGTAGGGGAGAACTGGGGGCAGTGAGCAGGGAGGGGAGGTACGTCACTGTGTAACAGGGTCTCTCAAGGCATTGCTGCTTGGTGAAACCTACCTTCTTTCCTGCCAGTTTTATTCGTGGGGTGAAACTGTTGCAGAAGAGCTGGCTTTGGGAGGTGTAGAAACTGTAAAGGCAACGGGGTCATTAATGTAACCTCTTTTATTATAAACCTCAAGAGACAGTTGAAAAACCGGGTATAGATCGACTCCCTCCATTGTGACTGACTTTGCTTTGGACTTTGCTCTCTTCCCAAAAGTAACTTCTTTTGCAATGGTTATAAAACGGTACTTAGGGACAGACTTTGGCACAGTATTTTAAAATGCCACAAAGGATGCCTGCCTCCTGTTTCAGAGTGCCTAGGCTCAAGTCCCAGGTCCACTTTTAACTCCAGCTGCCTGCTAATGCATGTAACGGCTCAAGCACTTGGGTGCCCAGCATCCATGTGGGACATCTGGAGGAAGCTCCTGGATCCTGGCCTTGGCCTGGCTCAGCTGCTGTGGGCATCTGGGTAGTGAGCCAACAGATGGGAGATCTGTCTGTCTGTTTCACTGCCTTTCCAATACAATAATAATAAAAATAATTTTAGGGGCTGGGGTTGTGGTATAGCAGGTAAAGCTGCTACCTACGATGTCAGCAGCCCATATGGGCACCGGTTTGAGTCCTAGCTGCTCCACTTCTGATCCAGCTCCCTGATAATGTTCCTGGGAAAGCATCAGAGGATGGCTCAAATACTTGGGCCCTTGTACCCATGTGAGGGACCCCGAAGCAGCTTCTGGCTCTTGGCTTTGACTGGCCCAGCTCTGGCCTTTATGGCCATTTGGGGACTGAACCAGGAGATGGAAGATTTCTCTATCTCTGTCTCTCCCTCTCTCTCTGTCTTTAAAATAAATAAATAAATCTTTATAAAATAATAATTTTTAAAAAGTATGTCTTTAACTGCTGTTCTTTTCTTTCCCATAATCCATTTCATGTGCTCGTGCTAATTCCTAACTGGGTGAGAATCTCCTTATGGTTGGGATTAAATCTATCTACCCCATAATACTTTCCCACCTTGATAACCTGTCCTGATGCTGGGCCAAAGGTAGGTCCTTATCACTCACTAACTAATCAATCTAGGCATCTCACATGGGTGACAGAAGCTCAATTACTTAAAAACTATCACCTCCTGCATCTAGGTGTGTGTATCAGCAGGAAGGCAGGTACTCCTACGTCAGATGTGAGCACCTTGAGCAATATCTTAACCACTGTGTCAAATGCCCACCCCACACGCTCTACATGCAGGGGAACCTTAGGCAAGTATTACAACTTTGACTTCCACATTTTCCTTACCAAAGATTTAGTGTTATAATCAAAACTTAACAGATTTACTTTAAAATTTTTTTAAAGATTTATTTTATTTACTTGAAAGACAGAGTGACAGAGAAAAAAAAGAGAGAGATTTTCTATCCACTGGTTCCCTCCACAAATGGCCACCACGGTTAAGCTGGGCCAGGAATTCCATCCTGGACTCCCACTTGGGTTGCAGGAGCCCAAGGACTTGGGCCATTTTCTGCTGCTTTTCCGGGAGAATTATTGGGGAACTGGGACAGAAGAAGAGTGGCCGGGACTTGATCCAGCACTCACATGGGATGTCAGAGTTGCAGGTGGCAGCTTACCCTGCTGCACTAGAATGGCTGCCCCCAGAACTTTACAGATTTAAAGAGAAAATACCAAGAAAGCTATTTGAAACCCTCATCTATTATGACGCAAGCTCACACCCACCTGTGGTTTATCCAGTGAGGGATATTATAGTCATCGCCCAGACGAGAATCGCGAGGAGTGCTCCGATTATGCAGCTGCAAGGAAATACAGCCAATGAACAGATCAGCTGATAAACAGGTGGGCGTGGGGCTACTCCAACTCCTTTGTTTTCAAGTCTCAAACTGGCCTTTAGCAAGCAAATCCCAAATTACCTTGAACAACGGGACAGCGTGCAATGGTTGCTCTCCCATGCACACCAAGTCCACGCCAATTCCTAAAAAAAGAAAAGACAAAACGAGCTGGAGGTGGGGTGGAGGGTGCAGGACAGTAAAGTGTTCCAGACTACCAATGATGCAATGAAGCAAAGCTGATGAACCACCCTGTGATTTATAGCCTTATCAGCATGGCTTACACAGCAAAGAAGTAGATGTGTTTTATTTCCTCTCTGCTGAGCCCCATCATACCCCTGTGAAGCAGCAGGTCAAGTAATCAAGTGTCTGCCACCCATGGGGGAGACCTGGATTGAGTTCTGGGTTCCTGGCTTCAACCTGGCTCAGCCTCCACTGCTGTTATTCAGTGCTTGACAATTAGCCTTTGGCTGCCCTGAAGGCTGTGACTTGCAAAAAAAAAAAGGAATAAAAGGAAAAAAAAAAAAGACAACCAAGCCTCCCTTACTTAAATGTCAAGGCCAGGAAGTAAAAAGAACTTTATAATCTCAGCAAAAACTAAAACGATCCACATCACTTAACAGAGCTTCTTTATTGTGAAATCAGGATTTACCTTCCCATAAATCGTGAGACAGAAATTGAATTGGGAAGCATGAGACAGAGTTGGGGATGCATGGCTCATCATGGCGGGGGGACCAGGCTGGATGATCTGATGGTGCTTCCCAAGGTGTGCTGATGGCACACTGGTCCCTTAAAACAACACCCCCAAGTAAAGAGTCAAATATGCTTGCAAATTCAAAGGACCGGATTCACCCTCAGGAGCCGGCACCGTGGCGTAGCGGGTAAAGCTGCCACCTGCAGTGCTGTCATCCCATTTGGGTGCTGGTTCAAGTCCTGGCTATTCCACTTCCGATCCAGCTTTCTGCTATGGCCTGAGGAAGCAGTGGAAGATGGTCCAAGTCTTTGGGCCCCTGCATCCACTTGGGAAGCCCGGAGGAAGCTCCTGGCTCCTGGCTTTACATCGGCGTAGCTCCAGCCACTGTGGCCAACTGGGGAGTAAACCAGTGGATGGAAGACTTCTCTCTCTCTCTGTCTCTCCTTCTCTCTGTTTAACTCTGCCTTTCAAATAAATAAATAAATCTTAAAAATAACTAAATAAAAACTCTGACAAAGACCTGCAGTCATGTGATCTGCTTAACTGTGGCATGACCGAGTATTTCCCAAAGCTGTCTTTCCGTGGAACTCTTTATGTCTTTTTAACGCTTGCTGACATCCCCAGATCTTATAACAGGCAGAGCACCTCCCTTGAGAAACTCCTCTCATTCTAAGCATCGGTAAAAGCCCAGGGTTTCAAGGGAAAGTCAGGCTATGAACTCGAGACTGGGCACAAACGAGGGGGCGTTACCGTTATCTATCATCCGCTGTTTGGTCAGGATCATGAGTAGGCGGTCCACTTCAAAGACACCCACGCCGGGCGTGATCACCACGGACATCTGGCCAGTTCGGTCGAAGTTGCGGTTGATGTAATGCTTGTCAAACACTTGAAACAAAAAAATGCCCTGGTGATGATGACATCACAGCTCTCAGAAATCAGCCTCCAGTGAGCATCTCTGTACTTGCACAGTGTTTTGTCTGTAGTTGTACCATCCGAATTCCTGTTAAAGTGCACATGTGTCTTTCCTCTTTCACTTAAGAACTGTGTGGATGCAGTGGCATAGCGGATAAAGCTGCCACCTGCAGTGATGGCATCCCATATGGGTGCCGGTTTGAGTCCTGGCTGTTCCACTTCCCATCTAGCTCTCTGCCGTGGCCTGGGAAAGCAATGGAAGATGGCTTAAGTCTTTGGGCCCCTGCACCTGTGTGGGAAACCTAGAGGAAGCTCCTGGCTCCTGGCTTCGGATCGGTGCCGTTCTGGCCATTGCGACCATCTGGGGAGTGAATCAGCAAATGGAAGACCTCTCTCTCTCTCTGCCTCTGCCTCTCTGTAACTCTTTCAAACAAATAAATAAATCTAAAAAAAAAAAAAAAGAACTGTGTGAACACAGGACCAAGTTACTGTCACTTTGGTGACACTGAGGCCATAAATGCTCAGATTTCATGCTGCTAATTGAAACCACCCACAAATGAGCCTGTGCTGAAATATATAAAAAACCCAAATATTAATTTTCAACACTATTTAAGAGAGTGGACTGGAATCTTGGGATGGCTTGATGAAAAGTTGGAAGGTTCATTTTTTATTTCTGGCCTCTGCTATTTTTACTATGGAAAATCAATGATAATAAAATACGACCCAAAAAAGTTAGTAATGAATCTCATGCTCTCACACTCCCCAGCAGCTGGGAACAGACATGTGGGAAGATGACAAACACAATGCTTTGATCACGCTTCATCACTTCCACCACTGGCTGGTGCCAGGACACTGAACCACAGCCGGGCAACCAGACAGACTTTTCTCTATTGGAAATGTGGGATTCTGAACAGAGAGCAGAGACACTGAATGTAGTTCCAGAAGTTTCTGCTGCTACAGTTCCCACAGCTACCAAGGTCCCCATCTTCAACAAAGACATTCAGGCTGCCCTGTGTATCCTTAGAGTAAATTTCCCTTCTTTTGTATAAACCAACTCAGTAGGTTTCTGTTATCTGCAAACCACCACATCTCCCAGCTATACATAAAAGCAGGGAAGAGGCCGGCGCCGTGGCTCAACAGGCTAATCCTCCACCTTGCGGCGCCGGCACACACCGGGTTCTAGTCCCGGTCGGGGCACCGGATTCTGTCCCGGTAGCTCCTCTTCCAGGCCAGCTCTCTGCTGTGGCCCGGGAGTGCAGTGGAGGATGGCCCAAGTGCTTGGGCCCTGCACCCCATGGGAGACCAGGAGAAGCACCTGGCTCCTGCCATCGGATGAGCGTGGTGCGCCGGCTGCAGCGCGCCGTCCGCGGCAGCCATTGGAGGGTGAACCAACGGCAAAAGGAAGACCTTTCTCTCTGTCTCTCTCTCTCACTGTCCACCTGCCTGTCCAAAAAAAAAAAAAAAAAAAGCAGGGAAGAAACCACAGTGATGACAATAACTCCTCTTAGGACAGGATTGGACATACGTATTTTTACTTGAATTCTAGGAATATGGATTACTTTTGCAGTTTACCCAAAGAAAGTGGATTTTAAAATTACCTAAAAGCAGTTGAGGAATGGGGTGAAAAATAATAACACAGTCTGTAGTTACACAAAGAGTTCAAAAGAAAGTCCCTCCAAGAAGCAGAGGAGAATACCAAGTTAACTTCCCACGAAAAGACCCAAGAGCTAAAATGTTGGTCATTAAAACCATCCAGTCACAAGCTATTGCTTTGAGTTACCTTAAGCAGTAGGCAGGGCGAGGCATCATCAACTCAGACTGGGTTGGGGAACAATAGGTAAAGAGAAGTTCATGGCCACATGTGAGCACGATGCTGGCTCATTGTGGCTGGTGGTGTCACTCACCATTGAATGACAGGTTGATGGCCTCTAGGTAGTTTCCTTGGGCTGAGGTAGAATTGTCTCCTTGAGGAAAGCCCTCTGAAACAAAAGATATAGGAGATGGGAAAACATGTCATGAAAGAGGAACACTTAAAAAAATACTGATTGGGGCCGGCACTGTGGAGCAGCAGGTTAAAACCCCAACCTGTGTTACTGGCATCCCCGTGGGCACCAGTTCAAGTCCTGGCTGCTCCAGTTGTGATCCAGCTCTCTGCTATGGCCTGGGAAAGCAGTAGAAGATGGCCCAAGTCCTTGGGCCCCTGCATGCATATGAGAGACCTGGAAAAAGCTCCTGGCTCCTGGCTTCAGATCAGCTCAGCTCTGACCGTTGCAGCAATTTGGGGAGTGAACCAGCAGATGGAAGTCTCTTCTCTCTCTTGTTCTACATCTCTCTGTAACTTTTTTCATATAAATAAAATAAATCTTTCAAAAAAAATACCGATAAGTAGGCAGTGTCTGGCTCCACAGGCCCTCCACTCTGCTGTGGCTAGGATGTCGTTTGTCCCCACAAGGATCCATGTATTAGAAGACTGGTCCCAGGGTGGTCATATTAAGAGGCAGTGAAGCCCAGTACAAGGTTTAGTTGTCCTCAGAAGGCACGGATGTCATTTTTATAGGACCCAGGTTAACTCTCAGGAGAGGAATGTTATAAAGGCAAATCTGGCCCCTTCCATTCTCTCAGCCATCCTGTCTCACCAGGGGAGCACTCCCTCTCCAGTGCACTATGGTGTGATGCCAGGCAACCACGGGGCCCTCACTGAGCTGGTGCCAGGATATCTGGGTCTTCAGACTTCAGAGCTGTGAGCCTGGGCCTGGGGGTGTGGAACAGTGGTTAGGACACCACTTGCAATGTTCTCATATCAGAGTGCTTCAGTTCTAGTCCCTGCTTTCCTTCCCATCCAGCTTCCAAATAATGTGCACGCTGGGAGGCAGAAAATGATGGCTCAGGTACTTGGGTCCCTAGCACCAACATAGGGGACCCACATGGAGTTCTGGCTCCTGGATTTGGCCTGGCCTCGCCTTGGAGGTTGTGGGCCTTTAGGGAATGAACTAGCAGATGGCCGATATCTCTCTCTCTCTTTCCTCTTCTCTCTCTCCTTTCAAATAAATAAATTTAAAATACTAAATCTTTCAGAAAAAATAAGCTTATTTTCTTTATGAAGTACCCAGTCTCAGGTATTTTGTTCCCAGGATGGAAAACAAACTAAAATACACATAAACACACACACACACAGTATTAGGGACCTTGTTGAACTTGTTAGATATGGATCCAACAGAAAATAGAAACCCAACAGAGCAAAATCTCTCCATAGAAATGTAAGGCAAACAAGTGTGACCCTGTTCTCTTCCTCCAGCCTCCAATCCATACCTGTTCCCCCACCACGCCTTCTGTTACACGGATGCAGTACCTGCCTGTTCCAGTCGCACCAGCACTGGATACTGGATGAAGAGCTTTTTAATGGTCACAAGGAGGGAGGTCCACTCTTCTCTTCTCTCATTCTGCACCACTACTCTGAAAGGGGTATCATAAAAAGACATGACACAGCTGTGACGTACAGGAGTTCAAGGTCCTTGCAAGGTTGCAAGGTAAGAAGATGGGATTCCAAGAGTTAGGAGAACTTGCCATAAATAATAAGTCATAAAGTCAAATGCATTTAACCAACATTAACAAGCGAGCGTCACTGCATTAATAGGCCTGGAGCATGGATATGAACAGTCTCACATACTGTTGAGGTCATACAAATTTGGTGTGTATTAAAAAAAAACACTTAAAAAAGAAGAACACGGGCTGGCGCCGTGGCTCAACAGGCTAATCCTCCACCTTGCGGCGCCGGCACACCGGGTTCTAGTCCCGGTCGGGGTGCCGGATTCTGTCCCGGTTGCCCCTCTTCCAGGCCATCTCTTTGCTGTGGCCTGGGAGTGCAGTGGAGGATGGCCCAAGTGCTTGGGCCCTGCACCCCATGGGAGACCAGGAAAAAGCACCTGGCACCTGGCTCCTGCCATCAGATGAGCGCGGTGCGCCCGCGGCGGCCATTGGATGGTGAACCAACGGCAAAAGGAAGACCTTTCTCTCTGTCTCTCTCTCTCACTGTCCACTCTGCCTGTCAAAAAAACAAATAATAATAAAATTAAATTAAATTAAAAAAAAAAAAGAAGAAGAACATCTGTGTATATGTACTACAAATACAATAAACATGCCCAGGTTGGGAGGCGGAGCTTAGGGAAAGCAGAAATGGATGAGTGAAAATTTAATTACAGTATATTTATTTACAGTATATACCCTCTGTACTTTTAAAATCCATGTGACTGTCCCCCCACACACACACACACAAATTTTAAATTATCTGGGTCTCCCACGTGGGTGTCAGTTTAATCTGCTATGCCACAGCACTGGCCCCAAAACTTTCTATAACTTCTGTCACTCATTGGTACTCATCTATAATCACCATTTTAAAATCCCCTCCTCCAAAAATTACAGTATAAAGAATTATTTTGGAGGAATGCTGCTACAAAGTTGAAAAAGAAAAAAAATTTTTTCTTTTTTTTTTTTTTTTATGCTGGCTAGGGCTTTAGGAAGGAGCTAGCTACAAAGAAATACATTTAAAGCCCCAAGAGGAGAAGATTGGCATTTGAGATGTAAACGAAATCCAAAGTCAACTGTTACTGAAAAACAGATATTATCTCCAAGTCCAGGGTAAGACGGGAAATTAATAAGGAGTTTTTCCCTCTTAGTCACAGAAGCAAACAGTCTGAGAAAACAACACTGAACCATTAGAGGTACTTGAAAAGGCTTTACCAAGTACAAGGGCATTTCCAAAAAGCACATGGAAATTGGAATTAAAAGGTTTTCTGATTAAAAAATTTTGAACTCTATGCACATTTTTCATTGTACATACTTCCCCTAGAACTATCAAGACTCTCTGCACAGATTTTAAAAAAAGCTTTGTGGCCAGTGCCGTGGCTCACTAGGCTAATCCTCCACCTGTGGTGACAGCACCCCAGGTTCTAGTTCTTGTTACGATGCCGGATTCTGTCCCGGTTGCCCCTCTTCCAGGTCAGCTCTCTGCTGTGGCCCGGGAGTGCAGTGGAGGATGGCCCAAGTGCTTGGGCCCTGCACCCCATGGGAGACCAGGAGAAGCACCTGGCTCCTGCCTTCGAATCAGCGTTGTGCGCCGGCTGCAGTGCACCGGCCGCAGTGGCCATTGGGGGGTGAATCAACGGAAAAAAGGAAGACCTTTCTCTCTGTCTCTCTCTCACTGTCCACTCTGCCTGTCCAAAAAAAAAAAGCTTTGCATAAAAATATTTATCATGTAACTACATTTTGTGTGAACTTTCTGGATTTCCCTAGTATAGTCAGAGGTAATGAAATGTGCACATTACCTACAGGACTGTTTTTCATAAACATGGGATCTTTGGGGGCGAGCAGGTTAAGCCGCCCCCTGTGACACTGGCATCCCATATGGGTGCTGGTTCCAGTCCTGGCTGCTCTACTTCCAATCCAGCTACCTGATAATGCACCTTGGAAAGCAGCAAAAGATGGCCCAAGTTCTTGGGCCCCTGTACCCACATGAGAGACCCAGATGAAGTTCCCGGTTCCTGATTTCAGCCTGGCCCAGCCCTGGCCAGTGTGGACATTTAAGGAATGAACGAGAAGATCTCTCTCTCCCTTGTCTCTCTATTCTCTCTGTAAGTATGCCTTTCAAATAAATAAATAAATCTAAAAAAGATCTTTATAACTTAGATAATAATAAAACAATCAATCTAACACTTTCTCAAAAGCAAATGGCTTTTTTTATATTTATGTATTTTATTTGAAAGGAGAAATGACAAAAAGGAAAAGAGAGAGAAAGAGATTTTCCATCAGTTGGTTCACTCCCCAAATGGCCACAAGGGTCTAGGCTGGTCCAGGACCAAGCCAAGAGCCTGGAGCTCTATCAGGGACTCCCACGTGGGTGGCAGGGGCCCATATTACTTAGGACCTCCTAACTTAGGTTCTCCCAGGTACATTAGCAGGGAGCTGGATTGGAAATGCAACAGCCAAGATTGGAACCAGAGCTCTGACATGGGATGCCAGTGTTGCAGGAATGACTTTGCTCCCCGTGGCACAACACCAGCTGACCAAACAGCTTTCTAATGTCCATTTTAATGTCTATGCTATCCTCCAACTGAAGTGCCAATAACGATGCAATAAATTTTGCCACACATCTAAGAACTTAAAATGCCAAAGTCTTGAAGTCCGTGCAGTTAAGAAACCCCATCAAATTGCATCTAGTTTATTTCCATTATCTCACCAACTGTTCCCTATTTCAGTGGCACCATTGAGAAACTGGACTGTGTACTCTCTCTCTCCCTCTCTAAGTTAAAACAAAAGCAGATCAAACATAAGTTGTTTTGAGGACAATTAAGGAAATCTGCACATATATTAGACAATGGATAATATGGAATCATAATTAATTTCATCAAATGTGATGATATTGTGGTTGTATATGAAAATATTATTTTTTAGTTTGTATAGGAATAAAATGTTATATCTATAATTAAAAAATAAAATTTAGCCATAAGGGGCCAGCGCCATGGCTCACTTGGTTAATCCTCCGCCTGTGGCACTGGCATCCCATATGGGCGCCAGGTTCTAGTCCCAGTTGCAGTGGAGGATGGCCCAGGTGCTTGGGCCCCTGCACCTACATAGGAGACCAGGAAGAAGCACTTGGCTCCTGGCTTCGGAATGGCACAGCGCTGGCCATAGCAGCCATTTGGGGGGTGAACCAACAGAAGGAAGACTTTTCTCTCTTTCTCACTCACTGTCTATAACTCTGTCAAATAAATTTTTAAAAAATTTTGCCATAAAAATGATGTAAATAGGGCAAAATAACAATAAATCCAGGTGTTGAAAATACAAGTTCATTGTATTATCATTCACACTTCCCTTCTGCATGTTCAAACTCTTCACAATAAAAAGCTTAGGAGGTCTAAATGATATATGGCATCTTAGATTGGATCCTAGATACAAAAAAAAGCATACAAGTAAGAAAACTGATGGAATCTGGAAACAGTCTGAATTTAGCTGACAGCAATGTCCCAATGCTAATCTCCTAATTTTGACAAATGTAACCTGGTTATGAAATGTTAACATCAGAGCGAACCCAGTAAAGGATATATGGGAACTCTCTGTATTATCTTCTCAACTTCTCTATAAACTAAAATTTTCTTTCAGTTAGGAAAGAAGCAATCAATAAATAATCAATAATCAAATAATCAATCATAGTGAAGCAACTAACATACTTGTAAAAGTCTTCATAGAATCGCCCCTTGTGGTCCTGTCTAATTGAGGCTCGGTTTACTTCAGGAAATTCATCTGAAATAGACAAAATGAAGTAGGGGGATTAGACTAAAAAGACAAATTCAGAGTTTTTGTGGCTTGCTCTAGTTCAAGATACCCTAGTTCAAGATTTGTATCACACACACACACAAACATAATTGTGTATCTATTAAGTTGGTTTAGGATGAATCTCACATCCACTAATGGACCGTGCTATTCCGTTGTACCTGATCTCCTAACGGAAAAGGTGGGAAAGAAGGTGAAAAGGAATGGTCTAGGTTAGGGATAAGGGGCGCGTAACAGAAAGCAATGATGGGGCCGGCGCCGTGGCTCAACAGGCTAATCCTCCGCCTTGCGGCGCCAGCACACCGGGTTCTAGTCCCGGCCGGGGCACCGGATTCTGTCCCGGTTGCCCCTCTTCCAGGCCAGCCCTCTGCTGTGGCCCAGGAGTGCAGTGGAGGATGGCCCAAGTGCTTGGGCCCTGCACCCCATGGGAGACCAGGATAAGCACCTAGCACCTGGCTCCTGCCATCGGATGAGTGCGGTGTGCCGGCCGCAGCGCGCCATCCGCGGCAGCCATTGGAGGGTGAACCAATGGCAAAGGAAGGCCTTTCTCTCTGTCTCTCTCTCTCACTGTCCACTCTGCCTGTCAAAAAAAAAAAAAAAAAGCAATGATGGGAGAAAGGGAGAAAGGGTTACTCACCAGTAGATTTTGCATCATAGAAAGTTCTAGAAAACAGGACCACCGTCACTTCATGACTACAATTCTTCTCCTAGGCATGAGTAGAGAAAAAGAGGGCTCAAGTTGACATCCTGTACTTCATTCACTCTGATCCAGCGTCCACGTATCTAATACTCTCCGTTCAGGGAGGCTCAGGGGCTGTGCAGGGCATAGGATAACTCCACGTAACTGGAGCATGCACAGTGTACACACAGAGCATTTATACTGTGTTAGGGACTGTAAGTAATTCAGAAGTGACTCAAAGTGTACAGGGTACATACAAATATTATACCATCTTATGTAAGCAATGTGAGCACCTGCAGATCTGGGGATCCATAAGGTATCCTGGAACCAATCCCCTGTGGATAACTGAGGATGGCTATATGCCCAGGTGTGGAGTTGCTAGGTCATATGGTAATTCTTTATTCTTTTTTTAAAAAATATTTTTTTTTATTTTGAGAAGTAGAAAGAAAGAGAAAGACAGAGAAACTTCATCAACTGCTTTGCTCTCCAAACACCTGCAATTGCTGGGGCTGCAGCCAGGTCAAAGCCAGAACCAGGAATGGGATCCAGGTCTATTCTGTGGCTGGCAGGGATCCAATTACTTGAGCTGTTATCACTGCCTCCCAAGGTCGTTAATAGGAAGCTGGAATTGGGGGTGGAGCCAGGACTTGAACCCAGGGGCTCCAATACAGAATGCAGGTATCTTAACTGTTACGCCAAATGCCTACCCCATGGTTCTGTTTAACTTACTGAGTAAACACCAAGTTGTTTTCCGTAGTGGCTATACCATTTTACACTCCCAAGAACAACAGAGTGGCCTTCAACTTCTTGGCCTCTTCTACGACATTTATCGTATTCTGATTTTTAAAAAATTCTTATTTTGGGGGGGTATCCTTCTAGATGTGAACTGACATTTCATTGTGGTGTCAGCTGGCATTCCTCTAGTGACTCAGGAACCCGAGCACCTTCTCAGGTACCTGCTGGCTAGGTGCACATCTTCTCAGTCCTCTGCCCACGTGTTAGAGTATTTATCTGGTTGTTACTGAGTTGTAAATGTCTCTATTAGATTTTGGATACTAGACTTATCAGATAGGTAATTTGTGAACATCCCCTTCCATTCTCTGGGTTATATTTTCACTTTGATAGTGTCCTTTGGTGAAGTTCAATGATCAATCTTTTCTTTGGTCCTTGTGCTTTTGATGTCATATAAAGAAACCATTGCCAAATCCAAGGTCATGAAGATTACCTCTTAATTTTCTTTTAGAATTTCATAGTTTTAGCTCTTATATTTGCATCTGGGCTCCATTTTGGCCCATTTCTGAATATGAAATGAGGTAAGGGTCCAAGTTCATTCTTTTGTATGTGGATATTCAGTTATCCCAGACCATTTTTTGAAGACACCATTCTTTGCCCCACTGAATAGACTTCACACCCTCGTTTAAAATCAACTGAACACAGGGGCTGGCACTGTGGCATAGTGGGTAAAGCTCCCGCCTACAGTACTGGTATCCCACATGGGAGCCGGTTCAAGTCCTAGCGGCTCTACTTCCAATCCAGCTCTTTGCTGTGGCCTGGGAGAGCAGTAAAAGATGGCTCAAGTCCTTGGGCCCCTGTACCCACATGGGAGACCTGGAGGAAGCACCTGGCTCCTGGCTTCAGATCAGCACAGCTCTGGCCATTGTAGCCAGTTGGGGAGTGGGCCAGCAAATGGAAGATCTCTCTCTCTCTCTCAGCCTCTCATTCTCTCTCTGTGTAACTCTAACTTTCAAATAAGTAAATCCTTAAAAGAAAAAAAAAAAAAATCAACTGACCACAGACGTACAGGCTGATTGCTAGACTTTCATTTCCATGTTAGTGTATGTGCTGCCAAAGCAAGCGCCTAGACTTCCATTTCAATTCGACTGATCTATTTATAAGCCCTGATGCCAATATCATGCTGTGTTGATGACTGCAATACCGCTTTGCAAGAGGCTTTTTAAAACTTTTTCTTTTATTTTCATCTACTTTATGGGAAGATAAACACACACACACACACAGAGAGAGAAACAGAGAGAAAGAGAGAGAGAGAGAGAGAGAGAGAGAGAGAGAGAGATTCCATCTGCTGGTTCACTCCCCAGATACCCACAACAGCCAGGGCTGGGCCCAGCTGAAGTCAGGAGTCCAGAACTCCATCCGGGTCTCTCTTGTGGGAGGGACTCACATACATGAGCCATCATCCACTGCTTCCCAGGGGCATTAGCACCAGAGCTGGGTACAAAGCAGAAAAACAAGCGGGTAGACAGGACCTGAACAGGCACTTCCATATGGGATGCACTGCACCACAATGCCTGCCCCAGGATGCCTCTCATGTCTTACGCTAGCCTGATTGCTCTGCTTAGTACTTATAATACAATGGTGACTATCAGTGTCAGAAGCAACTATCCCTTTCTGTTTCCTGACCCGAGGAGGTTTTAAGTCTGTCACTACTGAGTATATTAGCTGAGCATTTTTCACCAAAAAAAATATTTTTTGTTATCAGGCAAAGGTGATTACAGTAATTTAAATCTGAAGTCTGGGTTTTAAGATAGCTTAGTTTAAAGCAGCTTAACAGAAATAATGCATTTAAAACAATCTGCAGGAGCTGGCACTGTGGCACAGCAGGTAAAGCCACCGCCTGTAGTGCCAGCATCCCATATGGGGGCCGGTTCTAGTTCCGGCTGTTCCACTTCCGATCTAACTCTCTGCTGTGGCCTGGAAAGATGACCCAAGTCCTTGGGCCCCTACACCCATGTGGGAGACCTGGAAGAAGCTCCTGGCTCCTGGCTCCTGGCTCCGGATCGGCGCAGCTTTGGCCGTTGCGGTCTAACTCTCTGCTGTGGCCTGGAAGATGACCCAAGTCCTTGGGCGCCTGTACCCACGTGGGAGTCCTGGAAGAAGCTCCTGGCTCCTGGCTCCTGGCTCCGGATCGGCGCAGCTTTGGCCATTGTGGTCATCTTGGGGAGTGAACCAGCGGATGGAAGACTTCTCTCTCCCTCCTCCCCCCCCCGCCTTTCCTTCTCTCTCTCTGTAACTCTGACTTTCAAACAAATAAATAAATCTTTAAAAAATAAATAAATAAAATAAAACAATCTGCATTGAGTAATGTGTATGCAACAAAACTTAGTACATAAGAAACCTACCTTCCACTTGGTAAACAGATCAGCAAGGAAACCATTCACAGCTTTCTCAAAATACAGATCCCCTGAAAAGAAACAATGAGGAGTGAGTAAGGACAATCTCTGTTTCTTGTTTCCAATTTCTTCTCTAAGTAAATAACTGGGATGGGACAAAAGAGAAGGTGGGTTCTGCCATAACATTAAAAAAAAAAAAAACTCACAAAAGCCAGATGTATAGAGTGATTCATCCCACACCTTCTCATCAAAACCAATTTAGTATCTGCTTCGCTCTAACAGGCCATGGCTTCAAGGGAAAGCCTAAGTTTGAAAACAGCCTTGGTGATTACAGACTGCAGCGATATCTCCAGACTCAGAGAACAAGCTAACCTCCAAAGATCATTATACTGAAGTCTGTTAAAGACGACTTGGCAGGCCCCAGACACTCCCCAGTTATCATCCGCAGTTCCTGCTGTTCTGAGTGACCTTGTTGACTCACACAAACATTAATTCTTAGTTTTGCTAGACACAAATTTGGATCATATTGCACCACGAGGCTGGTTGTGTTAGACACAGTGTCTGTATCACATAGCAGCTCTACTGCTCTCCCCTCGGTATGTAACAACTCTAATGATATGAAACAAACCCGACTGCTTCTGTGAGTGACAGGAAGAGAAATGAAAGACACAAAGAACTTACAACTTTTCATCTTGTAATTCAAGATCTGAGAATTTAGTTATTTTTATGAATACTTTACTGTACTTCACGGAATGCATGTGCTTTCTACCTCTTATCTGAGTGTTGATGAGACGGACACACATGCAAACACATATATGGATTTATCTATTTTAGCATTAGGATACATCTTTAGAGAATGTCAGGAGCTTACTGTAAAATGATACCAACTCGGGGGAAACCAGAAAATTCTCCCTAGTAGCAGTTACAATCAGCACTTAGGAACAGTACCATAAATATCAAAATCCCACATTTCACAGCTCATCTGAATAAATATGTAAACCATAGCTGACGTAGAACGGAACACCACCTAGAATAGACAAAAAACATAATTTCAGTAGAAAGCGATGATAAATATTTTCAGTTCTGCAAGATGACAAAGTCCTGGTGACCTATTTCACAGCACTGTAAATAAACTCAACTCCATCGAACCGTACCCTTAAAAATCGTTAAGATGGTAAATTTTACAATGCATTTTTTAAACGACAATTCCGAAAACAAACAAACAAAAAGCTGATGGAGGAATTTCCTTATTGTGTTGTGGGACTTCTAAAAAGTAAGTTCACCCACACATTCCTTCTTTCATTTCAACCATTACTGAGCTCTTACTCTGAGCCTTGCCTCACAGGCAGTAAGGAGACCTCGTCTCCACCCTCTAGGAGCCCATAATACAGGATACAGACATGCAAAATATGACAACTTGTGCAGATGTTTTATGAGGGTTCACGAAGGAAATGCAGAAGGGGCCGTGAGTCTAGCGGGGGAAGTCATGGAATCTCATTCTGGAAGCGGACCTTGGGCCGAGACGAGCCAGACCGTGAGCTGTCAGTCTAGTGATGATTGCCGCGGTACCTCCCCTGTCCAGGCAGCCCCAAGGGCAGGTGTAAGAGGCTTTCCGGCTCTGTGTGCTTTCCAGAGGCTGGTGCCAGCCCTTCCCTTCTCCATAAAGCCCTGAAGAGGTTTGCTGGAAAGGGAGAAGGTCGATCCTGGACACTCCTTTAGCTCCTTAGAGACCTGCTCCTTGGAGCAGAGCTCATTAAAGACTGTTCACTCCCTGGGGTTGTATATACTTCCTCTAACAGGGACTGGATGTTTGTTCCCCCTCTGTAGCACACGGGAAACCCCAAAACTGGCCAGAAACACACTTTTCCAGATATCTATGATCATGCCCAGGTTTGGGTATTATGAGTGGTTTTACTTCTTTGTGTTTACTTTTCAAAAATTATTAAATCATTTCATAAGAATACACAGAAATATATATCATCTTTTTATAAGAAACATACAAGGTTCTTATCATTATTTTCTCCTCTCCCTAAGTTATTTTTTAAACAGATAACTTCTTTGACAAAATTACTCTAGACAAGAAAGCAGGATGGTTGCCTTTATGTGTGTGTGAGGGGTTACCCACAGCAGTGGGGCACAAGAGAACTTCTTGGAGTGATGGAAACATTCTATACTTGACCGTGATGATAGTGACGGGGATATTTTCTAAAATTCAACAAGCTGTCACGTTAAATGGCCTTATTGTGGTTATGGACACATTTTGCTGTGTGCTAATGGTATTTCACCTAGTCACTTCCAAGGATACATTTCTTTTTTTTTTTTTAAGATTTATTTATTTATTTGAAAGTCAGAGTTATACAGAGAGAGGAGACGCAGAGAGAGAGGTCTTGCATCTGCTGGTTCACTCCCCAATTGGCCGCAACGGCTGGAGCTGAGCCGATCTGAAGCCAGGAGCCAGGAGCTTCTTCCAGGTCTCTCACGTGGGTGCAGGGGCCCAAGGACTTGGGCCATCTTCTACTGCTTTCCCAGGCCATAGCAGAGAGCTGGATTGGAAGAGGAGCAACCGGGTTTCAAACCGGCGCCCATATGGGATGCCGGCGCTTTGGACCAGGGCATTAACCCGCTGCGCCACAGTACTGGTCCCTAAAGGATACATTTCTAGACCTTGCTAATACATTCTATGTAAAATACGTGTCTATGCATATGTATGTAAATACATAAAATTGTATGTTTAGTTGTCTTCATTTTATGGATTTCTTAAAATATGCTCTTCATTTTGAAACTATAAAAATATCAGTTATTGTTATAGTCAAATTACCTTAATGGTCCATTCCTTTTATTGTTTTGCTTTTAAGATATTTTTTGTTAATACAAAAATTCACTTTAAGACAATTCATCTTAAAATCTACAATTCAGTGGATTTTAATATATTTATAATATTTGTACACCATAATCACTACTTCTAGAACAGGTCCATCACTTCAAAAAAGAAACTCTAGGGCCAGCGCTGTGGTGTAGCAGGTAAAGCCGCCACCCGCAGTCAGTGCTGGCATCCCATATGGGTGCAAACTCAGGTCCCAGCTGTTCCACTTCCAATCCAGCTCTCTACTATGGCCTGGGAAAGCAGTAGAGGATGGCCCAAGTCCTTGGGCCCCTGCACCTGCATGAGAGACCTGGAGGAAGCTCCTGACTCCTGGCTTCAGATCGGCCTAGCTCCAGCCATTGCAGCCAACTGGGGAGTGAACCAGCGAATGGAAGATCTCTCTCTCTCTCTCTCTCTCTCTCTCCTTCTGCCTCTCTGTAACTCTGCCTTCAAATAAATAAATAAATTTTAAAAAAAGAAAGAAAGAAATTCAATACCCATTAGCAGTTACATCCCATGCCTCCAGCCCCTATGCCCTGGTAACCACAGAGCTATTTTCCGTCTCTATTGGTTTGCCTATCATAAACATCTGACATAAAGGGAATCACAATCTGATGACTTCCACATCTAGATTTTTTCACTTAGCATGTTTTCAAGGTTCATCTGTGTAGTTGCATAAATCACGTTGCATGAATCAAAGGGAAACTTCATTATGTCTTATTGCTGAATGATATTCCACTGTATGGTTATAGCACATTTTGTTTATATGTTCATCAACATTTAGGCTGTGCCCACTTTCTGGCTATCACGAATAATGCTGCTATAAATGTTTGTAGGTGTTTTTGTGGGAACGCACGTTGTCAGTTCTCTGGTAGACACCGCAGCACTGCTGAGTCATATGGTAACTGCTGATCTGTTTGAAGAACCACTAAACTTCTCCACAGTGGCTTTTCTAACAGTGATATACGAGGACTCCGACTTTTCAACATCCTCCCCAACATCTGTTATTTCCTCTTAGTAAAAAGTCTTATTCAAATCATTTCCTCAATGTAAAAAAAAAAAAGTTTTTATTTATCTAAAAGGGAGGGAAAGAGATCTCTGTTAGTTTACTCCTCTAATGCCCACGATGCACTCTACTGGGCCGGACTAAAGCCAGGAGCTGGTAACTCAATCAAGCCTCACACTTGGGTGGGTAGGGATCCAGTTATTTGAGTCCTCACCTGCTTCCTCCCAGGCTTCTTATTGGCCAGAAGTTGGAACTGAGACCTGAGTCAGGACTTGAACCCAAGTCCTCTGATATGGGATGTGGGCACCCTAGGCAATATCTTCAGTGCTGTGCCAAACACTCGCCCCACTTCCCAAACTGTTATTAGCAATGTTTGCCTTTCTTCTTTTTAATAATTCAAACATTTACTTTATTTGAATATTTTTGAAAAATACTTTGAAACTTATTGGTAATTCTGCTTAGAACTTTATGTATATCTTATTATTTATATGTATGACACATTAATTAATGTTGTTATTATTTAGGACTTGGTTGCTTTTTCATTTTATCATGAAAAATTTGAAACATGTTGGGATTAGTGTAGTGACATAGCAGTAAAGCTACCACCTTTGATGCCAGCATCCTACATGGGTAATGGTTCAAGTCCCACCTGCTCCACTTCCAAACCAGATCCCTGCTAATAGCCTGGGAAAAGCAGCAGAAGATGACAAAAGTGTTTGGGCCCCTGCCACCCACATGGGAGACCCAGATGAAGCTCCTGGCTCCTGGCTTCAGCCTGGCCCAGCCCTGGCCATTGCAGCCATTTGAGGAGTGAACCAGCAAACAAAAGATCTCCCTCCCTCCCTTCCTTACTCTCCCTCTCTCTCTGTAACTCTTATAAAATAAATAAATAATTATTTTAAAATAAGTAAATAAATGAAACCTCAAACATGCTAGAAAACACCAACATATTCATTGCCTACACCTAAATGTAACATGACATTTGCTGTCCAATTTATCTATAGATTTATTCATCCCTTTAGGTATCAATCAACTCATTATTTTCTCTATAAAAAATAAGTTGAGGGGCCAGCACTGTGGTGTAGTGGGTAAAGCCACCGCCTGCAGTGCCGGCCTCTGATATGGGCACTGGTAAGCTCCAGCTCCAGCTGTTGCGGCCGTCTGGGGAGTGAATCAGTGGATGGAAGACCTCTCTGTCTCTGTCTCTCTCTGTAACACTTTAAAATAAATAAATATTTTTAAAAATATAAATAAAAGGGCCTTGTAACATTAATTAAGGAGTGAACACTGTGGCACAGCAGGCTAAGCTGCTGCTCGGGACGTCTGCATTGCATACCATTCCATATCCAAGAGCCTGGGATGGAGTCCTGCCTCAGCTTTGGATCCAGCTTTCTGCTAATATGCTTGGAAAGCAGGAGATAATGGTTCAAATGCTTGGGTCCCTGACATGCACATGGGAGATCAAGATGGAGTTCCTGGCTCCTGGCTTCAGCCTGGCCCAGTGAAAGCTGTTGCCAATGTTGGTGAATCAGCAGATGGAAGATCTCTCTCTCTCTCGATCTCTCAATCTCTCGATCTCTCTCTCTCTCTCTCCCCCCTTGACTTTCAAATAAATAAATCTTTTTTTAAAAGTTATAACGCTCATCTCATTTTACATATTAAAATTTATTTTTCTTGGCCAGTGCCGTGGCTCAATAGGCTAATCCTCTGCCTGCGGCGCCGGCCCACCAGGTTCTAGTCCTGGTTGGGGTGCCGAATTCTGTCCCGGTTGCTCCTCTTCCAGGCCAGCTCTCTGCTGTGGCCCAGGAGTGCAGTGAAGGATGGCCCAAGTCCTTGGGCCCTGCACTCGCATGGGAGACCAGGAGAGGCACCTGACTCCTGGCTTCAGATCAGCGCGGTGCGCCAGCCGCAGTGTGCCAGCCGCAGTATGCCCGCTGCAGCGGCCATTGGAGGGTGAACCAACGGCAAAAGGAAGACCTTTCTCTCTGTCTCTCTCTCACTGTCCACTCTGCCTGTCAAAAAATAAAATAATAAAATAAAATTTATTTTTCTTTTAAAGATTTATTTATTCAAAAGGAAGAGTTACAGAGAGGGAGAGATAGAGACAGAGATCCTCCATCCACTGGCTCATTCCCCAAATCAATGTCTAGGGCTGGGCCAGGCTGAAGCCAGGAGCTTCATCTGGGTCTTCAACGTGGGTGAAGGTATCCAAGGACTCTGGCCATCTTCCGCTGCTTTACCAGGCACATTAGCAGGGAGCTGGATCAGAGGTGGAGCAGCCTGGACTTGAATCGGCGCCCACAGGTGATGCCAGCGTTGCAGCTGGTGGCTTAACCTGCTACGCTATGACGCCAGCCCTTAAAACACTATTTTTCTAATCAGATTATAACTTTTCTAAGCAGGGTAACATGTCTAAAATTCTATTCAACCAACACAGGAGAAACTACCGAGCATTAAGAGCCATGCCAGAGAATTTGTAAAACATATATAGTCTTGCCTTGGGGCAAACACATGAGCAAGGGTAGCCACCACCGTGTGGTACCTGCTAATGTGTTCCTAAATCCAGTGTGCCACACAGGGACTTTGAGCCTGGCAGAACAGGAAGGCTTCCCAGAAGCAGGGGAACCTGAGACTAGAGTTGAGGTCTGGAAGAAGGGGAGAAGGCAGGGTCTAAGCACCCAGGGCAGGAGAGCTCAGCCTGTGCAAAAACACAGAGACAAGGGAGAAAAGTGGCTCGTCTAAGAACAGCTAATTGCGTGTGTGGCTCAGACGCTGGGGGAGGGGGATAACACATGGAAGAAGTGGCAAAACCAGGGGCCGGCACTGTGGCGCAGCAGGTTAACACCCTGGCCTGAAGAACCAGCATCCCATATGGGCACCGGTTCTAGTCCCGGCTGCTCCTCTTCCAACCCAGCTCTCTGCTATGCCCTGGGAAATCAGTAGAAGATGGCCCAAGTCCTTGGGCCCCTGCACCCACCTGGGAGACCTGGAAGAAGCTCCTGGCTCCTGGCTTTGGATCAGCCCAGCTCTGGCCATTGCAGCCATCTGGGGAGTGAACCATCGGACGGAAGACCTCTCTCTCTCTCTCTCTCTCTCTCTCTCTCTCTTTCTCTGCCTCTCCTCTCCCTGTGTAACTCTTTCAAATAAATAAACAAATCTTTAAAAAAAAAAATTCTTTAAAAAAAAAGAAGTGACAAAACCAGCTCCAGACTCAACTGCCTCCACTGAATTCTCTACTCAGATGTCCAACAGGCATCTCACAGCCTGAGCCTTTTCATTCACCCCAGCCTGCTGCTCCTGTCTTGTCTCTTTGTTTACACATCACACCCAATCTGCCCGTCGTTTCTGTGTGCCCTTCACCTCAAATGCATCTCAAACTCTACATACATCTTTCCACGGCTCCAGCTCTCTCCTTAGTTTGCACCACTGTCTTCTGGCTGGACTGCCGCAATCCTCCAAACTCATTTCTTTTTTTTTTTTTTTTTTACAGGCAGAGTGGACAGTGAGAGAGAGAGACAGAGAGAAAGGTCTTCCTTTTTGCCGTTGGTTCACCCTCCAATGGCCGCCGCGGCCGGCGCGCTGCGGCCGGCGCACCGCGCTCGTCCGATGGCAGGAGCCAGGAGCCAGGTGCTTTTCCTGGTCTCCCCATGGGGTGCAGGGCCCAAGCACCTGGGCCATCCTCCACTGCACTCCCGGGCCACAGCAGAGGGCTGGCCTGGAAGAGGGGCAACCGGGACAGAATCCGGCTCCCCGACCGGGACTAGAACCCGGTGTGCCGGCGCCGCAAGGCGGAGGATTAGCCTGTTGAGCCACGGCGCCGGCCAAACTCATTTCTTTACTTCCACTCTTGTCCTACAAAAAAGCTCTACATTGGAGGCAGAAGGGCTGCTGGAAGTCTAGCCAGTGTCTAGTGCTCACTTCTTCCCAAGAAACTGGAAACTGAATCTATTCAGGGAGGCAAAGGACCCAACCAGAAGACTAAACTCCCCAGGCTTAGCAGTTACCTGCGACTATATTCTGCCCACTAACATATAAATGGAAGTGGTGTACCCCTGAAAGAAGCTGACTTGGCTGCAGGGTACACCTCTCTTGTCTAGCTTCCCTTTCTCAGTCCTCGGCCTAGAATACAGGTGTGGTTACAGGAGCTCCAGCTAGATCATGGAAGCCCTATCTTGATGATGGCAACATAGGAAGACAGAAGCAGCTTTGGCTGACCAGTAGCTGTGACACTGTCATATCAGCCATGCATTCCCTGTGAATCTATGGACTTCCTTTACATAAGAGAAACAAGTTGACCTGTAAGCATTACAGCTGCTGTTATTTGGGGACTTTGCTCACCAGATCTAAGTGAAAAAATAGTGATCTTCTACAAGTGTGATTGAGGTACTCCCTCGTTTGAAGTCCAGCAGTGGGTTCTAACCGTCCACAGAATAAATCCTAAACTGGTCACAAGGCCTTCAGGCCCTACATGAACTGGTTGTAAGCTGTCTGCCTCCTCTGCAACGTCACTCTTGCTACCTCTCTGCAATATCTCCACCACTCTGGCCTTCAGAATCGTCTCCTCTGTCTGGAATGCTCTTCATCCCCACCTTTGTGTACTGGCCAGGTCCCACAGCAATACAGAACATGGCTCCACCAGCTAATATAACATTACTGTATTTCTCATGAAAGTCAGGGGTACGCTCTTGGTGACTCTGCCTTGCCATTGTTTGCTGAATGCTTGGAACTTGGAGACGACTTAGTGCATGTCCGACCAAAAGAAACATGCTGAAGCAGAAGATAAAACAATGGCAACTGTAGCTACTGTTTTGTTGCAGGTTCATTGCAGATACCCTTACAGAGAGCCTCTTGCTCACCTTTGTAAAGAAGGTTTCTGTTTTATTCTCCATCTCTATGCCCTATGTCCCTCAGAATGTTTTATTCATTTCATTGGTTTACTAAAGAGGCTACCCTTGGTCCCTCTCATTTACCCAATTAATTTCCTTTGGGATATTCACTGTAGTTGAGGATTCCCGTGTTTATGGAATGGGTGAGTAGTTGCATCGGTCATCGGTCCTTCTACTATGTTAGCTCCTTACCGGCAGGATCCTGTCTGTGCTGTGCTCGGCAGCTGGCAGACAGTAGGTGCTTTGATATTTACTTGTTCAGTTAAAAAAAATGAAATTAAAAAAAAAATGCAGATTACCATGGTCCTTGTAAGTCACGCCTAAGAGCTGTGCATTTTAAGAAGACTGAACACCAGAAAACAACAATTTATACATCGTAAGAGTTGCAAAACCTTAAAAAAATGTAATGCCAGATGTTGAAATGTTGAAAAACAGCAGATTTTATACATTCCTGCCGGAGTAGAAACTACTGCAAACAATGTTTAAAGAAATTGTCAGTATCTTACGGAGTGGGACCTGTCAGCCAGCAAATACACTCCTAATCACAGACTTAAAATCAAGTATTGGGTACAAGAAAGAATAGCTAGAAATGACTATACACATGTTTATCCCACTTTAATAATACTCAAAAATAAGAAAACAACACACTGTTGAGAGCAGATATATACAAACACACCCATACACACACACACACACACACACACACACACATATATGTATGTATATATTAATACCATGTAAACAATAGGAAAATTACAAAAATAAAATTTAGACAATGGTTACCTTTGGGGGAACTTTTTCTGAACCAAGGGTGATTCTGTCCCTCAGGGGACACCTGGCAATGTCTAGAGACATTTCTGGCTGTCAGGACCTGCAGGGTAGGGGATGGAGGGTGATCCCGGCATCTTATGAGTGGAGGCCAAGGGGCTGTGAAACATCCCACAATGCACCAGACAGTCCCCTGTATCATGACTAATGTCATGAGTCAAATAATTCTTTGTTATGGGGGCCAGTGTATGTGACATGCGTATGACATGCCCAGCAGCTTTCTCACTAGATATCAGTGGTGCAACCCCTCACTGGTGACAGCCAAAAATGTTTCCAAATGTTACCAAAAGACCCCTGGGGGTGCAAAATCGCCCCTGGTTGAGAACCACTGCTGTCAGGGGGAGGCAGGCAGATGGGAACAAGGAAAAGTTGACCAGCATTCTAGACAGAAAGGATTCAAAACTCTGAAAACACCTCTCTTCATGTTTATGACACAATCTCCCACCGAGTTTATCTTTGGCTATGTATTGGTGGGCAGACTACATCTCTACGATGTTAAATAGATCCAACCAAATGAAGAAAATCAAGACTGCCCACGCTGGAGAGATCCAACTGTAAAACATCAGAGTGGCAGAGACTCTGACAATATTACTGGTTCTACCTGGACAAACAATAGCAACCTCAGGATTATCACATTGTTATTTGTTTCTTGGCTTTGTTCTTGATTTCAGGACTTAGACCTAATGGTATAGGGAACCAAAACCAATTTAAGAAAAAAAAAAGAATATTATAAATCTTACCCGGGTATCTTCGCTGATATAACCACACATGACCTTCTCATTCTTGACCCATAGCTCACCAGCCTGTGCCCTAAGAGGAGACACACACACACATACATACACATGAATGTTATTATAAGTATTAAATTTAACCAAGAGAAATAGGGGCAATTGAAGGTACCTCTGTCTACTCTGATACCCATATCCAAATGACCTGACTGGTGACAGATTTCCAAAGACAGTTCCATGAACATATTAACAAAGGTAGAGAATTCTTATAATGAATAAAGAGCTCTTAGTCTAGGAGTCCACTGACAACATATTGGTCTCAATAAGGGTTTCAGGGAATCTGTAAACCCTCTGAAATGATATGCAAAATTATCTATAGCTTTCATCAAATCTCAAAAGGATCTATGTCATGTAAAAAGTTAGGAAGCACCTACGAACAATTCTGCTCAGCCCAGCTTTGACACAACAAATTTTAACAAAAGACCAAAAGAATTCCATATGAATTAACAGGATTAGGATATGAGCAGTCAGGAGGCCTGAAGGGACAGGGTCCCTTTTCAATGGAGGCTACTCTGCTGAAATAAATTCTTTTTTAAATAACTTATTCACCTTTTCAACAAGATGGCGCCGAAGGCGAAGAAGGAAGCTCCTGCCCCTCCTAAAGTCGAAGCCAAAGCGAAGGCCTTGAAGGCCAAGAAGGCAGTGCTGAAAGGCGTCCACAGCCACAAGAAGAAGAAGATCCGCACGTCCCCCACCTTCCGGCGGCCCAAGACACTACGCCTCCGACAGCAGCCCAAATACCCTCGGAAGAGCGCCCCCAGGAGGAACAAGCTTGACCACTATGCCATCATCAAGTTCCCCCTGACCACGGAGTCAGCCATGAAGAAGATAGAAGACAACAACACACTGGTGTTCATTGTGGATGTCAAGGCCAACAAGCACCAGATCAAACAAGCTGTGAAAAAACTGTATGACATTGATGTGGCCAAAGTCAACACTCTGATCAGACCTGACGGAGAGAAGAAGGCGTATGTGCGGCTGGCTCCTGACTATGATGTTCTGGACGTTGCCAACAAAATTGGGATCATCTGAACGGAGTCCAGCTGGCTAATTCTAAATATATGTTTTTTCACTATAAAAAAAAATAAATAAAAATAAAAAAAAAATAACTTATTCACTTATTTACTTGAAAGGTAGAGACACAGTGACACAGACAGATAGAGCTCCTGTTTGCTGACTCAGTCCCCAAATGCCCACAACAACAACTAAGGCTGGGCCACGTTGAAGCCGGGAGCCAGGGACTCCATCAGGCTCACCCACACGGGCTGTGAGGATCCAACTACTGGAGCTATCTCCTGTGCCTCCCAGGGTGTGGGACAGCAGAAAGCTGGAATGCTTGAGCAGAGCCGAGTCTCAAGCCCAGGCGCTCTGACATGGGACACAGGCCTCCCAAGTGGCATCTTAACTGCTACACCAACATCTGCCCCTGCTGAAAACCTGTAACGGCAGCTAGGGACATTTTGCTGGTTGGATGTTTTGTTCTCTGCAACTCTTTCTTTAAAGATTTTATTGATTTGAAAGGCAGAGTTACAGAGAGGGGAAGAGATAGAGAGAGAGATTTCTCTAAATGGCTGCCATGCCCAGGGCTGGGCCAGGCTGGGGCCAGGAGCTTCAGTGTAGATTTGAAGACAGGAGCCAGGAGCTTATTCCAGGTCTCCCACATGGGTGCAGGGGCCCAAGCACTTGGGCCATCTTCCACTGCTTTCCCAGGCCATAGCAGAGAGCTGGATTGGAAGTGGAGCAGCCGGAACAAGAACCGGCATCCCATATGGATCCATATGGCATCCACATGGGATGCCGGTTCTTCAGGCCAGGGCTTTAACCTGCTGTGCCATAGCGCTGGCCCCTTTGTGTTTTTTTAAAAAACAGTACACGCATATAAAATTGTACACACTGTATGGTCTCAGGCTACAGGGAAAAAAGGCATAACATTTTGATACAATGATGTTAAAATATTAACTGGTTACACTGAGTAGTAATACTATGGGCTTTTCCACTGCTTCTTTATATTTTTTTTAAATGTCTGCAATGAGCAAGCACTGCATGTAAACAAATGTTTAGCATATGCCTGTGATGGAACATTTTCTCAGGAAGTGATCCTTGGGAGTGGACATTTAACCTAGGAGTTAAGATGCAAAGATTTCACATTAGGGGCTAGTGTTGCGGCACAATGGGTTAAGCAAATTCCTGCAATGCCAGCATCCCATCTGAGAACTGGTTGGAGTTGCAGCTGCTCCACTTCTGATCCAGCTCCCTGTTAATGCACCTGGGAAAGCAGCAGAAGATGGCCAAGTACTTGGGGTTCCTGCCACCCATATGGGAGACCCAGAAGAAGCTCCTGGATTCAGCCCAGCCCAGCCATGGCTGATGCAGTCATTTGAGGAGTGAACTAGTGGCTGCAGTCTTTATCCCTATATCTCTCTCTCTGCCTTTCAAATAAATAAATCAATAAATCTTTTTTAAAAATATCCCACCTGACACGGGATACACATATCCCAAGCAGCATTACTTAAAAATATCTGACTGCTGATTCCAACTTCTTGCTGATGTAGACCCTGGGAAGCAGCAGATAATGGCACAGGAATTGGGTCCATGCCACTGACGTGAGAGACCAGATTGAGTTCTTGGCTCCAGCTTCAGTTCTGAAAACACCCTGACCATTGTGGCCATATGTACAGTAAACTAGCACGTGGATGATCTTTTCTCTGTCTCTTTCTACCTCTCAAGTAAATCTTTTTTTTTTTTTTTTTTTTTTAACAGGCAGAGTGGACAGCGAGAGAGAGAGACAGACAGAAATGTCTTCCTGTTTCCTTTGGTTCACCCCTCAATGGCTGCTGTGACCGGCGCAGCACGCTGATCCAAAGCCAGGAGCCAACTGGTCTCCCATGAGGGTTCAGGGCCCAAAGACTTGGGCCATCCTCTACTGCCTTCCTGGGCCACAGCAGAGAGCTGGACTGGAAAAGGAGCAACCAGGACAGAATCTGGCGCCCCGACCGGGACCAGAACCGGAGGATTAGCCTACTGAGCCACAGCGCCGGCCCTCAAGTAAATCTTTAAAAAGAAGAGAATCATTAACAGTACTAATTTTATAAGCAGGAGATATTTTCAGGGAGGCCACCACAAACTCAGAGCTCCAGTAAGAGAAGATAGCAAGGACGTAGTGCAGTGTGGAGGATCCAGGGGGACACAGGCAACTTGGTTGCTCCAGGGGGCTCCAGGCCTGCTCCCAACAGGGCTGAACCAGAACAGCTGGTAATTAAGGGCCAGGAATCCTATGGCACGGCCACTCTGAAGGGCGAGACTGCGAGGGGCTTCCTGGGTTTACGTATTTCTGGAACGCAATTTTTCTAAAAATGAATATATACAGTAATAATAATGATAATAATAATGAATAAAAGTGATGAAGGAAGGAGGGAAGGAACTATAGCTAGTGTGACTGACCTAAAAACTGTATCTAGGAAAATGAGATCTATTTACAAATGTGATCAAACAGGTTAGGGTTTAAAGTTCTTATTTTTTTAAAAAAGCAAAAGGTCAATCAATGAGGAGATGAAACTTTACTACAATATTTTTAAATGTGTATTCATTTTCATTTTATTTGAAAGCCAGAGAACTCAAGACCTCAAACTCAAGCCAGGTGTCCCATTTGGGTGGTAGAGACGGAAGTACCTGAGCCATCACTGTCTCCTCCCAGGGCGTGCATGAGGAGGCAGCTGGATGGGAGCGGAGGAGCCAGGGCTTGAATCAGGCATCTGACATGGGATCACACATCCCAGGCAGCATCTGAACCAAAGCACCAAAGGCCCCTACAGCATTTTCCTTTTAGATTTTTTTTTTAGTGTTTTTAAAAACACCGATTTAAGTTCAACACTTTAATACATTCAGAATTTGCTCAGAGAAAATAAAAATATTTATCTTTTTAAGGAAAAATAAGGTTGCAAAGGCACAGTCTCAAGTCAAAGAAAATGTCTCATATATCCTTAGTTATAACCAAATTGAAGGATGATGCATTCCATTACCGGGAAATTCTTTTACAATTAACGACTTTAACTATATGGATAACTGTACTTTCTCTTCCTTAGTTTTTTTTTTTTTTTTTCTTCTTTTCCTTTTTTTAAAAGCATGTATTGAGGGGCTGGCATTGTGGTGTAGCAGGTTAAGCAATCGTCAGTGACGTCGGCATCCCATATGCGCACCAGTTTGAGTCCCGGCTGCTCCACTTCTGATCCAGCTCTCTGCTATGGTCTGGGAAAGCAGCAGAAGATGGCCCAAGTGCTTGGATTCCTGCACCCAATTAGGAGACCCAGATGAGGCTCCTGGCTTTGGCCCAGTGGATAGATCTGTCTGTCTCTCCCCCTTCTCTATAACTCTGCCTTTCAAATAAATAAATCAATCTTTCAAAATAAATAAATAAATAAAGGATGCACTGATGTAGTTAGCAAAAGAAAGTGACCTTTGATTCAGTGTAAGAATCCTATAAGTGTGCTGGAAAAAGAACAGACTTTGGGGTTTACATTTAACAACATATGAGCAACACATTAAGATAGATCTTCAAAGCCTAAAACTGACACTGTGTTTGGGTTTTCTTTTCTCTATCTAGCGCCAGGCATATGAGGCCATTTATGGAGAGAAACAAGGAATTCAAGAATGAAAGGGATCAGAGACTGTTTCTACAGGCCAATCTGGGCCATCTCCTGTTTTCAAACAGATCAAAGCTAAGAATGATTTTTACCTTTGTAAATATTTGAAACATCAACATATACACAAACACAAAGAGAGGGGGAGAGAATATGCAGAAACCTGAGATCATGCCCACAAAGTCTAAACTATCTTCAGAAAAATATTTCCTTGACCAAGATAATAAACCAACCACTTCCTTTTGTGGAGGCACAGACTGTTTACCTGGCTTGCCCAGTGTCAGCCTAACCACAGAGCACTGGTACTGTAGGAATAGATCCAGGTTTCTGAACCACTCACTTCTTTGGGAAGCATGCATCTAGATTGTAGTCCTGCAGTGCTGGCATCCCATATGGGCGCTGGTTCAAGTCCCAGCTGCTCCACTTCCTATCCAGCTCTCTGCTATGGCCTGGGAAAGCAGTAGAAGACGGCCCAAGTCCTTGGGCTCCTGCACCCAAGTGGGAGACTCAGAGGAAACTCCTGGCTCCTGGTTTCAGATAGGCTCAGCTCCAGCCGTTGCAGCCATCTGAGGAGTGAACCAGCAGATGAAAGACCCCTTTCTCTCCGCCTCTGCTTCTGTCTCTGTGTAACTCTGCCTTTCAAATAAATAAATCTTAAAAAAAAAAAAAAAAAGGCCGGCGCTACGGCTCAATAGGCTAATCTTCCGCCTTGTGGCGCTGGCACACCGGGTTCTAGTCTCGGTCGAGGCACCGGATTCTGTCCCAGTTGCCCCTCTTCCAGGCCAGCTCTCTGCTGTGGCCAAGGAGTGCAGTGGAGGATGGCCCAAGTGCTTGGCCCCTGCACCCCAGGGGAGACCAGGAGAAGCACCTGGCTCCTGCCATCAGACCAGCACAGTGCGCTGGCCGCAGCGTGCTGGCCATGGAGGCCATTGGAGAGTGAACCAACGGCAAAAGGAAGATCTTTGTCTCTGTCTCTCTCTCTCACTGTCCACTCTGCCTGTCAAAAAAAAAAAAAAAAAAAAAAAGAGCCTTATGTAGCTCAGTCACTGTGCTAAATCCTACACTTATGTACTTGCTGGTAAATGAAGAGTGAGGCAGGGGAGACACTGTGCACAGTGGGTTAAGCCTCTGCTTGGGAGGCCCAGGTCCCATATCAAGGTACCTGGGATTCAGTCCTGCATCCATTTCCAATCCAGCTTCCTGCTAGTACACCTGAGAATTAGCAGATGATGGCTCAAATACATGGTTTCCTACTACCCATGTGGGAGACCTGGATGGAATTCCTGGCTTCTGGCTTTGGCCTGGCCCAGTCCTGGCTTGGTGAACACTTGCAAGAATGAATCAGTGGACAGAAGATCTCTGCTTCTGTCTCTGCCACTCTGATGAATTAAAGAGAGAGAGATGTAATACCTACCTGATGCCAGCGAATTCCACCTTCTGGGTGATATAGGCACAGGTGCTGACCTAAGTGGGGAAGGGAGAGAGAGTCAACATACCAAGGCCATGGAAGTCACAGCGAAGGGCGGCTAGCTTTCTAACCTCTTCTAACAACCCCAAGTTTCATTAGCGTAAGAGTAATGAACTTACCTCACAGGAAAACCTGCTGGGGCAGGTCTAACAGGAAGTTCTTAAGAGTCTGGCAAGTGCGGACAGCAGTGAAGACCAGGTGATGAGGGGTCAGCTTCGCAAACATACTTATCTTCATACGTGTTTACAAATGTGTCCAAGTTGATACACTCATTTATAGACTCACAGAGTAGTTTATTTCTCACTTTATCTCTCATTTTAGAAAATGTAAACATTCTTCACCAAATAAAAAGTAAGCACAGTTTTATTCTTAAATGCTACACTCTATGTATGTTCTATGCAACATACATAGGACTCTATGCAAGTTCTACTGAATAGTTCGTTGTGTCACATACAAAAACTCACAATTCTGAAGAAACTGATCGTTTTCTGAAAATGTTCATTAGGAAGATATAAACGGGGGGCACAGGTGTTGTGGTACGGCGAGTTAAGCCACAGCTTGGGATGCTTGCACTCCAGCTAAGAGTGCCTGATTCGAGTCCCAGCTATGCTGCACTTCTGACCTAGCCCTCCTGCTAACATACATGGGAGGCAGCAGATGACGGCCAAAATACTTGGTTTCCTGTCACCCATACAGGAAACCTGGATGGATTTCCTGGCTCCTAGAGTCCGCCTGGCCTGCTGAAGGCATTTGGAGAGTGAACCAACAGATGGACAATTACGGCCTTTCAAATACATTGATGTGTCTTAAAAACAACAATACGGAAAGAGGGTGGAAGATATTCCAGAAAGCAGTCTGACCTGGAATATATAAGACCTGCATTCTAGCTATCTCGCTAGCCATCACTAGAGATGATAAGTACCTGCCCATAAGGAGATGGGAGGAGCAAAGAGGAGCAACTAAAAATCTGAGATCAGGAGCCAGCATTGACGTGCAGTGAGCTAAGCTGTTGCTTGCAATGCCAGCATCCTATCCTGGAGCATCGGTTTGAAATCTGACTGCTCCACTTCCGATCCAGCTCCCTGCAAATGCAGGCCTCAACTACACATGTGGGAGACCAGGATGGAGCTCCTGGCTCCTGGATTCAGCCTGACTTAGATCTCGCTGTTGCAGCCATTTGGAGAGTAAACCAATGGATGGTAGAACTCTCGCTCGCTCGCTCGCTCTCTCTTTATGTTGTCCTACTTGTCAAATAAATAAATCTACTCTCCCTACTAAATCATTTAAACCTCTAACATAAACAAGAATTAGTCCTATAATAGAAAAAGTAACAGACTTAATAAAAAGCCACATCTTACCAAACTTTTCTTTAGTCGCCACATATCCCCACGGCCAATATACTGATCCTTAAAAGTTAATTCCACTAGGTCAAGGGTCACATCCTAAAAGAGATAATCAAATTTATCTTTCTGCATTATTTTGCCACACTTTATAGTCATAAGATAATACTACTAACTATGGGGAGAAAAAACTTCTGCAACAGAGAAAACTACTAGACGAGCATTCAATAGCAGAATTCCAACAAATGGAATTTTATTCTACTAAGGAAAGCTTTGGAGTATGGATGATGGCTACAATAGCTCCCATAGCAGTTCTATCCCATTTAGTGCATAAAAGGTATCACACTATTAATTCCGTATTTTAGTCTTAATTCTGCACATTCCTGACATTGTATTATGTGCTTTATTTCCCTATATAATGTTAATAATACCTTTGGACATGGGGCTGGTGCTGTGGCATAGTAGGATAAGCCTGTGGCACCAGCATCCCATATGGGCTCTGGTTCATGTCCCGGCTCCTCCTCTCCCAATCCAGCTCTCTGCTTATGGCCTGGGAAAGCCTGGGAAGATGGCCCAAGTGCTTGGCGCCTGCACCCAAGTAGGAGACCTGAAAACGCTCCTGGCCCCTGGCTTCAGATTGCCTCAGCTTTGGCTGTTGCAGCTGTTTGGGGAGTAAACCAGCAGATGAAGGACCTCTGTCTGTCTCTCCCTATCTCTGCAACTCTTCCTCTCAAATAAACAAATAAATCTTTAAAATAATAATATCTCTGGACAATGTTTTTTTTTTAACCTATTATAGCATCACCTCTTAAAGAAAAATGAGAATACCTAAAGCAATTTTAGTGTTTGAATAAAAAGTTTCCATATAGTCTCATATCCAGAATCTTACTAAGACGAGCTTCAGAAAGGTGATGGGAGAGGTTCAAATGCAACTTACCTATTACCCTGATCTAAATGATCTATAGCTGACCACACATCTAACAATCTAACACCACACTTTGCAAACCCATTATTTCCTGAGTGATAGAACCTCCAGGAGGATGCTAGACACACCTTGGGGTCTACCACATTCACGTAGACGTCTTGGTAAGGTCTTAGCCGGAACACTTGAGTCACAGTCTGGTCCACACTGATAGTTTCTGAAACAAAGAGGAAATTTAATTCAGATAACACATTCTGAACAACAGGTAAATAACATTCTAACTTATAACTGCTCTGATATTCAACAGAAACACAACTGATCATTTGCCATGGGCAAGAAACACATTCTTTATCCTGAAGCTTAAAATTTAAAGATTTCTGCTTTCCGCTTTGCAGGTAAAACAAGCAGATAAAATAAGATCTGAGCCAAAGCAACAACAACAACAAAAAAGGAGTGGAGGTGGAGCAGGCATCTGATCTAGCAATTAAGATGCCAGTTGAGGGCCGGCGCCGTGGCTCAACAGGCTAGTCATCCGCCTTGCGGCGCCAGCACACCAGGTTCTAGTCCCGGTTGGGGCGCCGGATTCTGTCCTGGTTGCCCCTCTTCCAGGCCAGCTCTCTGCTGTGGCCAGGGAGTGTAGTGGAGGATGGCCCAAGTCCTTGGGCCCTGCACCCCACGGGAGACCAGGAAAAGCACCTGGCTCCTGCCATCGGATCCGCGCGGTGCGCCGGCTGCAGCGCACCGGCCGCGGCGGCCATTGGAGGGTGAACCAACGGCAAAGGAAGACCTTTCTCTCTGTCTCTCTCTCTCACTGTCCACTCTGCCTGTCAAAAAAAAAAAAAAAAAAGATGCCAGTTGAAGGGCTGGCACTGTGGCACAGCAGGTAAAGCTGTCGTCTGCAGTGCCAACATCCCATTTGGGTGCCAGTTCAAGTCCCAGCTGCTCCACTTCTGATCCAGCTCTCTGCTAGGGCCTAGGAAAGCAGTAGAAGAGGGCCCAAGTCCTTGGGCTCCTGCACCCCCATGGGAGACCCAGAAGGAGCTCTGGCTCCTAGCTTCAGATCAGCTCAGCTCCAGCCGCTTCGGCCAACTGGGAAGTGAACCAGCAGATGGAAGATCTCTCTCTCTCTGCCTCTCCTTCTCTCTGTGTGTAACTCTGCCTTTGAAATAAATAAATAAATCTTAGAAAAAAAAAAAAGATACTAGTTGTGATGCCTGGATTCCAGTTGTGGCTCCACTCCTGATTCCAGCTCCTTGCTAATGCATACGCTGGGAGGCAGCAGGTGATGGCCAGGTCCCTGCTATCCAAGCAGGAGATCTGGCCTGGGTTTCTAGCTCCCACCTTCTACTTGCCCAGCCTCAGCTCCTGTGCCCATTTGGTGGGTGGGAGTTCTCTTTGCCCATATATCTCTGTTTTTGTGTCTCTCTGTCTCTTTGACTGTCTGTCTCTCTCTCAAATAAATATTTTGTGCAAAAAAAACAAAAAAAAAAAAGGAGGAAGTGGTGAGAGAGGAGGGGTAAGGGCAGGGATACATGAAGGAAAATAAACAATTGAAGAAGCAACATAAGATAGCCAAAAGAAGGGGCCAGTGCTGTGGCATAGTAGGTAAAGCCACAGCCTGCCATACCAGTATCCCATATCTCAACTGCGCCACTTCCAACCCAGCTCCCCGATAATGTGCCTGGGAAAGCAGTGGAAGATGACCCAAGTCCTTAGGTCCCTGCACCCACATGGGAGACTGGGAGGAAGCACCTGGCTTCAGATTGGCCCAGTTCCAGCAGCTGTGGCCATTTGGGGAGTGAACAAGCGGATGGAAGACCTTTCTCTTTCTCTCTCTCTCTCTCTCTCTCTCTCTCTCTTTGCCTCTGCCTTTCTGTAACTCTGCCTTTCAAATACATAAATAAATATTTAAAAACAAAATTTGTATCCATAATGAGTCGGTGGAATCGCCACTTCTGGCTCCACTTACAGTCTCCCTGAGCCTGAATTTGCTCACTTGTGCAAGAGTCATGTGAAGGATAAAGACAGATGACAAGATACTTCCAGCTCAGTGCCTGTACACGTGGTATGCAACCCCCACATCACCCAGAGTGGCCACTCAAGAAAAATCTTGTGAAAAAATGTAATATGTTAATGTGTAGAGAAATATACTTTTCCAACAGTTTTTTTTTGGAGTTGAAGTATAGAGCATCACATATTCAGATCAACTTTTGATTCTTTTTCATTTTTTTTATTATTATTTTTATTTTTGACAGGCAGAGTGGACAGTGAGAGAGAGAGACAGAGAGAAAGATCTTCCTTTGCCGTTGGTTCACCCTCCAATGGCCACCGCGGCCAGTGCGCTGCGGCCGGCGCACCGCACTGATCCGATGGCAGGAGCCAGGTGCTTCCCCTGGTCTCCCATGCAGGTGCAGGGCCCAAGCACCTGGGCCATCCTCCACTGCACTCCCGGGCCACAGCAGAGAGCTGGCCTGGAAGAGGGGCAACCAGGACAGAATCCGGCGCCCCAACCGGGACTAGAACCCGGTGTGCTGGCGCTGCAAGGCGGAGGATTAGCCTGTTGAGCCACGGTGCCGGCCCAATTTTTGATTCTAAATAAAGATCATTTCTTCAGTGAACTCAAGAGGTTGACAAATGAGATTGCTTGGCAGTTTTTAAATCTGATAGTTTTTTAAGAGGGAGCAGAATGTGCTAAGAAGGCAGGTACTTACTCTGATCCAAGGGCTAGTTCTGAGACAGTAAATATACTTAAAAAAAAAAAAAAGATTCTCAGAGAAGAGAGACATAATTCTTACCTTTCTGCAAATCCTCCTTAAGCGACTTGACCTGCAGAAGCAGAGGGCTGGAAAAGAAAGTAACAGGAGTTGGGAGGTGGCAAGCAGTGACCCTTGGGCTCTCTGTACCCCCACAAAAGGAAACAGATCCCTGTGGACATGGGGCATCTGGTAGCCCAGCAACGGAAGAAAGCTCCCTGAGAAACAAAGACCCTGTACCAAGGGACGTGGGTAAATGTTACAGAATTTTCTTTTCCACTTTTTAAATTGTGTTGTAAATGTTTGTTTATTTTCAACTACTAGAAAGTCAGAATGGCAAAGAGAGAGAGAGAAAGAGAGACAGAGAGAGAGATACCTTCCATCCACTGGTTACCCCCCCATCCCCCCATGATGGCAATAATTGGGCGAGGCGAAACTGAAACCAGGAGTCCAGGACTCTGTATGGGTGTCCCGTGTGGGTGGCAGGCACTGAAGCCTCCATCTGTTGCCGTCCAGGATGCATTAGCAGGAAGCTGGATTGGCAATTAAGTGGGCCAGAACTCAAACCAGCTTTCTGAGATGGGATATGGTGTCGCAAGCAGCAGTTTAACTCACTGTACCATCAATACCTACTCGCAGAATTTTCCAGAGTTGTTATCTCAACTTTAAAAACAGAGGGCCTGGCCGGCGCCGTGGCTCAACAGGCTAATCCTCCGCCTTGCGGCGCCGGCACACCGGGTTCTAGTCCCGGTCGGGGCACCGGATTCTGTCCCGGTTGCCCCTCTTCCAGGCCAGCCCTCTGCTGTGGCCCAGGAGTGCAGTGGAGGATGGCCCAGGTGCTTGGGCCCTGCACCCCATGGGGAGACCAGGAAAAGCACCTGGCTCCTGGCTCCTGCCATCGGATGAGCGCGGTGCGCCGGCCGCAGCGCGCCGACCGCGGCGGCCATTGGAGGGTGAACCAACGGCAAAGGAAGACCTTTCTCTCTGTCTCTCTCTCTCTCACTGTCCACTCTGCCTGTAAAAAAAAAAAAAAAAAAAAAAAAAAATCCCTAAAAAAAAAAAAAAAACAGAGGGCCTGGTTCACGTCCTGGCTGCTCTGCATCCAATCTAGCTTTCTGCTAAGGCATCCTGGGAGGTAGCAGTGACAGCTCAAGTGGGAGTCCCTGTCACCCACATGGCCATGTGGGAGATCTGGATAAAGTTCTGGGCCCCTGACTTTGCCCTGGCCTATCCCTCACTGTTGTTGGTATTTAGGGAGTGAACCAGTAGATGGAAGTTCACTCTCGTGTGCTCTCTCTCTCTCTCTGCCTTTTGAATAAAATTAAAGTAACTAAACGTTACAAAGAAAAACAGGCAGAATGGACTACTTTTAAAATTGATTGATCAAGGGGCAGGCATTGTAGCATAGCAGGTTAAGCCACCACCTACGAGTTAAGCAGTTTAAGCTGGTTTTAGACCTGGCTGCTCCACTTCCAGTCAAGCTCCCTGCTATGGCCTGGGAAAGCAGTAGAAGATGGCCCAAGTCCTTGGGCCCCTGCATCCACATGGGAGACCCAGAAGAAGCTCCTGGCTCCTGGCTTTGGTCTGGCCCAGCTCCGGCCATTGTGGCCATTTGGGGAGTGAACCAGTGGATGGAAGATCTCTCTCTCTCTCTCTCTCTCTCTCTCACTCTCTCACTCTCTCTGTGGCTCTGCCTTTCAAATAAAAAACAAATAAATCTTTTAAAAAATCCTATTGATTGCTCAGACCCTAGAGGGTATGAGTATTTTTATCCAAAGGCAAAGAGCAATTCTACCCTTGCGGTCACTTAACCTAAGTATCATTCAGAAGTAGCTGGCCACCCAGTACCCTTAGCCCTGGGGAGACACTCACCTGTATTCGTCATTGGGGTGAGCAATCTCCACAATGTCTCCAAGCTTGATGTGAGGAAACACTTTGGGGTTCACAACCAGCTCATCGTCTGAAAGACAAGCCAGAAACCTCAAGCAGAAGGCTCGTTCACCTGGGCACCAGGCACCCTGCATACATTCTCAAATAGGCCCTCACAGCTCTGTTTCGTTGGTATTGGATGAATACCCTATCCCACAGACGAGGCTCTACTTCCAATCAAGGTTTCAAACAATGCTGTGGTTTCAATATGACGTGGCCCCTGAACTTGGATGTTTTCAACTCCAGAGTCACAAATTAATGGTACTAAGTCGGTGGCGACTTGCGACTGGCATGGCAGCACAGTGGGTTAAGCTGCCGCTCGCAACGCTGGCATCCCGTGTCAGAGTACCTGTCTGAGTCTCAGCTGCTCTGCCTCTGATGCAGAAGCGTTAGCACCAGCATACTACCAAAGTGCCTGGGAAGGCAGCAGAGGATGGCCTAAAGTCTTGGGCCCTTGCCACCCCATGCAGGAGACCTGGGTTGTGTTCCTGGCTCCTGGCTTCAGATTGGCCCAGCCCTGGCTGTTGCAGCCATCTGGGGAGTGAACCAGTGACTGGAAGATTGGCCTCTGTGTGCGTCTACCTTTGTCTTTCTCACTCTGCCTTTGAGGGTGGCCACTTAATCCAGTTACGGTATATAGGAGGCAGGCCTGGCGGGAGGTCCTTAGGCCATCAGGGATGTACCCTCAGCAGGAAGCTGTCACAAGAGAGTTGGTTATAAAGCCTGAGCGGGCCCAGCAGCACTCTTTCCACTTCTCAGCTCTCTCCAGGAGACCCTTCCTCTACAATGCACTCAGCCCACCCTCACCAGATGCCACACCAACGGGGGTGCCCAGTTTCAGACACGAACCTCTTCTCTTTATGAACTTAGGGGCCTCAAGAAAGGTGATTACTGAAAATGACCACAGGATTCACACAGAAGCACCAAGCCAGTGAGCAGCTGAGTGGGACAGGGCTTGAGCTCCTGTGTCTCCAGAGTCCATGCCACTGCTCCCAGGGAAAAAGCAGCCATTGGTCTCTAGGAATCAGGACCTCTGGCACAGTGCCTCATCCCCTCAAATATTGCATCTCTGGCCCCTACCAGGAACAAAACAGCCTGGGCCCCACGATCCATCACCGTCCCTTATATTTATACCACGTTCAGAGCACTTCCTAAAACACTGTCTTAATGGAACCCTCATAGTACGTCTCTGGATCTAACAGGATGAAGAAATGACCTGAGCGATAAAGTAGCTTGCCCAAAGTGACCAGGCCCAGGTTTCACATGTCATAAAAATCACACCTCAGGTATCTCATTGCAGCAAAGTGGCCTGGAATTGACAGGGTGGCCCCTGACTAGGGCGTTTCCGGTATCCGTTCACATTCAAGGCCAGAGAGACCTTTAACATGTCAGACAGACATGGTTTTACATGTTTCTCTACCATGTCCTCCTACCAGAGGTAGGGAGAACCCTTCCAAATGTTACAAATTCAGAACCATGAAAACATGGTTTCAGAAACCATGAAAACTATTCTGTTTTAATTTTGGGGGAAAGACAACATACTTAATTATGCTAACGCCATGACAAACATGTATATCCAGACAGAAACAGACTCAGTAAATATTCAGCCTAGGAGAGCGCAGCAATGGGTGAACCCTAAAGTTTATTTGGTATAATGCTTCCATTGACAGCTGCCTGGGAAACCCCTCCCCAGCTTCACAGTCTGAATTAAGCTCCCTGAGCACATTTTCGTTTGGCTGGGTTTCACTATTTCCTTTTTTGCGCGTTTGTCTCATTAGGCTGAAATCCCTGGGGCTCAAGAGACCTTGTCATATTCATTCCTTTTCTGTCTGGCACAGCTGTGCACCTAGTTAAGTACTTGCTGGCTGCATTTTTATTTATAGTCCTGTAGCACCTTACCACCTTTGTGTTGTTCAGGTCAAACCATGAACTTGTGCACCTTGAGTACATATTGTATATAGTATGGATACTGTATCCTTGTATTTTTTTATCTTTGCAAAAAGTTATTTATCTGATGTTTGCAATTCTCTTCTACAGATGTATAGGCAACATCAACAGCATGCAAAGTGTAGTTTCAAGATAGACTATGAGTGCTAGCTGAAATGGCCTTTCAAATATATCTTTGTTCCAGTGATTATAATGGCTACGTTTATTGTACAAAGCTTTCCAGTCTGCTAAAATGCTTTCCATGTATCATCTCTCTTAAGCTTCACAATATCCTATGATATAGAAACTATCGTTTTCCCTTTTTGGCTATTCTAACCCTCTGGGGCTGAAACCTACATAATTTGCAAGGGTAATTCAAAAAGTCTGTGGAAAAAATAAAATTAAGAGATAAGTTTATTGGGGTACAAAAATGTTGAAATCCATGCATATGAGTGATCTTCAAAACATTTATGGAACATATATATTATGAAAAAAATGTGCAACTGGTGCTGTGGCTTAGCAGGTAAAGCTGCTACCTGCAGTGCCAGCATCCCATATGGGTGTCGGTTCGAGCCCCAGCTGCTCCACTTCCGATCCAGCTCTCTGCTATGGCCTGGGAAAGCAGTAGAGGATGGTCCCTACACCCATGTGGGAAGACCTGAAGGAAGCTCCTGGCTTCGGATCGGCACAGCTCCAGCCATTGTGGCCATCTGGGGAGTGAACCAGCGGATGGAAGACCTCCCCTCCTCCCTCTGCCTCTCCTTCTCTCTCTGTGTAACTCTTTCAAATAAATAAATTTTTAAAGAAAGAAAAGAAATACATGAATTTCTAGAGTCTTCCATTCCAAAATAAACTTAATCTTTTTAATTCCATTTTCCCAAACTTTCTGAAGTACTCTTCTAGGAGCGAATGCACACCAAAAAACACATTTAAAAGACTTGTGCTCTTCATCCAATTTCTGAAGTAAAAATGGTGAAGACAGGCCAGCACTGTAGCATAGTGGGAAAGCCACCGCCTGCAGTGCCTGCATCCCATATGGGTGCCAGTTCAAGTCCCAGCTGTTCTACTTCCAATCCAGTTCTCTGCTATGGCCTAGGAAAACAGTAGAAGATGGCCCAAGTGTTTGAGCCCCTGCACCTGCATAGGAGACCCAAAAGAAGCTCCTGTCTCCTGGCTTCACATCGGCACAGCTCCAGCTGTTGTAGCTGACTGGGGAGTGAACTCATGGATGGAAGACTGACCTCTCCCCCCTCCTTTGCCTCTCCTTCTCTCTCTGTGTAACTCTGACTTTAAATAAATAATAAAATAAATCTTTTTAAAGAACGGTTATGATAGAAAGAAAAATGATTCTTTTACATACAAAAAAAATCATACTAAGAGCCCTCCTATTCTGCAGATTCATGTACTTAAGGCGCTAAGGAAAAATATTCTACTGCCCTTGAATCTGCAGATCAGGTAAACCAGGGGCTAGTCTGAGGCCACTGGGGACAGAGCAGAGCCAGCACTTGGATTCTGGTTCAGTACAGGATGACACGGGGCTTCCTGCTCTCTCCTCCCATGCTCAGAAGCCAGGCAAAGGTTCAGGCTTTGATCTTAACCTGCTCTCGGCACGTGCAGGCTCACTCTCTCACTCAGTGTAAAGACTGGAAGACTGTTTCAGTTTCTCTCGTCTGCCAACCCAGGGCAGGCTGGAGTTTCATGTACACGGTACATTTGTAATAAACAGCACAATTAAACCAATGAAAGGCAGTACACTGGCAACATGCGCAGTGTCCCTTAGAAGCCCAAAGCAAACGCTTTTTGAAGGGGCCTGTGCTCTAGGGTCGCCACCCCCTCCTCACGGTACAACAGTAGTTGCTTCACCCACACAGGCTGCCTGTCCACCCTCAACTGTCACATGAGCCAGTGCCTACCATTCAAGGCAACGGATACCCCTGAGCCTCAGCCAACTCACACGGGAGCCCCAAAGACCAACGGATTGATACTGACCACTGCCCCCAAAGCCCTTCTTGTGGATGACCAGTTTGTAGACTTTGGTTGTTCTCATCTTGCAGTGTCGGGTCCTTTAGCTGTCCCAAGCCCAGAGCAGAGAAGTCATCTTGTCCGCCTGCCATGGAAACGAAAACAAAAGGATGGAAGGTCAGACTTGCAATCTCTCTTTGATTTTAGGTTCCCCCCCTCCACCTGGTGGGCGGGGCGTTGCTCAGCTGACAGTCCCAATCCCTGCGGGTTAGCCACTCCCCCAACTACAAGGAGAGAGGGAGAAATAACACAGCCACAGATCAGGAACTGAGGGGGAACCCAGGCCAGGGTCTGATTACGGACCCGAGGAAAGATATTTTCTCCGTGATACCTATAACAGGAAGCCTAGTAGCTGAATGGGACCCCATCCATCAGCCAGGCTCCATCGACACCCATCACGAGCGATTATCAAGAGAGAGCGAGCCCCGTGGAGCAAAGGACCTGCCCAAGGTCACTCAGAGACTCCGAGGTAGTGCCACCAGAGCTCACGGGTCGCAGGTCCCGTCCCGGGCACGGAGGCGGCGAGACGGCGCTCCCATCCCGAACCTGCACCCGCGCCACCTCTCAGCGGACCCTCCCGCCTCCGCCCCACAGCCGAGGCCCGCGGACGCTCAGAGAGGGAGCGAGACTCGTCCAAGGTCACACAGCGCTGTGGGGAGGCGCCGGGGCCAATGCCCCCTCTCCATCAGATACCCCGACACCCCCAATCCGCGGCGGGCAGCCCCACTCACCCCGCAGCTCCAGAACCCCTTCCCTGCCTCAGACCGGGGTCCCCAGGGTCGGACCCTCGCCTGGTCCCTCCTCACCCCGCCAGCGTCTCCTCCAGCCGCCCAGCCTACGGCCCCCACGACGCGTTCGGCTTCCGCCCCCCGGAGCACCAGGAGCCGGCAGGCCCGCCCCGGCCACCGAGCGCTCACCTGAGAACCCGCGCCGCGCAGGTGGCTCCGCCTCGGGGCCCCGCCCCCTCCCCGCCCCCGCTCGCCGGGCCGCTCTCGCTGGGCCTCCGCGTCGTCTCGGTGGCCGCACCACTTCCTCATCCGGGGCTCGCGCCGGGGCGGGGCGGGGCGTGCGGCCTCCGCCGCTCCTGCCGCCTCTTGGCTTGGGCGGTGGAGTTCCCGCTCACCTTGTCATCATCCAAAAAAATCCGTGCCCGAGAACCTCATTTCCGACTTCTTGGTCCCCCTAAACGAGGAAAACGGGCGTCTCTGCCCCGGGGTCTTCGTGTCCCTGCCGACAAAAGATAGTGTTATTTGGATGGAAAAAAAAAAAGTTTGAAAGTCATGCCGAGGATGGGGGCGGGGTGTTCAAAAAATTGGTGGAAAGTGCGTGGTGTGAAGAAACTTCGCAGCAAAATCAACATCTTCTAGCTTTTCCCACGAGCTTCCTGGTCCTAGATACTGTATAGTGTCCCACAGACGGGGACATTGAGAGGGAAAGAGGATGGACCGCGTCTTGCTGTCACACACGGGACCCCCGCCGTCTCCTCAATGGGAAAAAGCAGAGCTGGACGCTGGCCTGACGCTGCCCAAGGGGCTTCCGACAAGTGGCCGTCTCCCGCCGTCGGTGCCACCCGCTCTGGTCCACGCCACCTTTTTTGTTTTGTTTTGTTTTGTTTGAAACCACGAATGCTTTTCCTTTCCGGTTTGGGAGAAGTTGGTTAAATAATGTAACTATTGAATAATTATAAGCATTTTTTAAAATGAAATAATGCAGGCTCAGCTGCAACAGTTACAAAATCTTTGGGGGCAGAGAAAGTTAGATGTAGCAGACACGCCAAGTTGCTACTTCCAGGAACAGCACACCCAGATGCACCTGCTGGTCTCTGCCCTAACCAGCAGGGGTTTGCAGGGAAGCCTGCCCGGCTGCAAGGGGGAGCTAACTGGGTTCTCCCAGGGCCAAGGAACCTGAATGTTTCTAAGAGAGGTCCTGTCTTAGAAATGCAAACAGTTCACTTTTTCAGTTGGCTGCTCATAACGAACGGAGTTGAGGGTTTCGGGGGTTTTTGTTTTTGTTTGTTTTTTGGTTTGAATTCTCTAAAGCTGATCAGGGTGAGGGAGACCACAGCAGATACAGATAGCCCCCCCCCCCACGCTCCCAATCAGGACAGGTAATACATTTGTCTTGGTTGCCATCTGCACAGTGCCTAGCTCTGTGTCTTTGCACAAGCACACCTCTCAGATTTCTGCCTTCTCAGATGGAAATAAGACATGTGCTGTCTCTGAAACGAAAAGAAGTGAGCCTGGGTATTGTGGCCCAGCAAGTTAAGCCCACCACTTGGGGACACCTGTATCCCGTATCAGTGCTGGCTCCAGTCCTGGTTTCTCCATTTCTGATCCAACTCCCAGCTAATGCCCCTGGGAAAGCATCCGATAATTGCCCAAGTGCTTGGACCCCTGCCACCCATGTGGGAGACCTAGATGGAGTTTCTGGCTTCTGACTTTGACCTGGCCTAGCTCTGGCTATTGCAGCCACTTGGGGAATAAACCAGTAGGTGGCTCATTCAACTCTGCCTTTCTCTCCAGCTCTCCAACTCCACCTTTCAAATAAACAAACAAATACATCTTGTACAAAAGAATTGAAAGTACTGCATAAGTATAGTGTATCCTTGACCAAAAGCATGAAATTCAGCAAACAATGGATTCTTCTCTAACTATTAGGGAATTCAACCATATAGATAATTCTTTTGAACCCCAAGGAGCCTAGTGCCTAGTCTGAAGCTAGAAGCAAGGCTAGGACTAGGGTAAGTAAGGTCAGTGAGGCACTTGCCTTGGGGTACAAAATATTAAGGGAGCACCCAAAAAATACAGTAAGCAAAATAATGTAATATTTTAAATTTTTTTCTAAAGTTTTTTTTTTTTAAGATTTAGTTATTTATTTGAAAGGTAGAGTTACAGAGAGAGGTCCTCCATCTGCTGGTTCACTCCCCCAAGGGCTGCAACAGCCAGAGTTGAGCCAAGCTAAAACCAGGAGCCAGGAACTCCACCTGGGCCTCCCACATGGTTGCAGGGGTCCAAGTACTTGGACCATCTTCCACTGCCTTCCTGGTGCGTTAGCAGGGAGCTGGATCAGAAGTGGGGCAGCAGGGACTTAAACCAGTGCTCACACAGGATGCCAGCGTCACGGGGGGTGATTTAACTCATTGGAGCACAATAAAGCTGGCCCCTTAATCTAATATTCTTTCTTTTTTTATATAATTTTTTTTTGGACAGGCAGAGTTAGTGAGAGAGAGGAGAAAGGTCTTCCTTCTGTTAGTTCACCCCCCAAATGGCCTCCGATCCAAAGCCAGGAGCCAGGTGCTTCTTCCTGGTCTCCCATGGGGTGTAGGGCCCAAGGACTTGGGCCATCCTCCACTGCCTTCCCGGGCCACAGCAGAGAGCCGGCCTGGAAGAGGAGCAACCGGGACAGAATCCAGCGCCCCGACCGGGACTAGAACCCGGTGTGCCAATGCCACAGCCGGAGGATTAGCCTAGTGAACCGCGGCACCGGCCAACCTAATATTTCTTTAAAGATCGAAGTTAACACACAAAATCCATGGTGAACAAAATATGCCATTTTAAAATACGGAGAACAGTGATGGTTCTGTGCAGAGCTGTGCTAGAGCCTGAGGCAAAGGCAAAGCCAGTCAGCCTGGGTCCCTGAGTCCATTCTGTGGGCATGCAGTTCCCCAGCAAAGCACTCGAGGGTGAAAATGCCATACACTTAGAACATTTAGAAATGCTCTAAAGTGAATTAGCTTATCCCAATTGCATCTGTGCATAGTAGAAAAATAATAGCCTGTATATAACTGTCCTATATGGGCTCATATAGGCTGTCGATGATAGGGTTGGTCTATGTGTTTGTATATCTCCACCCCAGCTAAAGCTGGGAAAACCACTCAGTCAAAATGCGTGTTCACCGACTCCAAAACATCTCTATCATAGCAAAGAGAATTAAAATCTCTCTCTCCAAGCCTCTGGCTCCTGCCTTGTTGACAAGCACCAAGCAACGAGTTTCTATTTTTAACACAAGGCCAGTGTGATTTGGAGGCAAGTGGATTTTATTCCCTGGATCTCCTCAATTCCTTCCTGGGCTAACATATATTGAATGCCTATTTCTTAGGTGCTGCGCATACAGCGATGAACAGAACAGACGATGAAAAAGTCGGTAAGGAGATCAAACAGCAATTTCAGCTAGTGTTCAAAGCTATGGAGAAATTCTAACAAGGCGATGTTACTGGAAGCAGCTGCGTCATTTAGATATCGTGGTCGGGGACCTAAAACATTGATTCCAGGGATCTCTCTCCAGCTGCCGGAGTTGCAAATACCCCCTACATAAAAGGCGGCGCGGACCACGGAGTAGCAGCAGATTAAGGAGTGTGTTCCCCTTTAAATTCCGAGCCCGAGGGGCGGGGTCGTGGGCGGCTGGGGGGCGGGGAGGGGGCTTCAGAGGGCGGGAGGTCCGACGCGGGAAGAGCCGCCCTTTGGAGTGCGCGCGCGCCGTGCGGGGGCGGGACTTACAGGAGTCCGCATGGCTGGCTCGGGCCCCGGATGAGGAAGTGCGGAGGGGGGTGCACGGGGAGGGCGGGGGGAAACCATAGAGACGACGAGGCGGTAGCGGCCGGAGCGCCCTAGGGCTCCCTGGGCTCCGTAGCTCAGGTGGACTTGGCGGCGACGGGGCTGCAGCTGCAGAGGTCGAGCCGGCGGGGCAAGCACGGCCGCGGAGCAGGCCTCCGGGTAAGAGGCCGGGAACGGGAGAGCCTCGGGCGTAGCCGCCCCGCCCCACTCCGCCCAGAGGGCACCCTCCGCCGGGTGGCGTTGGTTACAGGGGCGCCCGGGGGCCCCCAGCCGTCTGCGGGCGCCGGAGGTGGAATGGAGTCTGCGCGGAGCGGCCCAGAGAGAGGGAGGAGACCGGGCCCTGCGTCGCTAGGGGGAAAAACGGCTTCTACAAGTTATGGCTCCGACGGGGGAGAAGACTGCTCTTCAGCCGCTACCGGGCCGGGGACCCCCCAACTTCTCCCCTTGGGGGCCGGACGACGCCCGTTCTTCCCCTGCGCCTGTCGTGTGTCAGCACGGGGAGACCCGTCCCGGGGAAGGTGCCCGAGGCGGGGGACGTACGGCATAAAACCCCCAGCTGAGACCGGTACCCCGACTTTGGCCAGCGCCCGCCGTGTGTGAAGAGGGAGACTCAACTTTCCCGAAAGTGCCAGAGGGGCTCTTGGAGAGACTAAGCCTTGCCTGCACTTATTTTTCCCCTTCACCGCCAAGGTGGGGAGGTGGGGGGGATCCTGAATTTCTGGTGCTGTAAGTCGCCCCCCTCCCGCACCCCCCACCCCCACGTCGTGTCGCCTCGCTGCCCTTCTTCCCTTGCAGTCTCTCGGTTGCACGGTGAGCGTTCTCTTGCGGCGTTCGGAGTGTGACCTTGGCTAATGGCTTAACTAATGTGGCTTCTGTTTTCTTAGCGTTGTCATGAGGGTTAGGGACGGTCTGTGTGCGCGCTGAGTACAGAGTAAACATTAAGTTGTTACTGTTTCTTCATGTGCTTTAAAAACAAAAAAAGCTACTGTCTTGCAGAGAGACGAGTGGACCCCCACCCCCGTGTGCTTCCTCCAACCCCCTTCACAAGCGTTCCAAAAAAAAAAACACAGAATGTTCTCCCTCGAGAGGAGGACTTGACCTCCTGCCTCGCAGGTGCGGGAAGGGACACTTGGCACAGTCCTCTTAGATCCTAGCATACTTCACTCCGCAAATTTACAAAGAGGGCCTCCCTGGGGAGGGGGGAGATTTCGCGTTGGGAGACCCTTCAGAGGGAGGGAGACTCATGCCTGAAGCCAGCCATCCCTTTGTCCACAGAAGCCATCAGTGCCGCCCCCTGACCAGTTAGAGATGTCCTCTCCCACTCCCTCGACTTGCTCTAGTGACCAAAAAAAAAAAAGGTTTCCTTGTGGTTCTGCACAGGCAGCCACTCTCCCACTCCCCCACTCCCCCACCCCCCCACTCCCCCACTCTCCCACTCTCCCACTCCCCCACGCCCCACCCCTCACCCCTCACCCTTACCCTGCACCAGGGTAGCCACTCCCCCACTCTCCCACTCCCCACCCCTCACCCCTACCCTGCACCAGGGTGATTCCAACTTCTTGCTCTCCCAAGGAGAATAAGACTCTCCCTGGAAGAACTCCACCTGTAAGCTATGGGGTGGTGCGGACGTGGGGACGGGCTCTCTGAGAAGAGATGGAACTGCTTGCTGCAGGCAGCCTTTGTCAGCGGGCGTCGGGAGCCTTCGCAGTGTGAAGACAGAGGGATCCTTTTTCTGCAGGCTAATAAGGGGGGGAGAGGGGAGCCCGTGCTGGAGGCTTTAGAGACTTCCTGTGCCGTCTGTACGGAGGAGCTGGGCCCTCTGCAGGATGTGCTCTTCCCCGGCTCGCTTTCAGTTTGTCTTGAGATCTTGTTAAAACAGACTCTTCTTTCTGTGCCCCCCCCCTCCAGAAGAGGCCCCATGGAATCCCCTCATGGAGAGTCTGACTGCAGCGTCTGAGCCTGGAAAAGCCGGCTCCTCACCCCAGGTGCAGGAGTGTTGTGGACTTGCGAGGGCCTGATCCTTATTGTGAGTATTTGTTCCTTGACACGAGCATGGCAGCGCCCCCCTTGGCTGTGGAATTAGAGGGAGGGGGAGGCTTCAGACTTGGGATTATTGGGGCACATGGTTTTTTCTGTTTGGCTGTGTTCTTCCTTTGTTCTGTGTTTGGGTTTGTTTATCTGTTATTTTTCTTTTTTACTAAAAATTTTGTACCTCCAGAAAACTTTTATGTTGGGGAGTGCTTGAATGACTAACGTGAAAGTTGCCATTTTGTCAGCTTTGTAGTGTTAGAAAATGTATTCTGATGAGATCCCAGAGCTGCAGTGTTAATCCTTCACTTGCTGGTGGGGTGGTTTTTTTTTTTTTTCCTGTTTTTGTTTGGTGGGGTAGAAATTAACACTAGCAGATTACTGGAAGGCACGCCAAAGAAAAGCTTCGCATCCCTTTTGTATGCAAAGTGTTCTTAAATTACCTCAAATGCCCCTGAGTACCCGCAGACTTGTTTGAGCTCTGAACCTTCGCTGTTGGTGTCTGTGGGTCTCCTTTGCTGAAACAAAGAGAAACAGAAAAAGCCATCCTTTGGAGTCGGGGATTTTTCAGGGTGGCAGGAGATTATTTGGTTGAACTTGTTCGTTTTACATGTGAAAAACAAGTCCTGAGAATTCTCAGAACTTTCACTTAAACACAGCTGGAAGCCTTGCAGGTAGCAGGCTGTGGACCCTGGTCTCTCTCTACAGGCCCTTGGAGCGCTTCTGCCTTTGAAAGAGAAGGATATAATTGTTCTTAACTCAAAAGAATTACTTCATTGGACTAAATAAATCATTTTACTGCATACTTGGTATACACATGTCATTCCCTAAACAATGTAAAAATGTGTTTGTGTTATGGTAAAAAATGACAAGACAAGGCAGTAGCAGCTGGTGAGAGTTGTTCATAAATCCATGGCTTACTTTTGCTTATACCCCAAACTAAATAATTACCTGGTGGCCTCACCCAGTAGGTTGATCATAAGTCATTAGTAAGGATTACGCTGTAAATCCCTGTCTACAATTTATAAGCATGTGTTACTCTTGCACTTCAAATTTGTTTTAATGGGAAAACATTGATGATTCAGGCAGAGAGCTGTTGGGAAAGATAGGATGAAATAAAAAAGGAAGACTGAGTGTGCTTACCAGTTTGTCCTCGTCGCTGCTGCTGTGAATTTTGAATCTTGGGAAATAGTAGGGGAAAAGTAACAACATACAGAGGAATCACTGCTAATGACATCATCCAAGGAAACAGCATGTGGCTCTCTCTGATTTTTCCTACGTGCATAAAGGATGGGGCGTCAAAAAGCTTGTGGAAAATGGATGCAAAACATTTTTTGAATTTTTTTTTTTTGACAGGCAGAGTGGACAGTGAGAGAGAGAGACAGAGAGAAAGGTCTTCCTTTTGCCGTTGGTTCACCCTCCAATGGCTGCCGCGGTCGGCGCGCTGCGGCCGGCGCACCGCGCTCATCTGATGGCAGGAGCCAGGTGCTAGGTGCTTTTCCTGGTCTCCCATGGGGTGCAGGGCCCAAGCACCTGGGCCATCCTCCACTGCACTCCCGGGCCACAGCAGAGGGCTGGCCTGGAAGAGGGGCAACCGGGACAGAATCCGGCGCCCCGACCGGGACTAGAACCCGGTGTGCCGGCGCCGCAAGGCGGAGGATTAGCCTGTTGAGCCATGGCGCCGGCCCATTTTTTGAATTTTTAAAAATTTTTATTTATTTGTTTCAGAGGCAGAGTTAGACAGAAAGGTCTTCCATCTACTGGTTCACTCTCCAGATAGCCGTGACATCCGGAGGTGGGCCCATCTGGAGCCAGGAGCTTCTTCCCACATAGTGCAGGGCCTCAAGTGTTGGGGCCAGTTCCACTGCTTTCCCAGGCCATAGCAGAGAGCTGGATCGGAAGAGGAGCAGTGGGATTCAAGCCAGTGCCCTTAGGGGATCCCAGTGCTGCAGGTGGAGACTTAGCCCACTATGCTACAGCACCAGCCCCAATTTTTTGGGAATTCCATGTGTAGTTTTTTTTCATAATATGATGTTCCATGAACCATTTGAAGATTCCTCATGTATTTTACCAAAATAAGAGTCCTGATGTTTTATTTAGTTTAAAATCCCAGGAAGTTTTCTGTGTAAAGATACATTTTTGCATCATCATTTTTGATTGCTCCATTGCATTTAGGAATTTAGGGTTTCTTTTAAGATTTATTTATTTATTTGAAAAGCAGAGTTACAGAGAGGCAGAGGCAGAGAAGATGGTCTTCCATCCGCTGGTTCACTCCCTAGATGGCTGCAGTGGCTGGAACTGTGCTGACCCAAAGCCAGGAGCCAGGAGCTTCTTCCAAGTCTTCTCACGGGGGTACAGGGGCCCAAGGAGTTGGGCCATCTTCTGCTTTCCCAGGCCACAGCAGAGAGCTGGATCAGAAGTGGAGCAGCCAAGACTGGAGCCAGTGCCCGTATGGGATGCTGGCACTGCAGGCGGCGGCTTTACCCACTACACCACAGCACCAGCCCCAGGAATTTAGTTTTAAGGGATCTCAATGTGTCTCTTTTTTTTTTTTTTTTTTTTTTTTTGACAGGCAGAGTGGACAGTGAGAGAGAGAGAGACAGAGAGAAAGGTCTTCCTTTGCCGTTGGTTCTCCCTCCAATGGCCGCTGTGGCCGGCACATTGTGCCGATCCAAAGGCAGGAGCCAGGTGCTTCTCCTGGTCTCCCATGGGGTGCAGGGCCCAAGCACTTGGGCCATCCTCCACTGCACTCCCTGGCCATAGCAAAGAGCTGACCTGGAAGAGGGGCAACCAGGACAGAATCCTGCGCCCCGACCGGGACTAGAACTTGGTGTGCCGGTGCTGCAGGCGGAGGATTAGCCTATTGAGCGCCAGCCTCAATGTGTCTTAAAATTGTGTTCTGTTACTTCAGTGTTGCAGTGTTTTGATAGAAAATAATTTTAATCTGCATCTAAATATCACTTCAGCTCTGAGGGCTCCAGCTGTTCTTCAAGAACAGTCTTCAGCTGTTCTCACATTCTGCTCAGTAACGTGAGGACGCAGAATTGGACTAGGAGAAAAAGGGGGGAGTGTCTGTTTTCCTTCTACAGCCAATGTGCCTCAGTGTTTCGTAGATTGGAAATTCTTAGAATTATGTCCAAACAAGAATGTCAAGAGATAATATAGCTGTAATGGTGTTGAGATGTTATCCTGTGATGACCAAAGCTTAAAATTCTGTTTTGCCCAATGCGAGTTGACAGCCTGTATGCAGGCATAGGAAAGGTAGAAGCTCTGTTTTCTCTAAGGAACAATTTGAACTGTTTTAGGTGATTTACAGTGTTTAGTAGACTTGTATTTGTGCATGATCTTGTGTGGAGAAGCATCTGGTAGGACTGGGGTGGAAAGCAGGGAGCGGTGTGACTAGAGACTTCACAGAACCGAGTCCATAGATGGAGTGCTAAGTGAGCCATGGGTGGAAGGTCAGATCTGCCTGTGTCTGGGGTGGTGATGGTTCCGCCGCTCCTGAGAGGAGCTGTCTGCATGTAGAGAGACACTGAGTTACGGGAGTGCCACCTCTTGATTGGTAAATCAGCATTGAGAAGAAAGATCCGGGGCTCAGGTCATGCTCATTTCTCTTATAAAATTAACTTTATTAAGATATAATGCAGATATACCATACAGTTTGCTGGTTTTTAAATTCTACAATTCTGGCCGGCACCGTGGCTCAACAGGCTAATCCTCCGCCTTGCGGCGCCGGCACACCGGGTTCTAGTCCCGGTCAGGGCACCGATTCTGTCCCGGTTGCCCCTCTTCCAGGCCAGCCCTCTGCTGTGGCCCGGGAGTGCAGTGGAGGATGGCCCAGGTGCTTGGGCCCTGCACCCCATGGGGAGACCAAGAAAAGCACCTGGCTCCTGGCTCCTGCCATCGGACGAGCGTGGTGCGCCGGCCGCAGCACGCCGTCCACGGCGGCCATTGGAGGGTGAACCAACGGCAAAAGGAAGACCTTTCTCTCTCTCTCTCTCTCTCACTGTCCACTCTGCCTGTAAAAAAAAAAAAAAAAAAAAAAAAATCTACAATTCTGAGTTTTTTAGTAAGTCACAGGGTTGTACAGGCACCACCATGACCAAAAGTTTGAATGCTTTTATTATCCCAGAAAGAACCTCCGAGCCGTTAGCTCCCATTCTGTTTCTCCAGTGCTCAGAGCCTTAGGCAGCCTCTATTTTTCTGGAGAGATTGGCCTGTCTGCAGCATTCCATGGAAATGGGATCTTACAATATGTGGTCTTCTGTGTCTGGGTTTTTCACTTAGCATAGTATTCTCAAGATTTGTCTGTGTTGTACCATGAGTGTTGGTAGCACATTCCTTTTAATGCCTGAATAATATCCCATTGTATGGCTGCACTGCATTTTGTTTATTCATTCATCAGTGGACATTTGGATTGTTCCCATTTTCTCTCTACTGTGAGTAGCGCTCCTAAGACCATTTGTGTACAAGTTCTGTGAGGACATAATTTTATGTACATAGCTATAAGTGGAAATGTGGGCCCTAGGGTAACTGTACCCCTCAAGGGACTGTTCTGAGAGATCCTCATAGCAGGGGTTGCAGGAGAAGGTGAGGTCGTCAAGAAAATGAAGCCTGAAAGGAGAGGAGTTCAGGATTAACTAGTGCTCAGTGCCCGGCAGGGCAAGAAGACCCCAGGACCAGAGGTGACAGACCCAAGAAGCCAGTCCACTGATAAGCTTATCTCGGCAGTGTTCCCTGCACTTCGTTCTTCTAATCTGTACCAAGACCCGAGTTGTGTATGTCGTCGGGAAAGGGAAAATCGAGCACTTCCTACTTAGTTTCAGCGTCTAAAAAGTAACTCGGTTGTCTCTGCTAACCCCATCTCCCAGCAAGCATACCCAAGTGGCCTAAAATCTGAAATACCCCAAGAAATATCCACAAACGAGAAGAGAAAGGGGTCGACTCTCTGAAAGGAATCCATTTGTCTCAGCACTGTTTATGGAAAGCCTTGCTGTGTGGAGAGTCTCCTTCAGTTCTCGCTGTACTTGTGTACACAGCAGTTTCTCTTTGCAAAATTTTTTGGATTCACTTTTTTTTTTTTTTTTTTTTCTTTATCAGCTCCCCTGTGTTACCTGAACTTCATGGACCAGCGGTCTGCTATTCTGTGTTTTCTAGGGTTTAAGTTAGCAGTATAGCTTTGTATTTTTTTTTACCTTCAGGGAGGGTCCCTTAAAACCCATCCTTTCTCCCGTCTCTTTCAGGGCCAGAAAAAGCATCTAGGATAAAAGCATGATGTGTCTTACTTGGTTAAGCAATTTCTGCCTTAATCGGGTCAAAGTGAGTTTTGTTGGGGAAGTTGCATGTATTTTATAGACTAAAATTGAAGATTACCAGCTAGGCAACCCTGGGCCTGAATATGTGTGTGTTGTGACTACTTTTATCATATAGTGCTATGAACTACTTAGGTTCACAGAAAGTAAACATAACCAACATGTTGGATGCCTCTGGATGCCCCCTCTCCTTTCACTCAAAGCACCATGTAATATTTTAGGCAGGGGCCTTTTAACCTCCTCAGGTGTGGCATGACGATCTATATTGGGATGATGATAGCTGTCCTACTTAGCTCACAGGGCTATTGTGAGAATCCAAAGAGTGGTGTCTGTGAAAGCACCTGAAAAAAAAATCTTAAGATGCAAGAGAAAATTCAGGAAGGATTTTGCTGAAGAGTTGGTTCAGTGGTGTTTTGTGCTAGCCTGTCTACTTTTTTTTTTTTTTTTGAAGATGTATTTATTTGAAAGGCAGAGATACAGAGAGAAAGAGATGTTCCATCTGCTGGTTCACTCCCCAGCAATGGCTGCTGCTGGGCCAGGCTGAAGCCAGGAGCTTTATCTGGTGGGTGCAGGGGCCCAAGGACTTGGGCTATGTTCCACTGCTGTCCCAGACGCGTTAGCAGGGAGCTGGATTGAAAGTGGGACGGCTGGGACTCAAACCGGTACCCGTGTGGGATGCCAGCATATCTTCCTTTCAAAGGGGAAAGTTAATGCGTTAGATTCTTCTGAGTTCCTTGGTGTGGGTTCATTTTACAAATATTCATTGAGTTCAGCAGGGCAATAGAAGTGGACAAAAAGGGTAAGGTTCTTGCCCTGAAAATAGTAGAAAACTGTTTTTCTTTTCTGGTTTATGGCAAGTGTGTATGGGTTAGGAATATCTTATTCTCAACCACAGTCACTTGCCCTTCAGATTTAAGTTAAAGTTGTTCATAAGGCAACATGCATATTTGAATTGAGATTAGACCAATCAATGTCTCTTAAGTGTTAAGATGTTGATTTTCCACACATTCAGTATATTAATTTTTGGTGCCAGGCCATGCTGGCATTTGAAGTAGGACTTACTGTAGCTGGTTTGCACTGAGACAGCTTTCTGTTGCCCTGTCAAGGTTTTAAACTTTTATCCCTTTGATTTGTGTCAGGGTGAACCGTTTGATGTAAGACTTGACTCCATAATCTGCATCTGCCCCAATGCTGTCATCCGGAATAGAGACTCAGCCAGTTCCGCTTGATTCCTCCATGTCTGCCGTGGTACAGGAATTAGACTCTGAACTCCCAGTAAGTGTCTCCAAAGAGCCTCATGCTGACTGTGAGCCGAGTGTGATTCCAGATAGGAAGCCTGGAGCCCCACGCTCTCTTGTGAGTCAGAGTAGGGCATTGCCCTTGGAGCTGCAGAGGACTCACGCGGAACACTGTTGTGAAGAAACCTCTGAGAGCCTGGATCGTGGGGGTGCGCCTGGGAGGTGTAGGCTAGTAGACCCCACAGCAGGAGGTTCTCTGGCTTCTGGGATCTTGGATAGGACAGAGAAAGCCAAGAGCATGGAGCTAACGGTCTTCAGAGCTGAAGGGGACCAGGCGGAAGTTAGAAGAGACCCCTGTGAGGGAGCGAAGGAAGAGCCTCGTCAGCATTGCGCAGCTGCTGAAGACAGGATCCGTCTGAGCCAGGTAAGGAACCAGGTCGTGACCCAGAGGAACTGAGCAGCCTGCTCACGGTACCATACAGGCGCTGGCGGGTGGCTTACGTGCACCTTTGAAACGCTTCCCGCAATGTTGATGCTGATGTTAACTTGCTTTTGACCATCTTTTAAAACTTGAAGAAGGGAAGTTCTTGTGTCGTGGAAAAGTGTCACTTCTCTGAGGCAGCTACTGTAGGTGGAATGTTGAGTCTGTTTGCAAAAGTCATGTCGTAGCTCTACATCTGATGTTAAGAAATGGTGTGTACTCAATCAGTGTCAGGATTAGGGTCGCGGGGGTGTATTACAGAGTAATACAGGGAGTCCGTTGACCCAGATAGGGTCAACAATAGAGTGAATAGAAAGGACACACAGAGCGCTCTCAATATTTCAGGAGCTGGTCCTTAGCTTTGTTCATCCAGAAACTTCACTCTTTATTTTCAGTTTAACAGAGGTGATGGTCTTTAAAGAATTGACCCTTGTTAATCTACTTCATGAATGGCTGAAGTATAAATCAGAAAGTCTGCTCTTTTTATAAAAAAAAAAAAAAGGTTTGTTTATTTGTTTGAAACGCAGTTACAGAGAGAGGGGGAGAGACAGAGATATTCCATCTGCTGGTTTATTGGCCAAAGCCAGAAGCTTGGATTTCCATCACAGTCTCCCACATGGGTGGCTGGGGCCCAAGAACCTGGACCATCTTCCACTGCTTTTCCAGGCACACTATCAAGGAACTGGATTGGAAGTGGAGCAGCCCGGATTTGAACCGGGGCCCACATGGGGTGCCAATGTTGCAGGCAGTGGCTCAACCTGCTATGCCACAGCGCCGACCCCAGAAAGTCTATTCTTTAGTTAATACACAATGAAAACTGGAATCATTACTTGGTAGGAATGGTCATACTGGCTGCTCAGTGTGTCTTTTCCCTGTAGACAAGTTTACATGGGAAATTAAAATTGTTTTTGTAAGCTTGAAATTAAGAGTAGGAGGATTTCAGTAGGTGAGAACTAATGGGAAGGAATCCATGATAACCTGAAGAACCCAAATCTTTAAGAGAATACACCTGCCAAGTGGACCTAAACGCTTAATTCCTTCTTTGGATGGTGCCCTAGGCCAAATGTCAGTGAACTTTATCTGTGACAGGCCCTGTGGTCAGGATTTTGTAGATCTGCAGTCTCTTTTGGAACTACTCAGCTCTACTGCTGTTGCTTAGAAGCAGCCTTAACAGTATATTAGCAAGTGTGGCTGTATCCCAACAAAACTATTAGCATAGGCTGTTACGGGTATGCAAGCTGTAGTTTGCTGACCCCTTTTTTAGACCCAGTACTATTTTCATGTTCTCTGGGTTAAGCTTCCTACTCCATCTGATAATACATTATTTCTTTATACAGATTACAGTTAATTGTTATTAGAAGTACCATATGTTGACTGTAACCAGGACTGAAGCAATAACAGTTAAACATGGTGGCAGAGATTACTGTGATGATGTACCTTTAAAAACATACATAGGGATCCATGTCCCAGCACAGCATTTAAGTCAACACTTACCCCAGGATACCATATTGGAGTGCTTCCCTGAGTCTCTGCTTCTCTGCCTCCCGTCCCTGCTGATGCTCCTGGGAAAGCTGAGCCTCATGGCTCAAGTTCTTGAGCACCTGCTACCCGCATGGGAGACTTGGATGGAATAGCTGGCTCCTGGCTTTGGCTTGGCCAGTATCTGGATGCTGTGGCCATTTAGGCAGTAAATTAGTAGATGGCGCCTACCACTCTCTTTTTCCTTCCCTGCTCTCCCACTCCTTGTTTTTCTGTTGCTCTGCCTTTCAGCAAATAAATAAATAGATAAATAGATAAATAAATCTTATATATAGTAAAACATATGACATAAAAGATTTAGGATCCAGAAAGTTCTTTGTTATTTTTGATTTGGTGGGCTGAGTCAAACAAGAAAAGTTTTTTATTTATTTATATTCTTAAAATTTATGTTTTAATTATTAGAAAGATTTATTTATTTATTTGAAAGGCAGAGTTACACAGAGAGAGGAGTGGCAGAGAGAGAGAAAGAGGTCTTCCATCTGATGGTTCACTCCCCAATTGGCCACAACAGCTGGAGCTGTGCTGATCCAAAGCCAGGAGCCAGGAGCTTCTTCCAGGTCTCCCTTGCTGGTGCAGGGGCCCAAAGACTTGGGCCATCTTCTACTGCTTTCCCAGGCCATAGCAGAGAGCTGGATTGGAAGTGCAGCAGCCAGGTCTTGAACCGGCACCCATATGGGATGCTGGCACTTCAGGCCAGGGAATTAACCCACTGCACCACAGCACTGGCCCCAAGAAAAGTTTTTCGATGTCATATTTGAAACTTTTTTTTTTTTTTTTTTTGACAGAGTGGACAGTGAGAGAGAGGGACAGAGAAAAAGGTCTTCTTTTTGCTGTTGGTTCACCCTCCAATGGCCGCTGTGGCCGGCCCGCTAAGGCCAGCACTCTGCGCTAATCGAAGCCAGGAGCCAGGTGCTCCTCCTGGTCTCCCATGTGGGTGCAGGGCCCAAGCACTTGGGCCATTCTCCATGCACTCCCGGGCCATAGCAGAGAGCTGGACTGGAAAAGGGGCAATCTGGACAGAATCTGGTGCCCCGACTGGGACTAGAACCTGTTGTGCCGGCGCCGCAAGGCAGAGGATTAGCCTGTTGAGCTGCGGCGCTGGGCCACATATTTGAAGCATTTAAAAAGTAAATGTGGGCCGGCGCTGCGGCTCAACAGGCTAATCCTCCGCCTTGCGGTGCTGGCACACCGGGTTCTAGTCCCGGTCGGGGCGCAGGATTCTGTCCCGGTTGCCCCTCTTCCAGGCCAGCCCTCTGCTGTGGCCCGGGAGTGCAGTGGAGGATGGCCCAGGTGCTTGGGCCCTGCACCCCATGGGAGACCAGGAAAAGCACCTGGCTCCTGGCTCCTGCCATCGGATGAGCGCGGTGCGCCGGACGCAGCGCGCCATCCGCGGCAGCCATTGGAGGGTGAACCAACAGCAAAAGGAAGACCTTTCTCTCTGTCTCTCTCTCTCACTGTCCACTCTGCCTGTCAAAAAAATAAATAAATAAAATAAAAAGTAAATGTGGTATATACATTACAAAATATAATACACATGTATGTATGTATATAAATATATACATGTGTTTGTGCTTAGCGCACAATGTAAAAGTACAAGATGATTATCTCCCTGTTTTCTTTTTAGTCTTTTTTTTTTTTTAAAGGTTTATTTTATTTTATTTGAAAGAGTTACAGAGAGGTAGAGACAGAGAGAGTGAGGTCTTCCATCCACTGGTTCACTCCCCAGATGGCCGCAAATGGCCAGAGCTAAGCCGAACTGAATCCAGGTCTCCCACATGGGTGGCAAGGGACCCAATTACTTGAGTCATCACCTGCTGCTTTCCAAGATGCACATTAGTAGAAAGCTGAAATTGGGAGTGGAGCCAGGACTCAGATCCTGGCTCTGCAGTGTGGGATAGGTGTTCTTACCACTGTGCCAAATTCCTGTCCCCAGTTCCTGTTCAGAAGCACTCACTTTGTCCTACCTCTACCAGAGGTAAATACTATTTTGAATTCTGTGAAGCAGAATGAAATGTAACGGAAATAAACGTAAGGTTTTTGTTCTGAGTTCCAAAGTGTGACCCCACAAATGAAAAAACAACAGAAGAACTGGGGGGGGGGGGAGTGCGGTTTAGCCGTGTGCTGCCAAGAAAAGCCAGTTTGCTGTTCATATTTTTAAGAGGCAGGGTTATCTCAGCCAAGAGATTATGGTTGTGATCTGTTTTCTGCTGGGTAGGCCAACACTGGAGGATTGTACTTTGTTGGTGTCATATGGGAGAGGTGAATAGAAACACAGGAATGCATTCATGCTTAAGAATTCACAGCAATGACAGAACCTGAAAATATGGTATTGGCGGCCTGGTTGCTGGGTGTCTGACTTGAAAGAGCACTCAAGAGCATGGAGAGAAGCCTTCAAGGATTTGGAGGGCTCTCCAACAGAAGTGGTCCTGCGGGCACTGTTAGGTTCAGTGGAGGACAGGGGACAACAGTAGCTCCTAATGAGTCACAGGACACAGGATCCTTTGGAAATCTGAACGTGCATACCCCGAGAAAAGCAAACATACCACCTGTGTACCGTTTCAGAAGGTTTACAAGACCAGACATCTTGGACCTCATTGCAAAACACCATACAGTGAAAAGAAACAATCAAATTGAGAAAACACGTTTGCAATGTATATCACAGATAAAGGACCTGTATTTCTAATATAGATAGAACTCTTGGTTTGAGGAATTGAAAAATAAAGCCCAATTAAAAATTACTTATTGGGGCTGGTGCTGTGGCATAGTGGGTTAAGCTGCCGCCTGCAGTGCTGGCATCCCATTTGAGTGCTGGTTCGAGTCCCAACTGCTCTACTTCCGATCTGGCTCTCTGCTATGGCCTGGGAAAGCTGTGGAAGATGGCCTAAGTCCTTGGGCCCCTACACCCTAGTGGGAGACCTGGAAGAACTCCTGGCTTTGGATAGGTCCAGCACTGGCCAAATGGCAGCGAACCAGTGGATGGAAGATCTCTGCCTCTCTTTCTCTCTCTGTGTAACTCTGCCTTTCAAATAAGTAAATAAATCTTTAAAAAATTATTTATTTTCATTTTATTTGGAAAGGAGATAGACAAAAACAGAGAAAGATCTTCCATATGCTGCTACAGTCCACAAATGGCCAGAATGGTTGGGGCCAGGCCAGGAGTCACAGTTCAGTTCAGGTCTCCCACATGGGTGACAGGGACCCAAGTACATGAGCCATCATCTCCTGCCTCCCAGAATGTGCATTATACAGGGAGCAGAAGTGGGACTTGAACCATGCACTCCAGTATGGAATGCAGGCATCTCAAGTAGAATCCTTCCTTGCTTCCTTCCTTCCTTCCTTCCTTCCTTCCTTCCTTCCTTCTTAAATATTTATTTATTTGAAAGGCAGAGTTACAGAGGGAGAGAAGGAGAGACACACAGAGAGAGATGGTCCATCTGCTGGTTCACTCCCCAGATGGCTGCAACCACCAAAGCTGGGCCAAATAGAAGCCAGGAGCTTCTTCCAGGTCTCCTGCGTGGAGGCAGGGATCCACGCACTCAAGCCATCTTCTGCTGCTTTCTCAGGCATGGTAGCAGGGAGCTAGATTAGAAGTGGAGTAACTTGGCCGGCGCCGTGTCTCAACAGGCTAATCCTCCGCCTTGCGGCGCCGGCACACCGGGTTCTAGTCCCGGTCGGGGCGCCGGATTCTGTCCCGGTTGCCCCTCTTCCAGGCCAGCCCTCTGCTGTGGCCCAGGAGTGCAGTGGAGGATAGCCCAAGTGCTTGGACCCTGCACCCCATGGGAGACCAGGATAAGCACATAGCACCTGGCTCCTGTCATCGGATGAGCGTGGCGCGCCGGCCGCAGCGTGCTGTCCGTGGCAGCCATTGGAGGGTGAACCAACGGCAAAGGAAGACCTTTCTCTCTGTCTCTCTCTCTCTCACTGTCCACTCTGCCTGTCAAAAAAAAAAAAAAAAAGTGGAGTAACTGGGACTCGAAATGGCACCCATATGGGATGCTGGTGCTGCAAGCCATGGCTTAACCCACTGCGCCAAACACCTTCCCTTATAACCTGGTTTTTGCTTATTTAAAATTTATTTTTTTGAAAGAGAAAAGGAGATCTTCCATTCATTGGTTCATTCCCCAGATGGCTGCAACAGCCAGGGCTGGGCCAAACCAAAGCCAGGGTCCAGGAGCTTCATCTGGATCTCCCATGTAGGTGGCAGGGTTGCAAGTACTCACTTGGGTCCCCTGCTGCTGCGTTTTCCAGGCCATTAGCAGGGAACTGGATTGGAAATAGATCAGCCAGGATGCAAACCAGATATGAGGTGCTGGCATTGCAGGTGATAGCTTCACACTCTATGCTTCAATGCTGGCCCCCAAACCCAGTTTTTAAATGGGAAAGACTCTTGTGTATGGTGCTTATTAAATATGTGAAAAGATGGTCAGCCTCATTCATAAGTAGAAAAATGCAGAGTTAACCCAAAATTTCTATGTTTTACATACAAGATTGGTAGAGGTGAAAAAATATAGGCCAGTGCCGTGGCTCAATAGGCTAATCCTCCACCTTGCGGCGCCGGCACAACAGGTTCTAGTCCTGGTCGGGGCGCCAGATTCTGTCCCGGTTGCCCCTCTTCCAGGCCAGCTCTCTGCTATGGCCCGGGAGTGCAGTGGAGGATGGCCCAGGTGCTTGGGCCCTGCACCCCATGGGAGACCAGGAGGAGCACCTGGCTCCTGGCTTCGGATCAGCACGATGCCCCGGCCACAGCGCACTGGCCGCGGCAGCCCTTGGAGAGTGAACCAACAGCAAAAGGAAGACCTTTCTCTCAGTCTCTCTCTCTTACTGTCCACTCTGCCTGTCCAAAAAAAAAAAAAAAAAAAAAGAAAGAAAGAAAGAAAAAGAAAAAATATGACAAGCCGTATGGTCAGCAAGGCTTTGAGGAAACAGGCATTCTGCTAAATTGCTCATAGGAATGCAAACTGATACAAGTTTCTGAAGAGGAATTTGGCAGCACTCTAGCTGTGCCCTGACCTGTTGACCTAACACTCTCACTTTTAGGACTCTGTCCTGACAAAACATCTATGACACTATGAAAATACATGTGTAAAAATTGTGTGTATATATAGTTATTCTTTGTAGCAATTTCTAATTGAAAAGTGTGGGCCGGCGCCGTGGCTCAACAGGCTAATCCTCCGCCTTGCGGTGCCGGCACACCGGGTTCTAGTCCCGGTCGGGGTGCCGGATTCTGTCCCGGTTGCCCCTCTTCCAGGCCAGCCCTTGCTGTGGCCCAGGTGCTTGGGCCCTGCACCCCATGGGAGACCAGGATAAGTACCTGGCTCCTGGTTCCTGCCATCAGATGAGCGCGGTGCGCTGGCCGCTGCACGCCAGCCGCGGCGGCCATTGGAGGGTGAACCAACGGCAAAAGGAAGACCTTTCTCTCTGTCTCTCTCTCTCTCACTGTCCACTCTGCCTGTCAAAAATAATTAAAAAAAAAAAAAAGAAAAGTGTTAGAAGCATTTTTTTTAAAAGATTTTATTTACTTGAAAGACAGAGTTACAGAGAGAGGTAGAGATAGAGAAGTCTTCCATCGCTGGTTCATTCCTCAGATGGCCACAATGGCCGGAGCTGTGCCAATCTGAAGCCAGGAGCCAGGAGCTTCCTCTGGGTCTCCCTCATGGGTGCAGGGGCCCAAGAACTTGGTCCATCCTCCACTGCTATCCCAGACCATAGCAGAGAGCTGGATCAGAAGAAGAGCAGCCGGGACTAGAACCGGTGCCCATATGGGATGCCAGCACTTCAGGCCAGAGCATAACCTGGTGTGCCACAGCAGCGGCCACAGAAGCTTTTTTTTTTTTTTTTAATTTATTGGAAAGGCAGAGTGACAGGGAAAGACAGAGATCCAACTGCTGGTCCGCTCTCCCAAAATAGCTGCAATGGCCAGGGCTGGTCCAGGCTGAAGCCAGAAACCTTATTCTTGGTCCATCATTTGCTGCTGAATTGGAAGCAAAGCAGGCAAGACTTGAACCAGTGCTCCAGTCTGGAGTGCCAGCCACTTAACCTGCTGTGCCATGGCAGCCCCTACTGGAGATATCTTAAAGGTCCCTGTATAGCAGAAGGGGTAGATAAACTGTGGTATGTGGTCATCTATGAATGGAGATTTTTGCAGCTATAATAAAGAATGAGAAGCTCTCCGTGTACCAATACGGAGTGATTTCCAGGTGTGTTGGGGCCCCCAAGATCACCTCTAAGTTGTGTGGTTCCCAAGTGCATCTAGGGCTTAGCATTTAATTGTACTCACAGCTAAGATACGAAGGAAAACCAGCCAAGGGAAAGGGGGCAGAGTCCAGAGGAAGAACATCTTCCTTTAGGAACAAACTGCCACAGTACATGGGGTGATGTCTATCATCAAAGTTTATTGTTTTTCTTTTAAAAGATTACTTATTTATTTGAGAGAGGAGAGTCCGAGACCTATCTGCTTGGTTTACTCTCTAAATGGCCACAACAGCCAGGGCTGGGCCAGGCTGAAGCCAGAGAGCCCAGAGCTTCATCCGGGTCTCCCACGTGGGTATGGGGGCCCAAAGACTTGGGCCGTCCTCTGCCGTTTTTCCCAGGTCATTAGCAGGGAGCTGGATCAGAAGTGGAGCAGCTGGGACTCGATCCAGTGTCTATATGGGATGCCAGCACTGCAGGCAGTGGCTTAACTCACTGCACTGCATCGCTGGCTCCCATCAGAGTTTGTTAGAAATCATGTGCCCAGGGTTTTTACTGGGGGCTGGTCATGAGGCACCTGCCCAGACTTCAGCCTCACAGTAGGAAAGTGAAAACCCCATTGTTTAGGCACAGTGAGTGGAAACTCCTGAAATTTAGTGCTAAGGTGCTAGCCCAGGCCTGCTATGTTGACCCTTCTGGAAAGCAGTATGTGGTGTTAAGTGAAACCTACGAAGTGCGGACACCTATGGTATCCTCCTTCCAGGCCAGAAAGGAGGGGAAATAGACGTGTAAACGTTTTTCATTTGTATGAGATGCACTGTGCACTCGGCAAGGATAAGCCAGAAGCTCGTGAGTTTGATTACTTAGAAGGAGGAAGGAGGAGCAGGGTGGATACTTGGGGTATGGGGAAGGATGAGGATGGACTAGAAGGGCCGAGAGGAAATGATGCTTCTGTAAGGAAACTTCTGGATAAAATTCTGACTTCAGTCTTAAAAAACAAATCACTAAGATGTGGAGAGAGACCCAAAATTGCATACAAACTGTAATGGATGATTGTGGCTGTATTGTAAATGAGTAACAAAACCACAGTGGGGAGGGAATTGCCCACACACTTTTTGATAAGTGTTTTTACTATGTATTTTTTTAAGATTTACTTATTTATTGGAAAGGCAGAGTTACAGAGAGGCAGAGGCCGAAAGAGAAAGGTCTTCCATCTGCTGGTTTACTCCCTAAATGGCCACAACGGCTGGAGCTGGGCTGATCCAAAATCAGGAGCCCGAAGCTTCTTCCTAGCCTCCCATGCGGGTGCAGAGGCCCAAGGACTTGGGCCATCCTCTACTGCTTTCCCAGGCCATAGCAGAGTGCTGGATTGGATGTGGAACTCACGTCCGTCTGTATGGGATGCTGGCGCTGCAGGTAGCAGTTATATTCACTATACCACAGCCCTGGCCCCCAAGATACTTTGTTTTAATGTTTATTTTCATGAATCAGAGAACTCTTCCATCTGCTAGTCTCCTCCCAAAGTGTCCACAATAGCCAGGGCTGGGCCAGGCTGAATCCAGGAGCCCAGAAATCCATCTGGGTCTCCCATGTGGGTACAGGGGCCAAAGTTTTTGAGCCATCATCCATTGATAACAATTACCATCATCTGATTATGTGATAAAATATTTCAATCATGAAAATGTAAGGCAGCAAAAACAAATTTTTCCTACTGTATGATTGTGTTGAAAAGATAGAACAACTTGTTGCTAGTAATTTTAACTTTGATCAGGAATAGGCCACTACTGAGAAGGGGAAAAGAAAGGCAGGGGAAAAAAAAGCATCGTAGAGTAGGCAGAGTGGAGTAGATAGCTGCAGGAGCCAGACTTGAGTTGTGAAAGGTGATTCGGTTCTGCACTGCGTTCTCCTAGGAGAAAAGTCAAACATTGGTGCATGCATAAGCTACCAGCCAAGAGGTGGTATTTAAAAACTGTACCACAGCTATAAAGAGATGGGTATGTGACGTCCACATGGATGATTAACAGGTCTACGCCATGCTTGGTTTTGTGGTATGGTTTCTCAGTGCTTAGGTAGAAGCTTGTAGAGTGTTGAAACTTCTGTGTCTTGGTTTTTTTCTCCTTCACACTGGTAGATCTGCCTGGGTTGAACGTGTTGTAAAGGCTTTGGGTCTAGCATGTAATGTTTGTGCTCAATACAGACACAGATTGAGATGTGGCTTGTCTTTTTGCTGTAACATATGAAGGCCTAGTATATGTTTTTGCGACATACAGTAGCCCTTCCCCCCCTTTTCTGCGGTTTTGCTTTCTGTGGTTTCAGTTACCTGCTGGGTGAAAATATTAAATGGAAAGTTCCAGAAGCAAATCATAAGTTTTGAATAATTTTTATTGCAAGATGTTGTTATGGCTTTTCTATTATTGTTGTTATTCTCTCTGTGTCTAATTTGTAAGTTAGACTGTATCATAGGTCTGACATTGCAGCCATTTGGGGAGTGAACCAGCAGATGGAAGACCTCTCTCTCCCTTTCTGTCTGTCTCTCTGTAACTCTTTCAAATAAATCAAGTAAATCTTCAAAAACAAAAAAAGTGAATACTCCTACTTCATTCCTTTAAAAAAAAAAAAAAAAGGCAGAGTTGAGACTTGGACCCAGGACCTCTGACACAGGATTCAGGCACCCCAAGCAGCATCTCGACAACTGAGCCACAGGGCTGCCCCTCTGTTTCCTTTTCAGTCTGTTCAATTCCCAGTCGTATCTGAGACCTCCACTCTGTGGTCTCCAGTCTTTTTGTGAAAATAACTTGGTTTTCTTGACTAAGAACTTTCTTCCCCCCTAAACACACACACACACACAACACACGCACACACATTCATTCGTAGAGTGACAGGGAGTGGGTAGGGAAGAGATTTCCCATCCACTGGCTTACTCCCCAGATTCCTGTAACAGTCAAGGCTGGGCTGGGCTGGGCCGGACCAGGCCAGAGTCAGGAACTCCATCCTGGTGTGGCATGTGGGTCAGAGCTTGGCTCGTCATCTGGTACCCCCCGGAGTGCACCTTAGCAGGGAGCTGGATCAGAAGTGTGGAGTCACTGAGAACTGAAGCAGGCACTCCCACTGGGTGCAGGTGTTCCCAAGCAACAGGTTAACCTGCTGTGCACAGGGCCCACTCCTTGACTCAGAACCTTCTTTCTTTCTTTCTTTCTTTTTTTTTTTTTTTTTTGACAGGCAGAGTGGAGAATGAGTGAGAGACAGAGAGAAAGGTCTTCCTTTTGCCATTGGTTCACCCTCCAATGGCCGCTGGTTCACCCTCCAGTGGCCGCCGCGACCGGTGAGCTGTGGCTGGCTCACCGCGCTGATCCGAAAGCAGGAGCCAGGTACTTATCCTGGTCTCCCATCGGGTGCAGGGCCCAAGCACTTGGGCCATCCTCCACTGCGCTCCCGGGCCACAGCAGAGAGCTGGCCTGGAAGAGGGGCAACCGGGACAGAATCCAGCGCTCCGACCGGGACTAGAACCCGGTGTGCCGGTGCTGCAAGGCGGAGGATTAGCCTGGATTAGCCTGTTGAGCCATGGTGCCGGCTTTTCTTTGTTCTCCCCCCCCCCTTTTTTTTTTTTTGTTTTTGACTCAGAACCTTCTAAGAGAACCTAGTGAGGCAGGAGAGTGGCGTGGCTCACTCCACAGCTTGTTTTCCCCCCTTCTCCATTAAAAATCCTACCCAAGGAAAGGACTTGGCTGAAGCAGTGGCCTTGATACTCCTGCAGGGTATGTTGGGGCTTGCAGCCAAGGACACCTCCTTAGAGCAGCAGATAGGACAGAGCTAAAATCTTAGCACTCTTTCCGGGGGCCAGAACCAGTGTGGTTTAATCACACCAGCTCACCAGAGACCTTTGGAATCAGGAGGAGCCTGTATGTGGCTGACCTGAGCTCAGCTTTCATTTTCCAGACTTTTGCAATCCCTGAAAAGCTTCATGGGAGTCGTTCAAGGCAACATTCTGGAGCCTCTCGATGGTGGTTCCAGTGCCCCCCCACCCCCCGGCAGGGATAACAGTGTCTGTACTGCTATGAGTGCTAGGCTCTTCTGCTGTGGCGCACCCTGTCCTGGTGGGGAAGGTGGGTCTTGGAAGGCGTCTCACAGGCACCAGGGAGGTTGCCGTCAGCACCTTGCAGCCAGGAGGTGAGAGCCTGAGGCTGGAGTGGAATTCTGATTCCTCGTCCTGTAGTCTTTTGCTCCAGCACTCTGCCTCTTCCATCAAGTATTGACATGAAAGAGTATTTCAGGGAGCAGTGTCATCTCACGCCTCACAATCAGCCCGAGAACCGGAAAAGCACAGTGGAGTATCATATGCGACTACACCGAAGTATTTTCTCAACATTTTGTTTTGAGGTAACTTGAGACTTACACAGAAGTTGTGAAAATAATACAAATAGTCTGCATGTAACTCTCATGCAGATTCCTCACATGTTAATATTTTACCCACATTGACTTTTTTCTTGAATAATTTTAGAGCACCCTTGCAAATACTTCAGTGTGTATTTCCTAGCAAACAGAGACAGTGTGTTACTTGGGCAGAGTACATTCATTAGAATCAGGGAAGTGACTCTGATCCAAGTGCTGTTATCTGATCTACAGGCCAGATTCATAGCTGGCCAATTGTCCCACTACTGTTTTTTCTCACAAAAGAAAAGGAGGAAAAATTTATTTTTTCCCTGGGGCAGGTGTTGTGGTATAGCAGCTTAAGACACCATTGGCAACACCTGCACTTCATGTTAGAGTCCTGGTTCAGGTCCCGCCTGATCCAGCTTTGTGCTGGTGCATCCTGGGAGGCAGCAGCAAGTTACAGCTCAAGTGTGAGGACCCAGGCCACCAACGTGGGCAACTCAGGTGTGCTTCTGGGCTCCTGGCTTTGGCCTGGGCCTGCCCCAGCTATAGTGAGTGGGCATGTGGGGAGTGAAACAGAAGATGGAAGACATCTCTCTGTCTGTCTGTCTCTCAAGTAGGTGAAAATAAACAAGCATTTTTTAAAAAAAGATTTGTTTATTTGAAAGAGTTACAGAGAGAGGTAGAGACAGAGAGAGGGCTTCCATCCGTTGGTTCACTCTCTAGATGGTTGCAATGGCCGGAGCTGCGCCAATCCAAAGCCAGAGGCTTCTTCTAGGTCTCCCACAAAGGTGCAGGGGCCCAAGGACTTGGGCCATCTTCTACTGCTTTCCCAGGCCACAGCAGAGAGCTGGGTTGGAAGAGGAGCAGCCGGGACTAGAACCGGTGCCCATATGGGATGCTGGCACCACAGACAGGATTAACCTGCTGTGCTACAGCGCCAGCACCCATTTTGAGAAATTTTGTTAGCCACTTATTTTGTAAATTGTCCTTTAGTTTGGGTTTGTCTGCTATCTCCTCTCATGATTAGATTGTGGTTGTGCCTTCTGGGGCAAGAGAGCCGCAGAAGTGATGTTGGTTCTCCCGTGCCCGGTGCCTCATTCTGGGGTAGAGGATTGTGTTCACTTGGTTTGAGTGGGGTCTCTCAGGTTTTTCCACTGGAAGTTCATTTTCCTCTTTGTAATTAATTTGCATCTTCTGGGGAGATACACTGAGGCTATGTGACTATTTCCATTTCTCTTTCAAACTTTTAGTTTTAACATCTATTGATGATTCTTGCTTGAGATAATTATTACTGTGGTGATTTCCAAACGGTGATTTTTTTTTTTTAATTTCCATCATTCCTTCTATGGTAGCTAAGCTTTCTCTGCCTCCCATTTACAAATAATTGCAGTATGCCTTCATGTTAGAATTTATTCACTTTTTTTCCCCCAAATATAGTAGTGTTAGCATGAGTTATCCAGGAGGTACTTGTTTTTAATTAAATTCATGCTCTGTGAAACAGTAAAGTTTCAACAGAATTTGAAAGACTGCTCCTACTTCGTGTATGATGCTCGTCCTAGTTCTCATCTCTCAGTCCCAGTGTCGAGTTATTTCTGTCTGTGTCCATCTGTATTTGCCATCGCCAGTATCTTCCTTCTGGATTCTGTTTCTACAATGGAACTTTTCCCTTCGGTGGTGTAGTCACTGGACTAAGCCTTGGGACAGGGAAAAGAGGTGACCCAGAAGGGAAGTTTAATATTAAGCAGCCATCATTGATTGGTCATAATCTCCCAGCTAATAAACCTGATACAGATTGAGCATCCCTAGTCCAAAAGTCTGAAATCTGAAATGTTACAAAAATCTGAATCTTTGGAGCATTGACACTACATCACACTACATCATGTCATATGGTGAGTAGCCATCAAAATCCAGGTGCACTAGAGTGCAGGCATTGTGGCGCAGTGGGTTATGCTGCTGCTTGGGACACATACCGCATCAGAGTGCCTGGGATCGAGTCCCACCTCTGCTTCTGATCTGCTTCCTCCTAATGCATATCCTGGAGGCACCAATGATTGCTCCAGTGTTTGGGTCCCTGCGACTCCTGTGGGAGATCCAGATGGAATAACTGGTTCCTTGACTTTGGCCTGTCGTAGGCTTTTGGGAAGGATACCAGCAGGTGAGAGATCACTCTCACTCTCACTCTGCTTGTCAAATAAATAAAAATAAACTTCTTAAAGAAGAAAGGCACTCTAGGGGCCTACGTCTTGATGCAGTGGGATAAGCCACCGCCTGCAATGTCAGTATCCTGTAATGATGCCAGTATGAGTCCCAGCTTCCTGCTAATGCACCTGGGAAAGCAGCAACAGATGGCCCCAAGTACCTGGGCCCCTGCCACCCACATGGAAGACTCAGATGGAGTTCCAGGCTCCTGGCTTTGGCTTGGCTCAGGCCCGGCCATTGCAGCCATTTGGAAAGTGAACCAACAGGTGGAAGATTGATTTCTGGCTCCTTCTGTTTCTCTAATTCTGCCTTTCAAATAAATAAATCTTAAAAGGCAATTCTAGGCCGGCGCCGTGGCTCACTTGGCTAATCCTCTGTCTGCGGTGCCGGCACTCCAGGTTCTAGTACTGGTTGGGGCGCCGGGTACTAGTCCCAGTTGCTCCTTTTCCAGTCCAGCTCTCTGCTGTGGCCCAGGAAGGCAGTGGAGGGTGGCCCAGGTCCTTGGGCACCCTCATAGGAGGGTGCACCCGCATAGGAGACCAGGAGGAAGCACCTGGCTTCTGGCTTCGGATCTGCACAGTGCCGGCCTTAGCGGCCATTTGGGGAGTGAACCAACGGAAGGAAGACCTTTCTCTCTGTCTCTCTCTCTCTCTCTTACTGTCTAACTCTGCCTGTAAAAAAAAAAAAGCAATTCTAGAAATATTGTATAAAAGAATATGTGAAACATTAATGTATGTCAAGTTTAGACTTCAGAAACCCCAAACATATCTCATTGATTACAGAAATACTTAAAAAAACAAAAATATCTGCAACCCAAAACGCTTCTGGTCTCAAGGACTTTTGATAAGAGATGCTTGACCTGTGGGACCCTACTCCACTGGGGTTCTGGGGTAGTCGCCACAGTGCATAGTCCTGTTGTTCTGAGTCCCTTAGCAGCAGGAAACCAGTTGCCACTGATGGTTTTCTCCCTTTTCCTCCGTGAAGGGAGATGGGGAAGGAATGAATTTATAATATCCAGAATGGTTAAGGGGACTTAAGATACTCATATATCCCATCTCCTGATATTTTCCTTCCAAATGAAAATTACATTGCAAGAATTTGTTTCTTCATTCAGAAGGCGTTTACAGGTTTTTGTTTTTGTTTTTGTTTTCCCCTACAAGGTGACATTTTTGGATCTATTATTGTCCAGATCTTGAAAAACTTGGTTTTTGGGGCTAGCGCTGTGGCTCAACTGTTAAGCTACCATCTGCAATGCCAGCATCCTATTTGGGTGCTGGTTCAAGTCCCAGCTGCTCCACTTCTGATCTGCCTCCCTGCTAATGTGTCTGAGAAAGTAGCAGAGGGTGTCCTAACTTCTTGAGCCCCTGCCACCCATGGGGAAGACCCATATGAGGCTCTGGGCTCCTTACTTCAGCCTGGCCTAGCCTCAGCCATTGTGGCTGTTTGGGAAGTGAACCAGTGGATGAAAGATCTCTTTGTCTCTCCCTCTCTCTCTAACACTGTCTTTGAAATTAATAAGTAAGTAAATCTTTTTTTTTTTTTTAGTTGGCTTTTCAAGCTCAGATTCTAGAGAAGTAGTAGTTTTTATTATTCTTAAATTTGAGTTTCCCTTTAGATCCCAATCTCTGACTGCTAGCATGCTTCCTGGGGTCACAGAGAAAACTGTCAAAGAACAATTGATATTTACAAACAGTATCTCCGAATCCTCCATAACCCCTGGGTTTTTTTTACTGCAGGAGGACCTCCTGATGCAGTCCAGCACAGAACTTTCATGCACAGACCTCCCTGGAGATTTTCTGAGGAGTAAAGGTATCCATTTCTCTTCAGTCTTTTCTCTTTTCCACTTACACACATTGTTATAGTTCAGTGTTGACTTAACCTCGAGAATATAAGGGTTATAGGACTGCGAAGCAGGCTTAACTGTGGAAATTGCTTGATATTGGCCATGGATGTAGTTGAAACCATTTGCTGTTATCAAGCGGTGCCTTACTACTACATTCTTACTGTTACTGTTACTATTATTATGAAGAGAGATCCCATCCACTGGTTCATTCCGTAAATGTCCACATCAGTCAGGACAGGGCCAGGCCAAAGCCAAGAGGTGGAACTCAGTCCATCTCCCACATGAGTGGCAGGAATCCAATTTCTTGAGCCATCTCCAGTGCCTCCCAGGATCTGCATTAGTAGGAAGCTGAGGCTGGGTATCAAAGCCAGGTACTTCAGTATGATGCAGGATGTGAGTGTCTTAAGCAGCATCTAAACCACTAGGCAAAATGCCCATCCCTGGTGCCTTAGGTTTTTTTGGTTTGTTTTGTTTTATTATTATTATTATTATTATTATTATTATTATTATTATTTTTGACAGGCAGAGTGGACAGTGAGAGAGAGAGAGACAGAAAGGTCTTCTTTTTGCCGTTGGTTCACCCTCCAGTGGCTGCCGCGGCCGGCGCACTGTGGCCGGCGCATCACGCTGATCCGAAGCCAAGAGCCAGGTGCTTCCCCTGGTCTCCCATGTAGGTGCAGGGCCCAAGCGCTTGGGCCATCCTCCTCTGCACTCCTGGGCCATAGCAGAGAGCTGGCCTGGAAGAGGGGCAACCGGGACAGAATCCAGCGCCCCAACCAGAACTAGAACCAGGACTGGAACCCAGTGTGCCTATTGAGCCACGGCACCGGCCTTGTTTTGTTTTGTAATCAACCGTCTTTATCTTGGAAACATGGAAGCAAGTGTTCTGACAGAACGCTATGGCAGCTCTGTAAGAGCTGATCACTGTCCTCCTCCAGGATGTCACCATTTAAAAATAACAAAACAAACCGAAACACAGAACAGGAAAAGCAATGCACAGCACTTGGTCGGGATCAACTCCCCGTGCCTTCCCTTTCCCCTAGTGTTTCACCACCGTCAGCAACAACCGTGATTGCTTAGCGAACTGGACGTCAGAACCTTCACACATTTCCGAGTTTGGAAACAAAGGTCCTCAGCAGGTTCCACGGATAGAGACATGCACAGGTCTGAATGAAAGTCACTCTAACGCTCATTATCCACTTCAGTGTTAGAAACACACACAAGCCGCAGCAGACACTCACATGCCTTCAAACTGTACACACGGTGACCCCAGCACCACTGGCTGGCCACGGTGCCTTCTCCTGGTGGACAATACCCGAGCCGGGCTGTACACAGTAGGCGCTGTCACCACACCTGGTCCCTGGTTTTGTGCCCGTCGGCAGACACGTCTAGCCAGCCACGCCAGCACGGGCCTGGGCAGAGAACTCCCCTCACGGCCCCAAGGGCACCATTTGTCCCACGTTCAATCGCAGGCTATCCACCCTTCCAACAGAGGTGCTGGACACCTTGGCTCTTGAGCGGGCAATCTGAGGAAGGGAAGCTGGGTGGAGTTTTAAGCAAGCCTAGGAAGGAGCAGGGGACCAGAGCTCAGTCAGTGTCTGGCCCTCTCCAGAACCAGGGAGCCTGTGCTTGGCGGCCTCAGTGCAGGCCGGAGAGGCAGAGCAGGCGATCCGCAGGGTGCCGAGGGCTGGCCTGCATATGCTAAAGTGCCGGCAGGCTCTGCGGTGCCTTAGTTTTGACAGTAGTTTGCCTTTTGCTTATTTTTTCTACAAAGAGTCCCTACCATTGGCAGTGTGTGTTGAGCTCTTATTGTTGATGTGAAATCTTTATTTGATTTTATATAAGTATATATTTGCCTTTTTGGAAGGATTAACTGGTGGAGGAATCCCACCACCGTAGCGTAGCACACATAGCAGTGCGTCTTGTTCTCCAGGGCACAGATGAGAGAAAGCGTTCGCTCTAGGTCACCTTGAGAGTTTTCAAGGCAGGGCCATTTCCATTTCCTTGTATTGCTCCTTGAGGTCCAGGATTTATACTGTGTTTAAATTGATTGAGGAGGAAGCTGAGGCCCAAATGAGAGTGGCTGAGCCAAGATTCTCTGCATTCCTAAGGCTAAAAATAATGCTAGGCTACTGTACAGAGGACCCTATGCTGGTGTTACACAGTTAAGGTTAATATATGTAGAATAATCAGAACCTCAACAAAAAAGGAAGGTAAAGTAAATACATTAAATTAAATGAGCACTTTGTTACTTCACTGTTACTTCCGATTTGACTCTGAGCGTCTTGGCAGCCCGGACAGAAGAGGAAGCCCGCGTGGCTCTTAAGAAGAAGGACATTTGTCGCAGTTTATCACCCTGCTTCCCGCTGCTGCAGTTTCTCTGTCAGTCTCAGAGGTGACTGTTCAGTATGGATTAGACATTGCTCTGAAAATGAGAAATGTCATTGTGTTCATGTCTCGCCCTGTTCTTAAGACCTCTTACTGTGGATGCAGGTTTTTTTGTTGTTGTATAGGGGTTTTGCTTTGTTTTGCAGAGTGACAGGGAGAGACAAAAAGAGGTGATCCATCTGCTGGTTCACTCCTCAGATGGCCACAATGGCTGGGCTGAACTATGCTAAAGTTAGGAGCCTGGGGCCGGCGCCGTGGCTCAACAGGCTAATCCTCCGCCTTGCGGCGCCGGCACACCGGGTTCTAGTCCCGGTCGGGGCACTGGATTCTGTCCCGGTTGCCCCTCTTCCAGGCCAGCCCTCTGCTGTGGCCTGGGAGTGCAGTGGAGGATGGCCCAGGTGCTTGGGCCCTGCACCCCATGGGGAGACCAGGAAAAGCACCTGGCTCCTGGCTCCTGCCATCGGACGAGCGCGGTGCGCCGGCCGCAGCGCGCCGACCGCGGCGGCCATTGGAGGGTGAACCAACGGCAAAAGGAAGACCTTTCTCTCTGTCTCTCTCTCTCACTGTCCACTCTGCCTGTAAAAAAAAAAAAAAAAAAGTTAGGAGCCTGGAACCCATCTGAGTCTCCTACCTGAGTGGCAGGGGCCCAACTACCTGGGCCATCTTCTGCCGCTTTCCCAGGCATAGTACCAGGGAGCTAAGTGGGGAGCAGAGTAGCCAGAGCTTGAACCAGCACTGTGCTACGGGATGCCAGCATTGCAAGCAGCAGCTTAGCCGGCTGTACCACGACGCGGGCTCCTGAGATGCAGTTCAATGGCCCTCACCCCCAGGATCATTTCAGTGAGTTTCCAGTAGTATTATATTCATTCTTTTTTTTCCAGAAAGTTTATTTACTTATTTTCATCAATTTGGAAAAAGCAACAGACAGATTATTCGTCCTCTGGTTTACTCCCTAAATTAAATGTCCACAACAGCCAGGACTGAGTCAGGCTGAAACCAGTAATCCGGAACTCTAGCGGGGTCTCCGACATGGGGAGCAGGGGCCCAAGCATTTGAGCCATTCTTCGCTGCCTCTCAGGCACACTAGCAGGGCGTTGGATCAGATGCGGAGCACTCAAGACTTGAACTGGCACTCTGATGTGAGATGCTGGCATCCCAAGCTGCAACTTAACCTGCTGTGCCATAACACCACCCTAGTATATTCATTCTTTAGCATATTTTCACCCACATCTTACTACAAAGTTTGCTGATTGTGTATTGAACTACACTTGGATTAACCACTGACTTGGCCTTGCAGACAGAGCAGGGTAATTTTCTGCTTAGGAATCTGCCTTCTCTGATCTTCTTGCTCTCCACCTAAAAACCCCGATCCACATTGGACATAAATAAGATGAGCTCTTTGAAAAAGTGTCTTAGATAAACTGAAATGGAACAGTTTTCTTCCTATCCTAACACCATTTTTTTTTTTTGTTAATAACATAAATAGGTCAGATAAGTTGTTTTATTTTTGCCTCTCAAAATACTTTGGAGCTTATAATCGGCAGTTCTGCTAGTTTTTAGCAGTAGTGACCTAGTGCCTGACTACGTTATGTCCACTCACTCCTGCAGGAACCTTGCAAGGTATTCCTGTAGTATTTTTTTTTTTAAAGATTTATTTATTTATTAGAGAGGCAGAGAGAGAAAGAGAAGTCTAACATCCATTGGTTCACTCCCCAAATGGCTGTAACAGCCAGAGCTGGGCCGATCTGAAGTCTGGAGCCAGGAGCTTCTTCCAGGTCTCACACACAGGTGTGGGGACCCAAGGAACTGGCCATCTTCTATTGCTTTCCCAGGCCACAGCAGAGAGCTGGATTGGAAGTAGACCAGTCATGGGATTCCGGCACTGCAGGCGGCAACTTTGCCTGCTATGCCACAGCACTGGCTCCAGTGTTCCTGTATTATACACAAGGAAGCATGCTGCCCTGCCCCAGGTCATGGCATGGACTTAATTTAAATGAACACACATCCCCTTCTCTGGTATAGCCATCATTTCAGCTTGGTTTGCCAAATCAAGGTCAAGCAACTTCTGCCTTATCGTTTGCTACAGAATCATCTAAACTACGATTTTTGGAAATCTGACTGTACTGTGTCTCCATAGGCCCCAGCTGACAAAATTTGCACTATGTTCCAGATTATATCACCTAACTCAGAGCACATGAAAGATTTCCTGATGAGAATCTCATACATCTTTGCTACCTTTGTTTTGTTACATTTGCACTGTTCAGCACAGCGCCAGCTGCTTTCCTGGTAGTGGGGAGATTTCAGTGTTGTGTAATTTATGTTTACTGAGGAATGAATTTGAATTCCTTGCACAGAGTTGTTTAATGAGTGAAGCGGGGCTGTTACATCCTCCCCTCAGTGTGTGATTTTCCTTTTCTCTATATAAATGCTACCAAGTTACCATGGTATTCCAGAGTTTCTTTACAGTCACATGTCTACTGCAGCTTAATTAGGTGAAATGAGAACAGGCTGAATACTTCAAAAAGAATGTTTGTGTTAGCCTAAGGAGCCTTTAATTTAGCAGGATGCTGTTTCGCATATCATTCTTTATTTCATGACTGCTGTGGGGCAGGCCCAGGGATGGGAGGGGTTGAGGGGCCATTTCAGGAGTCGCTGACTGGTTCCTTTGCCTTGCTGCTGTTCTCAGTTGTCATGCGGGTATCAGCATAATTCTGTTTCATGTTTTCTAAAACTGAAGTTTTCGCGTTTGTTTGTTTGTTTTCAGAGTTCCTGTAACTGGACTTGTTTGGAAAGGTTATGTGTGAGATCGTGGGAAGGTGTTAGTCCCCACTAACTGTTATGGAACTTAATTCCCACAGTTGTGATTTCCACAGAGGGTTCCCAGAAACTGGAAAAGCTTTGAAAAAATATATTTGCAAGGGGCTGTAGTGGGGGCGGGGGTGGGGGTAAGGGTGGGGCCTAGCACTATTGGCAAAGAGGTTGAGGCTGCTTGGGCTTCTCGCATCGCATATAAAAGTCCCTGGGTTTGAGGCCTAACCTGCTTCCTATCCAGCATCCTGTTAATGCACAGCCTGGGCCCAGGTAGGAGACCCAGAATGAGTTCTAGGCTCCTGGCTTCTGCCTGCTGCAGCCCAGGCTGTTGTAGGCAGTTGAGGAGTGAAGCATCAGCTGGAAGATAGCTCTCTCTCTGTCTCCGTCTCACTGTTTTTCAAAATAAATAAAGATCCCGTGTTGTCTTTAAAAAATAATTTTGAGAAAGAGCTGAAAGCATTATAGGAGGGAAAATCGCTTTATATAAAATTTGGCACTAGATATTTTTTTAAGATTTATTTATTTATTTATTTGAAAGGCAGATTTATAGAGAGGCCGGGGGGGGGGGTTGTCTTCCATCTACTGGTTCACTCCTCAAATGGCCGCAACAGCCGGAGCCTTGCCGATCTGAAACCAGGAGCCAGGTCTCCCACGCGGGTGCAGGGACTAAGGACTTGGACCATCTTCTACTGCTTTCCCGGGCCACAGCAGAGAGCTGGATCTGAAGAGGAGCAGCCGGGACTAGAACTGGCACCCATATGGGATGCTGGTGCTTCAGGCCAGGGCTTTAACCCACTGCACCACAGCAGCGGCACCTGACTTGGGCCATCTTCCACTGCTTCTCAGGCCATAGCAGAGAGCTGGATCGGAAGTGGAGCAGCCAGATCTCAAACCGGCGCCCATATGGGATGCCGGCACTGCAGGTGGCAGCTTTTACCTACTACGGTACATCGCCGACCCCAATAATTTTTTTCAATATAATTTGAAATGAATATTTCTTGTTTTTTGTAGAAGTTGTATTCCCTGTTTATGTCATTATCCTCTTTTTAATTTACATTTTGGTGGGAAAAAGTTGAAAAATCAGCTAACAACATATCCATTTAATGGGTAACAGAAAAGTTCAGATGTAGAGGGAATTAAATATTCTGCTTTTATTACAGTGTGATTTGCATACAAGGAAGTTCACCCTTTTATGTGTGTGTCCAGTTGTGTGAGCCTTGACAACACACACTGTTGTGTAACTGCCACCTCAGTGAAGACACGGACATTTCCATGACCTCAGCAGCGTCCCTCTGGCCAGCCCCCGCCCTTCACACCCTCTCGTCTGTTTTCTCCTCTCCCTGCAATTTTGTCTTTTCCAGCATGTCATGTGACTGTATTCAAACAGGAGAAGCCTCTGAGTCTGCCTCTGCCATTTGGCATAGTGGACTTAAGGCGTACCTGTATTGTTGTGGCTCTCAGTTGTTCTTCACTTCTTACGACTGAGGACTTGCGCAGATTTTCTCTCCCAGCTTAGGTTATGTCTCCATGCTCCCCTGGCCTGTAGCATTTCTGCTCCTGGCTTCTGGTTTTGACCCTGGCCAACCCAGCTATTATAATCATTTGAGGGAGTGAACCAATGGACAAGTGGCTTCTGTGTCTCTGAGAGAAAGAACAGGGAGGGAGGAATTTTGGAATAAAAAAAGTCAATGAAATTAAAAAAATATACAGTGGAGAACCTTAACAGGAGAGTTGATCCGGCAGCACAAAGAATTTCTGATCTTGAAGATAGGTTTTTCGAAATGACTAAAATAAAAAAAAAAAAAAAACTTTTGGGGGAAAGATTTATCTATTTATTTGAAAGACAGAAGGCAGAGTTAGAGAGAGAGATCTTCCATCTACTGGTTTACTCCCCAAATGGCCGCAATGGCCGGAGCTGTGCCATTCCAAAGCCAGGAGCCTGGAGCTTCCTCCGAGTCTTCCCACACGGGTGCAGGGACCCAAGGACTTGGGCTATCCTCTGCTTTCCCAGGCTATGGCAGAGATCTGGATTGGAAGTGGAGTATCCAGGACTTGAACTGGTGCCTCCATGGGATGCCAGCACTGCAGGCAGTGGCTTTACCCACTACGCCACAGCGCTTGTCCCAAGCATTGTCTTAATCAGTGTGCCAAAGCCTGCCTCCATGATTTTTGATTAGTTTCTTTTTATAAGCTGTCTCTGCTGAATTTCCTAAGTTGAGTATCATGAATTGTCTTTGTTGGTTGTCTATATTTTCTTGTATTTAATTAAATTTCCTTTGAAATACTCTTGAGTTGTTTATCTTGTGATTTATCAATTTCTTGTTCTTTGGGATCTGTTGCTAGAGTTGCTGTGTTCCATGGGAGGCATCATGTTACCTTGCTTTCTCCGTGCTGCTTGCGTCCCTACGTTGAAACTTGTACATCTGCTGGGTCCATTGCCTCCACCAGTCTAACAGATGGCTTTCATGTTAGAAGACTTCCTGCTGGCAGTGTGACCTGGGGTGTTGGCTGCTATGTTATGCTGGCTTTGGTTCAAGGTGGGCACTGCAGTTTGGTGTCCATGAAGTTTCTTCAGCTGTAATCAGTATGAGCAATGTACGTGGATCTCTCAGGGGCCTTTGCTTCAGGGATATTGAGACTGCATAACCAGAGGGGATGCAGCTCCGTTAGGCCAGGCTAGTTTGCTAGCAACTCTGAGAACAATGCGCTCAGCCACCTGGGTGGGCACCCATCAGTTTCTGCAGGTTGTGTGAGGACAGGGCCACCCCGATGGTCCCAGGGACATGAGGCACCGTGTGCATGATAGTGGGATGAGATGATTCTCAGTGTCTGAAGGCACAGGGGCAGTGTCCGATAGCTGCACAGGTGAGCTCACAGCGCCTTGAGGGTCAGCCTATTCAGAGTTCTGCCCAGCCACTTCTCAGGTCCTTACTGGGCAGAGCTTCTGGGAGTGGGCTGCTCAGCTGCTGCTTAGGACCACAGAGGATTGGCGAGGCCACCCAGTTCCTTCCTGGGGTTTGGGTGAGCAGGGCTACTTGGTCTGTTGGTCTGTTTCCCTGGGCCTGTGTGCACCAAGCATCTCAAGGCAAGCTGTTCAGATATGTTGCAGGGCTGCCTGGCTGCTTCCCAGGGCAGCAGGAGAGTGGCCACCTGACTGGGCTTCTCCTGCTGAGCTGCTCCGAGTAGGCCACCCGGGTGCTTACTGGGAGTGTGGGCAGGTCGATAGGACCTTCTGGATGGTTTGCAGGGTTTGGTTGGTGGAGCTGCTGAAGGCAACTGCCCAGCTTCCTTACCAGATTCCCCTGTGGGCAAGGTCTCAAGAAATGCTGTGTGCTTAGTTCCCTACTTCAAAAGGCCATCGTGGGGCTGATGCTGTGGCATAGTGGGTAGGGCACCGCCTGCAGAGGCGGCATCCCATATGGTTGCTGGTTTTTGAGTTCTGGCTGCTGCACTTCCGATCCAACTCTCTGCTATGGCCTGGGAAAGCAGTGGAGGATGGCCCAAGTGCTTGGGCCGCTCACCTACTTGTGAGACCTGGAAGAAACTCCTGGCTCCTGGCTTCGGATTGGCCCAGCTCTGGCTGTTGCAGCCATTTAGGGAGTGAACCAGTGAATGGTTCACTCACTCTCTGCCTCTGTCCCTCTGTAACTCTGCCTTTCAAATAAATATTTTTTTGGACAGGCAGAGTTAGTGAGAGAGAGAGACAGAGAGAAAGGTCTTCCTTCTGTTGGTTCACCCCCCCCAAATGGCCGCTACGGCCAGTGTACAGTGCTGATCTGAAGCCAGGAGCCAGGTGCTTCTCCTGGTCTCCCATGCGGGTGCAGGGCCAAAGCACTTGGGCCATCCTCCACTGTACTCCCGGGCCACAGCAGAGAGCTGGACTGGAAGAGGAGCAACTAGGACAGATCCGGTACCCCAACCGGGACTAGAACTGGGGTGCTGGCGCTGCAGGTGGAGGATTAGCCTAGTGAGCCGCGGTGCCAGCCAATAAATCTTTAAAAATAAAAAAAAGGCATCATCATGTGTGTCCATGCTCTGCAGCAGGAGCCCCTTCCCCTGTGCCTGAAACACTGGGGAAAGACCTGTTGTTTTGGTCCCTTGTGGAAGGAAGTCTGCCAGGCAGCTCGGGGAAGCCTTCTTACTGGCGTTACCCTCATCGGTTCAGTAATAACTATCTTATACATCTCTGAGCAGTGTATCTAGTTGAGGAGTTGAACATCTTTTTATTACTAACTCATTTCAGTGTAAAAAGCTAGCCATTCAGTGGTCAGTATAAATCTGGACAGTGATGAAAGCTTGTGGGAATGTCTTTAGCTATCCTCCTACCTGTGGGCAGCCCTTGTGAATCTGCATGATTGAGTTTCCTTTTGTAAGACATCACAGTATTGCTACTCAGTACACATCTTCCTGGGTAGCATGGAGGATATATCAAAACAAAATCCAAGATTTCTGATGTTATTTATAATTATTTTTTTAAAAAGCAGCTTGGTTAAGATAATTTACATATTATCAGGTTCGCCTATTTAAAGTATGCAATCAGTGGCTTTTTTATACACCTTGTGTAACCATCTCCATAATTTGGTTTTTATCACTCCTCCGAAAACCCTGTATCCCAGTGGCAGGGCTTCCTCATTCCTCATATTTGAACCACGGATCTACTTTACCACCATAGCTTTGTCTATAATGGTCATTTTATGTGACTAGGACCTTAAACAGAGTGGGGTCTTCTGTGACTGGCTTCATTCACTTGTTGTAAGGATTTTAAGGTTTCATCTCTGATAAGACACGTATCAGTACTCCTTTCTTTTTGTGGCTGACTAACATTTCAATTTATCCATTTAGCAATTGATGGACTTTTGGATTGTTTGCACTTATTGGCTATTACACTATTATCCAAATATTTATGTACATATTTTTACGTAAGTTTTAGCATCAGTTTTCAGTTCCATTGGATAGGATTGCTGAGTCATATGCTAACTCTATGTTGAGCATTTTAAGAATTGTCATCTGTTTTCCAAAGTGGCTGCACCATTTTGCATTCTCACTAACTATTGAGGAGGGCTTTATTTTCTCCACATCCTCTGAAGTACTTATTTTCTGGCTTTTTTTTTTTTCCCCCTTAGGATGATTGTAACCATTCTGATGGTTGTGAAGTCGTATCTCATTGTGGTTTCAATTTGTGTTTCTCTAACGTCTTTGGAAGAATGTCTGATGTTGCTGTGGATTCCTTCTGAGAGGAGGAGCATGAAGAGGGCGAGAGGCGCAGAGGCACCACACAGACCCTGGGAGCCGGATAAAGTGGGCTAGAGGCAGGCAGCTCACAGACTCTTATTTCAGTGGTGCAGCAGCTTAGGCAGCCAATCTGGTCAAGGGGCTGTCTGTGCCCTAACCAGTCACAGCCTGTTGCCAGGCAGGCTCAGTTGTCATGTGGTTTCCGAAGCCATCCAATCACAGCCTGTTGCCAGGCAGGCTCCATTACCAGCAGCCATCTTGGCATGGCCTTCTTATTCCACCATGTTTCCCCTCTTTCATGTATTTTTGAACAATGGGAGGCATGAATCTTGGCCATACCATTGTTGACCCTGTTTCCATATGTTCTCCATATGTGGCTGTACCTGTCTTAGGTTGTTTCTCAGGGGATCTTACCCGTTGTTGACCAGCTCTCAAAACGGGAGACCACAGGAGTAGTTGCTCAGATGGGGGTAGGAATGAAGAACAATGGTAATCAGGAATGGCATGACTGCACACAGAATGTGGGCCGTTTGAGTGGCTGACCAGAGCTAGTGGGGTATAAAGCAGTAACGTGTGTGGCTATGGGCAGTTCCTCAGGGTAGGATGATAGGGCAGGTGCGTCCGCTAACAAGGCAGACTCTCAGTCTTGTTCAGCTGGTTCTGGTTGACTGTCAGTTGCAGGCTTGATGTTTCTGGCTGGTACCCAAATGGGCTGTCCCGCATTCTCTGGAAAGACACAAGCATATCCTTGGCCCTTGGTTAGCAGAAGCCTTTCTACGGTGTTGGAATCCAGGGCCTGAATTCTGTGTCCACTTCAAGACTAAAGGCAAACATGTGGGTCGGATGGGGTCTAGCGGCTGCCCTGAGAGCCTGGGTGCCCGGGGACTGCCACAAATGTGGGGATCCTCACTGGGTGCGGATGAGATGACCTCGCATGGGTTATTGCCTCGAGGTCGTCTAAATTCATCCCACGGATGTTTGGGGGGTGGCTGACTAGGGATTCCTGCGTTGTCTGCTGTCATGTCATTTTCACTGTCGGAGCTCTCTCTCTCTAAGTCATCAACTGTTGTCTGTGAGGCAGAGGCCTGGAGTGACAGGCTCTTATTACTCAGATTCATTATGTTTGGTAATCTGTGTGGGTTTCTGAGAGGGGGTTATCTTCCCCATGTTTGAGCGCTTAAGAGCAGCATGCCATGCCAACTCTAGTCAAAGGAAAGACACGCACAGCATTGCTGCTATATTAAAGCAAATTCCTAGCACCTCAGCGGCTGATGGCATTCTGCAGGGGGTTCCCTACTTTAGATGAACAGACAGTGGTGTGTCAGATTGTAAGTATGTCCTGTACTTAGTGGGGGGCTTCCTTGGTTTGTTAAGTCAAGGCCGTGTGCCCACACGGTGTCTCCGGAGTGTCACCTCTCCCGAGTGAAGGAAGATAACTTGGTTCCGAATTCTGGGATGATCAGTACCTTATGTGAATTCACCGGGCGAACTGAAAGTAAAAGGAGGAGCTGAGAAGCAGCGTACGCTTCTGGGCAACGTGTGCCTAACCTGGGGTCACTTAGACCGAGGACAAGGACAAGGAAAGGGACATAGGAGGGGGTTCTGTGCTCACCCTCACGGAACCAAACAGCACACAAAACACCGAGGGGCCTACTTGCTGAAATCAAGGGGGGACCTCGCCGAGACCGACACACTGTCTGTCTCTCAGTCATGTTGGGCACTAGATGTTGAGGTTGATTTGTTCTGAGAGGAGGAGCGTGGTGGGGGCAAGAGGCGTGGAGTCACCACACAGGCCCAGGGAGCTGGGTGAAAGTGGGCTAGAGGCGAGCAGCTTGTAGACTCGTTTATTTCAGTTGGTACAGCAGCTTAAACAGCCAAGGCAGCCAATTCGGTCAAGGAGCAGTCTATGCCCTAACCAATCACAGCCTGTTGCCAGGCGGTTTCCGAAGCCATCCAATCACAGCCTGTTGCCAGGCAGGCTCCATTACCAGCAGCCATCTTGGCATGCCCTTCTCATTCCACCACAATCTAAGTCTTTTGCTATTTTTTAAAAAAGATTTATTTATTTATTTGAATGTCAGAATTACACAGAGAGAGGAGAGGCAGAGAGAGAGGTCTTCCTCTAGTTCACACTCCAGTTGGCCGCAATGGTCGGAGCTGTGCCCAGGTCAGAACTGTGCCCATTGGAAGCCAGGAGCTTTTTCTGGGTCTCCCACGTGGGTGCAGGGGCTTAAGTTACTATGCCACAGTACCGGACACTCCTAGATTGCTTTTTAGAACTGCTTTGAATTTACAGAAAGGCTGAGCCTTATATGTAGAGTTTCCATATCTCCACACACACAGTGGTGCTTGAAGTTTCTCCTGTATTTTTAATTAACTTATTTTTATTGATTTCAAAGGCAGAGTGACAGAGGCGAGATCTTCCATTACTGGTTCACTCCTCAGATGCCCTCAAAAGCGACAGCTGGGCCAGACTAAAGCCAGGAGCTCAGGACCCAACAACTTGACCCATCACTGCTGCCTCTCAGGGTGAATATTAGCAGGAAGCTGGAACTTGAAAGCCAAGCCAAGTCTTGAACCCAGGCACTCTCATGGGATATAGACATCCCAAGCGATGTCTTAACTACTATGCTAATTTCTTCTGGCACTTGTCCCAATTTCTTCTACTGTTAACATTTTACACTACTATGAAGGCGTTTTTTAGAACAGTGAGCCAATATTGATGCATCATTGTTATCGTTATTAACTAAAGTCCACAGTTTGTCTAGATTGCCTTACTTTTTACCTGATGTCTTTTTCCTTCTCAGCATCCCATTTTCATGTCTCCTTAGGCTCCTCTAATCTGTGACAGTTCCTTTCACTTTTCTTGTTTTGGGTGTTTGAAGGAGTACTAGTCTTGGGACTTGGAGAATATCCCTTCAGGGCCTGTGTTCTGATACAGTGGGTTAAACTGCTGCCTGTAATGTCAGCATCCCATATTGGAGCGTTGGTTCAAGTCCCAGCTGCTCTACTTCCAGTCCAGCTTCCTACAATGTACTCATGAAGGCAGAAGATGACCCAAGTACTTGGGCCCCTGCCAGCCACAGAGGAGATCAGGATGGAATCCTGGTTTTTCTCAGCCCTGGCTTTTGTGACCATTTAGGGAGTGAACCAATGAGCAGATAGATCTCTCCTCCTGTCTCTCTATTGCTTAGTCTTTCAAATAAATAAAATAAAATACATCTTTAAAAAATATAGTTTGTTGAAAGGCAGGGTTACAGAGAAGCAGAGAGAGAGGTCTTCCATCCACTGGTTCACTCCCCAAATGGCCACAACAACTGGAGCTGGCCAATCTGAATTCAGGAGCCAGGAGCTTCCTCTGGGTCTGTCACATAGGCGCAGGGTCCCAAGCACCTTGGGCCATCCTCCACTGCTTTCCCAGGCCATGGAGAGAGCTGGTTTGGAAGTGGAGCAGCCAGGACTCAAACCGGCACCCATATAGGATGCTGGCACTGCAGGTGGCAACTTTACCTGCTACACCACAACTCCAGCCCAATAAAATATAGCTCAAAAAGAATAGCCCTCCATTAGGATCTCTCTGATGTTTTTCTCATAATAAGCCTGGACTTACCTGTTTGGGAGAGATAGATGACACAGAGAATGCCATGTGCATCACTTACATCAAGGGCACATACTAGCATCATGAACTAGTGTTTGTCAGGGATATCTACTATGAAGTTGTCCTCCCCCAGCCTTTCCCATACTGTACTCTTGAAATGAACTGACTAGGGGCCAGCGCTGTGGCATAGTAGGTTAAGCCTCTGCCTGAAGTCCTAGCATCCACTATGGGCACTGGTTTGAGTCCTGGCTGCTCTACTTCCAATCCAGCGCCCTGCTAGTGTGCCTAGGAAAGCAGTGGAAGATGGCCCAAGTGCTCAGCTTCCTATACGTGTGTGGGAGATCCAGAAGACTCCTGGCTTCGGATCAGCTCAGCTCTGGCCTTGTTGCCATTTGGGAAGTGAACCTGCGGATGGAAGAATGAGAATGTATGCTTCTGCCCATTTTTAAACTTTCCTTTTATATCACCCAGAGAATTCTTTATATATTCTGGATACAAATTTTTTGTCAGATAGATGGTTTACAAATATTTTCTCCTAGCCACTCTCCACTTCTTAATGTCCTTTTAAGCACAACATTTTGAAATATTGATGAAATCCAAATTTAAAAATTCTTTATACATTTATTCTTTTGGTATCCGATCTAAGAAATAATGATCTTGAGGGTTTTCTTCTAACAGTTTTATAATTTTAGTTCTTAACATTTATGTTTTTTACTTTGAGTCAGTTTTTGTATATGGTCTGAGATGGGGTTCAAATTTGGTTTTTTTGTGTGTGAACACAATTATTGAAAAGACTTCTTTTTGCCCTATTGAATTTCCCAGTACCTTTGTCAAACATCAGTTCGCTGACCATAAATTTTAGGTTTTGTTTCAGGCTCTCAATTCTGTTTTTATTGATCACTTGTCTGTCCTATGCTAATACCATATTATTTGACACTGTAGCATTATAATAAGCTGAAATCAGAAAGTGTGAGTCTACCAGTCTGATTCTTTTTTCTCAAGGTTGTTTTGGCTATCATCTAGTCCTTGCATTTTTTGAATTTTATGATTAGCTTTCCAATTTATGCAAATGTAAATACTTTTTAATTGTTTATAAAGTTAGAAGTCGGCGTCTTCAGCTGAAGTCATGAAACTTTCATGCTTCTAAAATGGACCCATAGCTCACAAAATACATGCTTCACCCTCCAATGTACCTAAAACTTCCAAATTCCCTAATCTTAAAATTCTTCATTTAGCAACATGTATAAGTGCCTGCCATGTGCCAAGGTCAGTGTGCAGTACTCAGTGATCATTGAGATTGAGTTTCTGTTCTCAGGTAGTATCTGGTCTCATGAGAGTGACATATTCAACAAATAAAGGAGAAATGATTCCACAGCAGTTTTGGTTAGCGGTGTTACGCATAGGAGTGGGGGCCCAAAGCAGTAACACCAACTGAATGTGGGTTCTGTATCTGGCACTTGTAAGAATTGTGCTTGTATTAACTTGTCTTTATAGCGTTTCTGTGCAGTGTGCAGCATCTGTGCATTGCAGTTGAAAACTAGGTCAGTGTTCCTCAGCCTTTTGAAAACTTTCTGAATAGCTTGGGGGCGGATGAAGTCAGTGGTCCTGAGCAGATTTGAGGAATCCAACCAAGATGGAACAGATGTGCTGGAACAGAAGAAAGACCCAGAATACACACAGGTGGTCTGGTGAATGCTGCAGCATCTAGCATGGAGATGATAAAACTACTGGGTATGTTAGTGCTTAGAAACTCAAGAATAGGTTATCTCTGCTATGATGTGGAGAGTAAGGCAGTTTCACAGCAATAAGTATTGTGTGGGAATCAGGGTTTTGAGGCTGCTTTTTGTGAATGATTGATGTATGTGCAGACTTAGGAATCTAGTGTGAATCTATCCACCTAATGTTTGCTGACATGTAAAATTACACCTGTTTATTGTGTGATATTTCCGTACATGTGTACATTGTGTATTGTTGAAATCAAGGTAAACATAGCCATCTCCTCAAACATTTGTTTTTTTGTGGTAAAAACCTTTAGATTCCTCTCTTCGAGCATTTTGAAATATGTGGTACATCATCACTACCTGTAGTTCACCTGCTGCGCAGCAGAACTCTAAACATGTTTATTATCCCATGCCTGGTCATTTTCATTTTAACTACTCTTAGATCTTGTAAAATTAAGAATCAAGGAAAGCAGGCAACTTTCCTTTATTTGGCAGGCACTGTACCACGTGGTGTTGTATTTGTATTATTTAATGTAGCCCTCAATATAGCCATGAATGAGGTGAGTATGGTTCCCATGCTTTTTACAAAGGTGGAAACTGAGACTCGGGTAAGTAGCAGTCACACTCAAGTCCAGTTTGCTCTTCCCCACCCCATCCCTTTTCTCTTTGCTTTTCTTTTTCTTTTTCATCTTTCTCTCTTCCTTTCTTTCTTTTTTTTTTTTTTCCTTTTTTTTAAAGATTTATTTATTTGAAGGCAGAGTAGCAGAGAGAGAGATCTTGTATCCACCATTCACTTCCCAGAGCCAGGCCACAGCCAGAACTGCCATCTGGGTCTCCCACTTGGGTGGCAGGAACCCGGTACTTGGGTCATCATCTCTTACCTGCTGGTTGCATTAGCAGGAAGCTGGATCTGAAGCTGAGTCAGGACTCAGCACCAGGCCCTCTCATACAGGATGTAACAGTTATCAGTGGCAGCTTAACCCACCATGCCACAACACCCACCCCCTTTTGTTCTATTAATTACTACTTTTGGTACCTAAAGAAATGAATAGGAAAACTAGAAACTCAGGTAATAGCATTTATTGATATAATCTAATTGCATTTATTTATGAATTCCACAAATATTTATTGAGTATTATTATATGCCAGGCATTATCCAGATGAAACCAACAAGATTCTTAATGCTTATGGAGTTTATATTCCAATGGGAATTGGATCTTTAAATTAATTTGCCTTTCCCTTTACCTATTTATTGCCTGTTTCTTGTTACATACATACTAAAATGTATACACATACATATATACAAGGCATCTTCAGAAAGTTCACAGGAGATGCATATTATGAAAAAACTGGGGCTGGCACCATGGCGCAGTAGGTTATTCCTCCATCTACAGTGCTGGCATCCTATATGGGAACCGGTTCTAGTCCTGGCTGCTCCTCTTCCAATCCAGCTCTCTGCTATGGCCTGGGAAAGCAGTAGAAGATGGCCCAAGTCCTTGGGCCCCTGCACCCATATGGGAGACCCGGAGGAGGCACCTGACTCCTGGCTTCGGATCAGTGCTGCTCCGGCCGTTGTGGCCATTTCAGGACTGAACCAGCGAATGGAAGACCTTTCTCTCTGTCTTCTCTCCCTCTCACTGTCTGTAACTCTACCTCTCAAATAAATAAATAAATAAAATCTTTAAAAAAAATGCATGGATTTCAAATTATTTTTTACAGAACACTAAGCTTTATCCTTTTTTTTTTAAGATTTATTTATTTGAAAAGCAGTTACAGAGAGGGAGAAGGAGAGGCAGAGAGAGAGAGATCTTCCATCCACTGGCTTACTTCTCCAACTGGCCGCAATGGCTGGAGCTGGGCCAATCCAGAGCCAGGAGCCAGGAGCTTCTTCCAGGTCTCTCACATGGGTGCAGGGCCCCAACAACTTGGGCTGTCCTCCGCTGCTTTCCCAGGCACATGAGCAGGGAACTGGATCAGAAGTGGAGCGGTGGCTCAACAGGCTAATCCTCCGCCTTGCGGCGCCGGCACACCGGGTTCTAGTCCCAGTCGGGGCTCCGGATTCTGTCCCGGTTGCCCCTCTTCCAGGCCAGCCCTCTGCTGTGGCCCGGGAGTGCAGTGGAGGATGGCCCAAGTGCTTGGGCCCTGCACCCCATGGGAGACCAGGAGAAGCACCTAGCATCTGGCTCCTGCCATCGGATGAGCGCGGTGTGCCGGCCGCAACGCGCCATCCGCGGCAGCCATTGGAGGGTGAACCAACGGCAAAGGAAGACCTTTCTCTGTCTCTCTCTCTCACTGTCCACTCTGCCTGTCACAAAAAAAAAAAAAAAAAAAAAAAGAAGTGGAGCGGTCAGGACTCAAATCGGCACCCATGTTGGGTACTTAGGTTGTGGCTTTACCCACGACGCCACAGTGCTGGCCCCTGAGCTTTATCTTTTAATTCAATTTTCTATGAACTTTGTGAACTGCCTATGCATACATGTGTGTATGTCTAGAGCTTTGGCTTTGTTTTCTAGAAGTGAAATAGATGAAAGTAGTTATGTAATTTAAAAATTTAGGTAATTTCTTTTTACTGCAACCTATACCTAGAATTTCAGAGAAACTGTATAATAGAACTCCTTTATTAATTGTATCATGCTTAGAAAGTTTTCCACTATGAATATTTAAAACATTTTTAAACTTACTCAAAAGCCCATGGACTTTGATAATTATCAGCTGAATCTTACAGAGAGGTAGTTACTGCAGGTAATTGGGTTCAAGACTGATATTCAACTTAGAGTAATCTCCTGTTTATAAAGTTTTATGTATAATTGTTTTTCAAAGAGTAACTTAATCTATGAGTTACCTGAGTTCCAATATTAAAATCATCATCTAATAATGTCATCTAGTAATGAGACGACCCTATTAATGTTTTAAAATGGAAGCTTCTTAAGACTGTTCTAGTCATGCGTTTTCATATTCTATTCAGCTGTAGCTTTGATTTATGGATGTTCAGTAAGATTTAGGTGAAGATGTTTGTTCAGAATTACCTGTTTATTCCAGGTGCACTTCTAGCTGGCTGTCCTGCCTTTCAGAGAAGCACAAAACCAACGTACTGCACACTAACTTTGTGATTCTTTTCCAGTTGAGTCTTTTTACTTGTTGCCTCTGGTTGCATGATAAAATTCATGAAGGTGGAGTGATTGCATACTGATTTGAATTTATTTCTTTGTGCAGAGCGAAGTGTGCAGATTAAAAATGAAAGCGTGGTAGAGCCCCCTGCAGAAGTACAAGGTATGAAGGTCAATGGGACTGAGACGGACAGTAGTGAAGGCCACGAGAACGGCAATGTGAGTAAAGGTCTCTCAGCTGGGCACAGCAAAGACCCAGACGTAGACAGAACCATGGCCAGTGGTGAGGTTTCAGAAACCAGCACGTTAATTTCCCTAAAGCCTTTAAATTTTATGGACCCTGGATTAACAGAAGCAACTCCTAAGGAAAAAGCATGTGAAGAATTAAAAACTTGTCCTTCTTGGTTGTCATTATTACCAGGAAACAGTGCCATTTCCAAAGTGGACAATGGGAAGGAAGAGTTGTGTAAGTCAAACCCCGTCTGTGAAGCAGACGACAGTCAGCAACAGACACTTGGCCACCATAAGGAAAAACACAGTTCTGCACGTGGTCATCCCACAGCCACGAGAAACCCAGGCGCTGTGGAATCCTCAGGAGAAAATTCTAAAGTTCCATGTTGCACATCAAGTCTGACGAGTCCAGAATCCAGAATAACATCCTTAGAAAAAGGTAGTTTTGAAAATGATGGTTTGCTGGAGGGATCTGCTGAAAAGACAGACAATTCCTGTTTTGGTGGGGATGATCAAAGTAAGAACTTGGCTTCTAGCAAAGAAGGTGGAGCACAGCTTTTGAGTCCTGCTAGTGAACGAGGGGAGCCCTCCATTATTAATGGCAGGCAGCCAGTCAGGGATGCCCGTGGTTACTGTTCTGGTGGGAAAGAAACTGTTGGTTCTCCAAAAGAAGATATCCACAGTAGCCATTGCATGCAAGGCAGTCTCCCTGCAGAGAGCCCTGCATCCTTGGGGCCCAGCTCTTCTCCTGAAGCCGTGGAAATAGTGCTCAAAGACAGTGATCTGAAAGTCACTCCAGATACTCAGGGTAATTTGACAAACCCTCAAGACCACAGAGAAACGTTCAGTGCTGTGAGCCACTCTTTCAAACAAAACAGTTTTTCCTCCTTAGTGCAGACTGAGGAGCCGAAACGGACAACCACTATAGAACCTGGTATGTTACATCAAAAGGTTTGTAGTGAAGACTCTGACTCCTCAGTTAGCATCCAGAGAGATCTGGACAGTGACGCTCAGTTACATGAAGTATCAGGTCATGATTTTCTGCCTGAAGGAAAATCCCTTCTGAGTGTAAGGCCAGAAGATCAAATAAGGTCTATGCCTAATGACGGATCCAAACCCCAGGAAGGTACTACTCAGTTACAAACATCTCCAGATTTTGATTACAGAGCTGAGTCAGAAAACGGTAGACAGACCTCACAGGGTGATATTCCATGTTCAGATGAGCAGAGCATTACCTGTGAGATGAATAAACTTTGTTATACCAATGAACTCGTTGTAAACAAACTCGAAAACGAATGTGTTTTTAATCAAGTGTCCCTTAATTCTCAAGACCATACAAAGTTGCCAACAGATTCTGTACTAAGTAGAAACAAAGAGATGCCTTTCCCAGCAAGCGAGGGTGTCCAACAGAGCCATCAGCCTCCTTCAGAGGACAGAGCAGATGTCATTGCTGGTACTCAGACCATTCCCATTGAGACAAAAGCAAAAGACCACCCTCCACCAGGTCACAAGACCTGTGGTGCCGCCTCAAACAGTCCAACCTTAAACATCAAACCAGGAAGCCTTGAAAGAGAGAGAGAAACGGCTGATTCAGGAACTGAAGATCTACATTCCAGGCTTCTGTCAGATAAGAAAGAAGCAGCTGGTTCACCTCAAGAGCTCATAGAATGTACAAATGTTCCATCTCAGCATACCTCCAGCTGCCATTGTGTGAAAAAAAGTGTAGCAGAGGAGAACACGTGTTCCACCTGTGCTGCCTTTGTGTCTGGCAGAACCACTCTGGACATCAGTAACTTTGCAGCCTCAAGACCCGAAAATGAGCACCGTGTTCTCCGCTCCCAGAGAAGGGAAGACTTTGTGGAAAGTAGTGCCTGTAAAGTGATGTGTACATCAGAGGAAAGTGAACTCGATGAGGCGGAAACTAAAGACAGCCTTCTAGGAGATAAGGTCAGAAACAAAACGGCAGCAGGGATGTTAAACAATGGATCTTCAACCAAAGCCACCGCTTGCACCAAGTCCAGTGGGGAAGGGGTAGAAAGAAAGGAACAAGATCTACCCAGAGAGACTGCGTTTTGTAAACACAACATCTCTGATTGTGCTGCACAGGGACTAAACCAATCTGCAAACATTCCAAGTCCTGAGAAGTTGTTGGAGCAGGCTCCTACCGTTCCGTCCTCCAGTCTTAACAACATGAACCGAGCCGTTGACACTGTCCATCGTAAGGCAGAGGCCGTCCTTGACTGGCAGAGTAAACAAAACAGACCAGGTGGATGCAGATGTGAAGATAGGCCAGCTGAGGAGGCACTGGAGAGGGAAGGGATAGAGACCCTCACAGGACCTCACAGAGAAGGAAGTCACAACCCAGAGGCTCAGCTAATCACTTCAGGCAGTAGTAACCCTCTGTCTAGTGGTCCAAAGAAAGGCAATGCAGAAGCAGCCATTGAAAGTGTTTCTGGTTGTGAAGCGTCCACACACGGAATAGTAGATACTGTCTATGCAGCCTGTAGTAGTGAGCCTGCAGAAGGCATGCTGCGTGTGGAAGTATCTAGCACGCTTGGTAGTGGTGTAAGGCAAGGTAGATTGACATTCCAAGAAACCTTAAGGAGTACCTTGTCTCAGAGAGAGACTGCATTTACAGCAACAACGGACCAGGACTCAGCTTCCCCCAATGCTGCTGCTTCTATAGTAGAATCTCTTGAAATAAAAAAATCATGTGAAGAGAAAGTCTGCCAATGTTTAAAAGACTGTGAAATAGAAAAATGTCCAGACTCGTGTGCCCATAAGATGCATAAGGAGGAGTCTTTTGCAGATCATGAACCAAATATAAGAATATTGGACAGAGTAAAGCTGTCTTTAAATGATGTTTGTCCTGCACAGCCAAGTAAAGGGGCATCTCTGAAAGAAACACAAAGAATGACCGAGGGGGCAAAAGCAGAAATAAACGTTCTCCTTGGCAAGGAAAATACCTCTGAGATTTCCTCAAAAGAGTTGTCTTCTAGAGGCCAAGATGAGAACTCTGTTTCCTTCGGGAGACTGGAATCCACTGAGGTAATGCCTTTGTGTCCATCTGCTCAAGAAAAATCAGGAAAAAATGTTAAAAGTGAAGAAACTGCCCTGAAAACCATTCTTAAGCCAAAAGATGATGAAACGCTTTGTGAAAGTCTAAAGGGCTGCTCAGTTCTGCATGAGAAAGGGGAATGCTTACCCAGGGACGCGAGTCATTGTAGTGAGGGAGACAGCACGTACATGAGTGTGAAGAAGAATGCTGGCTCAGAGTGTCGTAGACATTTGCCTTTGGCAGTGGAAACAGAAGCTAACAGAGAACCTGAAGAGTCTCAGAGTGGACGAGTGGGGCCCGGAACCATTGGGGAGGCATCTGATGTGAGTACCGGAGAACATGGTGGTGCTGTTGGCAGTGGTGGTGATGACACGAGTGAGATTTCCCAGGCCTTTACGTGCCCAGGGAGGCCCAGTGAAGCTGGAAAACAGCAAAGCGAGGCAACGTGCCGCGTGCTGCAGAAGGAAGAGGAACAGACCCATCAGAAAGGAGCGTTGGAGCGACGCACAGCATCTGATGAGTTTTCAGATGCGGCACAAACTAAGAACCAACCCAAAGCTGGCCAAAATGAGTCTGCCAAGATGAAAGAAATCACTATAGCAAAGCCAGCCGAGGAGGACCCAGAGGAGGAAAGCTTCCGCCATCCGTTAAAGGATGCCACGTTGTGCACGGGCCCTTGCCTCCCGGGTGACCCCCAGAAAGTGCAGGATCCCTCCTCTGCTGGGTGTGATCCGATCTGTGGTGCCTTTGGGAACACTTCCCATCAGAAAGGAATGCCTCCTGTAAAGAAGCAGCCCCACCGAAGGTGTAAGAGAGTTTCCTGTCAGGAGCAAGTCAGTGTGGGGAGAAAAACGAGTAGAGCAAGCAGCTCTGCCTTTGGAAAGGGTCCCTCTGCGCCCATCCCCACAAAAGCCTACAGGCTTCTCAGTTCACGGGTTGTCTCTGTGCCCACACGATCAGAGCCTGAAACCCTGCCTACCAGGAGCTCTGTCAGCCACATACCAAAGCAGAGGGCTACTCCGTGCCATCTCCTGAGGAGCCTGAATTTTAGGAAGCCTACCAAAGAATCAGCCTTACTAAACAAGCTGTCCGTCCTCGCCTCCAAACTCGCCCCGGCCACAAAGACCCAGAAACTCACACGATATCGGCGATGTTCCTCTGAACTTGTTCCAGCGGCTAAAAGCTTCAAGCGGCTCAGATATAAACGGCTCCTGGATGGGTTTTCATACAGTACAATGCTGCTGAACCCACATCTGGCAGCTAGCACATGGGATAAAAGGCCCGACAGTAAGCCCCTGGCACTTTATTCTCTCGAAGGCGTCAAGATGAGCTTCATCGACCTGAGCAACAGGATGCCATCACTGCTGTTTGGTTCCAGAATCTTCCCAGTGTCCTTCCGTGTGAAGTCGGGCTCAGATGGCGCGGCTGGGTCCTCGAGGACTTTCCCTGAGCACTGTGCTCCCGCGAGGCTCGCCTTAGGAGAGGCCGACCAGTGTCCGTCTCAACCTCCCAAGTGGACCTTCTCTTTCTTCCTGTCCCATGGCTGCCCTGGGATGGCCGCATTCAGGGAAGACACTGGCCTCCACAGTCAAGCCCACACTCAGGCCCCTCCACCGCGGCCATCTCCTCTGCTAGACTGCGGGGGCACTGCCGTGGTCCAGCCCAGAGCAGACTGCTCTGTCCTTGGCCTTCACACGCTTCTCGCACTTTGTTCACCAGGATGTTATCGAATCTGGACAAAAAAACGGAGCTTCTCCAGTCACATGCCTACTGTGCAGAGGCTCTTCCTGAGCCAGTTTACACAGGGCTTAAAGGGGTTGAGGTCTCCAGCCTCCATAGCAGACAAGATCTTCTGTTCTCTGCCCTACTCGGTGGGCAGAGTGCTGTCCATTTGGAGCCAGCATGGACCTTCTGCCTGCTCCTTTGAAATCTCTGCTCTTCAGTCCACTCGCAGCAAGGAGCAGCCAAGTCTGGACACCACAAGCAGGTAAAATCTGGCTGCTGTTTTTTTGCAAATGTCCCGCGTTCGCTTCTGTCACTGGGGGAGAGGAGCCCTGCTGGAAAGGCTATTTCAAATTGTCTTTGTGTCTGCATTTTTTTGTCTTACTTTTCTGATTCTCTGCTGAGAAAATGCAACAGTATTCTTTTCTAAAAATTAATTTAATTTATTTGAAAGGCAGAGAAGGGCCAGCGCTGTGGCGTAGTGGGTAAAGCTGCCACCTACAGTGCCGGCATTCCATATGAGCGCCCGTTTGAGTCCCGGCTGGTCCACTTCCTATCTGACTCTGCTATGGCCTGGGAAAGCAGTGGAAGATGGTCCAAGTCCTTGTGCCCCTGCATGGGAGACCTGGAACAACCTCCTGGCTCCTGGCTTCGGAGCGGTACAGCTCTGGCCATTGACTCTCCCATTTGGAGAGTGAACCAGCAGATGGAAGACCCTTCTCTCTCTCTCTGCCTCCTCCTCTCTGTAGCTTTGCCTTTCAAATAAATAAATAAATCTATTAAAAAAAAAAAAAAAGAAAGAAAGAAAACAAAGGCAGAGAGATAGAAAGATCTCCCACCTGTTGGTCTTCTCCCCAAAGCCCACGACAGCCTGGGCTGAGCCAAGTGGGAGCTTGAAGCCTAGAAGCCTAGAAGCCAGGAACTCAATCTGGGTCTTGCCTGTGGGTGGCAGGGACCCAGCCAAGAACTTGAGCCATCACCTGCTGCCTCCCAGGGTGCACATTAGCAGGAAGCTAAAGTCAGGAGCAGAGCCAGGACGTGAACCCAGGTGCTGCAGTATGGAATGCAGGTGTCCCAAGTGGCCTCTTGACTGCCATACCAAAGAGCTGCCCTGCAGTGGTAATTCTTAAATGTAGACCCTCACCCACCCACCCCTAATTCCCCTGCAGGGTCAATTTTCTGTCTTGTACTAATCTTTTCTCTCATTCGTTCCTTAGACCATCCAGTCTCTTCCCTTGCCCCTACCACGTAAGGAACAAACATCCATTACAAGCCAACGATTATACCTGGTCCAAATGATGACTTGTAGTTATAGCTTCTTCACAAAGCATTACACAACCAGAACTTAACTTAGTAGAGAGGATATAGGATATTGTGGGAGAATCACCAAATGTAGTTTAGGAACCTCTGCCTTTACATTTTTTTTAATTTTCCTTTTATTTGGAAGATAGAGTGACAAACTCACAAAGAGAAATCTTCCATACACTGATTCACTCCCAACAGTTGAGATTGAGCCAGACCAGTAAATCCTCTTATTTATAATTCTTTGGATAAACAGAAACTTTAGAATTTCTAGATTTACCTTTACCATTGCTATAGTTGAAAACTGAAACACCAGCAAAAAAAAAAAAAAAAAAATCCCTTAATATTCCAAACAGCCTGGAAGAGACCTTGTTCTATGTCTGGACGGTCTCTTAGGTAGACTCATCCTCTGACATTTAAAAGCTGCTGTTACATATTTTGTAGTTCCCTGAGCATCCTAGCAGAAAACTCTATAAATGAAAGGGTTTCAGGAAAACACACCAGAAATTAAACCTCACTGATATGAAAGAGAAGTTACTATTCTAAGTAATTATCTTATAGTTAAATGGAAACACTCCTTGTAAGGCAGCCATAGCGTTGCATGAGAATGCTCACAGAATTTTAAAGGGTGGTGTACTGCTTTTATTGTCTGGTGTGGTGTGGTGTATGGTATATCACTGACTTCTCATCATTACTTGCCTTTTTTTAAAAAAAAAAAAAAAGATTATTTATTTGAGAAGCACAATTAATTAGAGACAGAGAGGTCTTCCATACACTGGTTTGCTCTCCAGATGGCCACAACCGACAGAGCTGGACAGATTCAAAGCCAGGAGTCAGGATCTTCTTACCAATCTCCCACGTGGGTACAAGGGTGCAAACACTTGGGCCCTCTTCCACTGCTTTCCCAGGAACATTATTACAGGGAGCCGGGTGCTGCCGCCTGTGGTGCTGGCATCGCATTTGGGCACTGATTCTAATCTTGGCTGCTCCTCTTCTGATCAAGCTCCCTGCTGTGGCCTTGGAAGGCAGTGAAGGGTGCCCCGAGTCCTTGGGCCCCTGCACCAAAGTGGGGGACCCGGAAGAATCTCCTGGCTCTTTGCTTCGGATCTGCCCAGCTTCAGCCCTTGTGACCATCTGGGGAGTGAGCCAACGGATGGAAGACCTTTCTTTCTCTCTACCTCTGGATCTCCAACTCTGCCTTTCAAATAAATAAATCTTCATTAAAAACAAAACAAAACAAAACACAAAACAGGGAGCTGGATTGGAAGTGGAGCAGCCAGGACTAGAACCGGCACCATATGAGATGCCAGCACTGCAGGCAGAGGCTCAACCCTCTATGGCACAGAACCGGCCCCTTGTTGCTGCTCTGTTAGGCCACAGCTCTAAGTCGTGCTACCTTTAAGCCGTGTTGTTCCTGAGGTGGGTGTGCAGGGTCTTCATGTCACCCTGTGACCCTTATCTTCCTCAGAACCTTTCCCGCCTGCCTCGTCTGTCTTGGTGTGGGATGGTTTCTTCCTCCCGTGTCTAGCTTTTTATTTTACTTAAATTCAAGTGGGGACTTTTTCTTCTCATTGATTCATTCCTGATTTGGTTGGCTCCTTTTCCCAGTATTCTAGCCTTACCCCTCTTACCTTTCTTCACTACTCCTTAGGGAAACTTGAGTTGGTACTAAATGTTATTCTAGAACCTGCATTATCTGTGTTTTTCCTTGCTGTTAAACAAATTCCTCTGTCTAACTCTGCCTATTAAAAAACAACAACAACAACAAATTCGTCTTTCTTTTGAGAGGGGATGAGTTGTATGGTCATCACACAGATACCTTGTTAATTAAACCTGCACTACGTTCCAAACTCAGAAGAAACTCAGTTTTACTTTGAGATGCACAAAATAGCACTCCAGGCCCTGGAGTGCTGGCCCTGTGGCATAGTGGGATAAGCCACCATCTGCAATGCTGGCATCCATGTGGACACCAGTTCAAGTCCTGGCTGCCTCTCTTCCCATCCAGCTCTCTGCTATGGCCTGCAAGAGCAGTAGAAGATGGCCCAAGTGCTTGAGTCCCTGTATACGCATAGGGTCCTGGCTCCTGGCTTTGGATGAGCCCAACTCTTGCCCGTTGTGGCCATTTGAGGAGTGAACCAATGGATGAATGACCTTTCCCTCTGTCCCTTCCTCTCTGTTACTACTGCTCAAATAAATCTTTTTTTTTTTTTTTTTTTTTTTTTTTTGGACAGGCAGATTTAGACAGTGAGAGACAGACAGAAAGGTCCTCCTTTTTCCGTTGTTCACCCCCCGCGTTGTGGTCAGCGCACTGTGCTGATCTGAAGCCAGGAGCCAGGTGCTTCCTCCTGGTCTCCCATGGGGTGCAGGGCCCAAGGACCTGGGCCATCCACGACTGCCTTCCTGGGCCACAGCAGAGAGCTGGACTAGAAGAGGAGCAACCAGGACAGAATCCAGCACCCCGACCGGGACTAGAACCTGGGGTACCGACGCCGCAAGCAGAGGATTAGTCTAGTGAGCCATGGCGCCAGCCTAAATAAATAAATCTTTAAAAAAAAAAAAAAAAAAAAACGGGGCCAGCGCCGTGACTCACTTGGTTAATCCTCTGCCTGCGGCGCCGGCATCCCGTATGGGCACAGGTTCTAGTCTCGGTTGCTCCTCTTCAGTCCAGCTCTCTGTTGTGGCCTGCGAGGGCAGTGGAGGATGGCCCAAGTGCTTGGGCGCCTGCACCCACATGGGAGACCAGGAAGAAGCACCTGGCTCCTGGCTTTGGATCGGTGCATCACCGGCCATAGTGGCCATTTGGGGAGTGAACCAACGGAAGGAAGACCTTTCTCTCTCTCTCTCACTGTCTAAGTCTATCTGTCAAATAATAAAAAGAAGTTAAAAAATAAAAACCAACATCATATGTCAACACATCTATTAGTGATTAATACTAAAATAGATCTCTCCTTGTTTTTTGTTTTTTGGTTTTTTTTTTTGGTAAGGTTATCAAAACTGGCAAATTTTACTTTTAATAGGGCTAATACCAAGCTGAGCAGTATATTTTTATCCTTAAAGTTTTTTTCAAAGATTTATTTATTTATTTATTTGAGAGTCAAAGTTGCACAGAAGGAGAGGCAGAGAGATAGAGAGAGAGAAAGGCCTTCCATCCGTTGGTTAACTCCCCAATTGGCCGCAATAGCCGGAGTAGTGCCGATCCGGAGCCAGGAGCCAGGAGCTACTTCCAGGTACCCCAGGCAGGTGCAGGGGCGCAAGCATTTGGGCCATCTTCTACTGCTTTCCCAGGCCATAGCAGAGAGCTGGATCGGAAGTGGAGCAGCTGGGTCTTGAACCAGCACCCATTTGGGATGCCGGCACTGCAGGCAGCAGCTTAACCTGCTATTCCACAGCGCCGGCCCACCTCAAAGTTGTTTTTTTTTTTTTTTTTTTAATAAAATCTTTAATAATACACTTTTTAACAACTTGGTTAAAAGCTGTGAGACTCAAAGTCATTTTGTTCCCATCCTTTGTCTACCTGTCCTCTTATTTCTCTTTTTTTTTTCCATTTAAGTTGGGAAATAACTTTCCTGTTAACCTGTGTCCATTCGGCTGTGTTTCTGGTGGTTGTGAGGACTTTACGTTTCTGTCTCCCTGTGAGGGCTAGTCACGCTAGCGTCCACGGAAACATCAGAGCCTTTCCTGTCCCGCTGTGCTGACCTGTTCTTTTGCTTACTGCAGCCACACCATGTTACCATATGTGCCTCTCCCAGGCGTGGACGCTCCATCCTGCACCAGCGGCAACCAGATGAGGTGAGGCCCCGCGGGCACATGGCATGGCACACAAGGACCTGAGAGAGAGAGAAAGTGCGTGTGCGTGCGTGTGCACACGTGTATGCACGCACACTATTACAGGAGATCAGGCCTGTAACTTGATCCTCATTTCTCAGACAGACGTATCTGAGAGTCACACGTGTTCTGTTCTAGTAGTGACTAGAGTGGTGTAACTGACAGCACTTCTGTTTTATGTGAAACTCACTAGCCAGCATATTATGCCACAAGTCCCCTCTGAAGCTGTTTCTCACCTTATCCTTTAGCCAACCTCCATCCATAGATGGGATTGAACTCCTTTGAGTATTTACTTGTTTAGTTCACCGTCATCTCCCCCCAGAAGTCTGTTCCTTTTTACATTTTTCCATATCAAACTACTCCATCCTAAATGAAATGAATTTTCCAGGTTCTTACTGTTTTTTACCTGTTAAGACACAGGATGTGGACAGAAATGACTAGAAAACAGCTTAACTGGAGACGTCATTCCTGGAAAGAAGGGAGTTCTTCGGCCGGTGCCACGGCTCACTAGGCTAATCCTCCGCCTTGTGGCGCCGGCACACCAGGTTCTAGTCCCGGTTGGGGCGCCGGATTCTGTCCCGGTTGCCCCTCTTCCAGGCCAGCTCTCTGCTGTGACCCGGGAGTGCAGTGGAGGATGGCCCAAGTGCTTGGGCCCTGCACCCCATGGGAGACCAGGAGAAGCACCTGGCTCCTGCCTTGGGATCAGCATGGTGCGCCGGCCGCAGTGGCCATTGAAGGATGAACCAACAGCAAAGGAAGACTTTTCTCTCTCTCTCTCTCACTCTCACTCTCCACTCTGCCTGTTAAACAAACAAACAAACAAACCAAGAAGGGAGTTCTTCAGCTCTGCTCTGGAAGTTGGGAAGGTGAACATGCTGTGGGTGGCAAGTGAAGCCCTGTCATATTTTTCTCCCCTGTCTCTGTGTGATGCTAGGCTGGAGCCTTCGTTCGCTGCCTTGGTACCAAAGTCTTGCTTGGTCACGGAGCCAGCTGTCAGCAAGCTCCTGCTTACAGCCTCCGAGCTCCAAGTCCCTGCATTTGCTGAGCTCGATGGGGTGACAGCAGCGTGCCCACGACCGCAGAGCAGCCCTCCAGAGCAGAAGGAGGTAAGTGCCAAACGCTGTGGGTCAGGGGCTGGTGGTGCTCGAGTGTCCATCCTTGACCCCTGGCAGGTGGCAGGTACAGACTGGCCCCAGACCGTCTTTACCGCCACCTTCTGCGTTAGCTGAATCCTGAGGGATACTCTGCCAGGAGCTTTTCTGCTTGGCCAGTAAAAAAGATACTGAATTTCTCTGTCTGACATTCCAAATATTGTTAAAGCTCTATCCAAAGATCTATCTTGTACATTCAGAGAAGATGAGGAAATATGATGTTTGAGTGAATGATTGCTTTCTTGAATTTTGCAAACATCTGCCCGCAGTGGTAGGGATTCATATTGATGATCTCAGTACCTGAGCGGAACACACAGTGCTGCTTTCATAATACAATGGGCAGTTGCTGAGATCACAGCAGGAGTAGAAGGGGAGTTTGTCAGGAACTGCTTACTAGAATCATCTATAAACAGATGCAGGTAATATCTTCAGTGTCAAAAAAGGGGTATATGTATATATTTTCATGTATCTTACAGTTTGGCCATCTTTTATTTATTTATTTTTTTCTTAACCCTTAAAAATAGGCCGAGCCAGAGAAGAGGCCAAAGAAAGTCTCACAGATTCGCATCCGGAAAACCATTCCTAAACCAGATCCCAATCTCACCCCCATGGGCCTTCCTCGACCCAAAAGGTGAGCTCCTGCTCTGATACAGCTAGTTCACTTACTCGGGAGGTCTTTTGACAGTGTAATTACCTATAAATTATTTGTACTGTCTGAGCCATTTGCTAGACTTGCAGGTATCGCCCTCAGGGATGAATTGGTGTGTGGCTAGATGGAAGGTGCAGGAATACATTGATGCCTTCTGAGTGATTCTGGTTGAGCTCCCTAAGCCAGGTTTGTGTTAGGCTGTCCTTTTGTGCACAGAGTTTTAGTTCACTGCACTCTACGCTCGCTGGGCGTGAGTGTCCCGTGTTTAGGTGAGGCTGTGGAGACTTTGTGGCTTAGGAAGACAAGTTATGTCCCAGTGTCAGTCAAGGCACACAGGGTTCTGCCCATCACAGGTTTACCCAATCCTAGAACCTGAACTCCCAGTCTCTGTTTGACCTATGTGTCAGAAGTTTCATTTTTTAAAAATATCTCCAGAGCTGTGTTTTCTTGAGAAGGATTTCACTCCTGTGTGTCTCACCAGCAAGTGGAAGCCTAACGGTGAGTGATCCTTTATTTCAGCTTCTTGTTGAAAGTTCTTCAGGACTTTGTCCTTAGAGGAAGAACACGAATTACAGTTACACAATTGGGAAGATTCCGGTCTCCCCGAGCCCTGTTCCTGCCAGGTGTCCTCCCCGAGCATTTTCTTCTGTCTTCTCTGGAGCAGACTGCACGAGGCCTCCCCCGGGCTTCTCCCCAGTAGTCCGTCGTCAGTGTGACCCCCTTGTCACGATTTCCAGTCCTTGAAAGAACTGAACTATTTCCTCTGCTGCAACCAGGTGGTAGTCCACCGAGTCGCACTGTCCCGTCACTAGCGTCACCTGGACCGTTATGTTTCATAACCCAGTCCATCTCAGTGTCATGATTTAAGTGCCCCTTGTACTTCACATACCCTGTCCCATGACAGTGATGCTGACTGCAGTGCTCGTGGGTCCCTTTGTGAGGAGGGGGCAGTCGTCTGCCTCACACAGTGCTTCCCACAGCAGTCTGCCCTGCACTAAGAGCTGTGCAGCAGAGCCGCTCTGCGTCCATGTCTCATACAGGGTGAAGTGCGTTACAACCAAGTAGTCGGTGTAGCAGCTCATCATTTACATTCTTTTTAAGGTTTATGTTATTTATTTGAAAAAGCAGAGGGACAGGAGAGAGGGAGAGACAGCGAGAGAAAGAGTCCTTCCATCCACTGGTTCACTCCCCAAATGCCTGTGTCTGCCAGGGCTGGGCTGAGTCCATCCTAGTCTCCTATGTTGGTGGCAGGGGCCTAAGTACATGAGTCATCTTTTCCTGCTTGCTCAGGCACATTAGCAGGGAGCTGGACTGAAAGTGGAGCAGCAGAGACTCAAACCACCGCTCCAATTTGGAATGCTGCTGTCCCAGGCAGTAGCTTAACCCGATGTGCCACAATATTGGCCCCTAATCAATATATAATTTTTTTTATAAATTGGGACATTTTCAAGATTATTTATTTGAAAGAGTTAGATATCTTTTATCTACTGGTTTGTTCCCTATATGGTCACAACAACTGGGGCTCAGCTAGGCAGAAGCCAGGAGCTCCATCTGTGAGACTCCTTTGTGAGTGGCAGGAGCCCAAATACTTGGACCATCTGCTGCTGCTTTTCCCACGCCATTACCAGGGAGCTGGATTAGAAGTGGAGCAACGGGGACACAAACCGTGGCTTCGAAGATCAAGTATTAAGTGGCACTTTTCTTTCTGAGGGGTGACATACTGTTAATGAGAATTGATGGGGTCGATGTTGCGACATATCACATATAGCTGCAAACTGTGACACTGGCATCATGTATAGGTACCAGCTTGAGTCCCAGTTGCTCAACTTCCAGCCCAGCTCCCTGCTGGACTGCCTAGGAAGAGCAGCAGAAGATGGCACAGTGCCACCCACTTGGGAGACCCAGATGAAGCTCTTGGCTTCAGATCGGCTCAGCTCTGGCCATTGCGGTCATTTGGGGAGTAAGCCAGCAGATGGAAGACCTTTCTATCTCACCCTCTCTCTAACTCTGACTTTCAACTTAAGTCTTTTAAAAAATAATGAGAATTGAGAATAGCTTGAAAAAACATGGTAGTGTTTGAAGCTCTCTTTCCTAAGCATGGTCTCTTCTACTTTTTATTATTATTATTATTATTATTATTATTATTATTATTATTATTTATTTGAGAGGTAGAGTTACAGACAGTGAGAGGGAGAAACAGAGAGAAAGGTCTTCCTTTTGTTGGTTCACTCCCCAGATGGCCGCAACTGCCAGAGCTGCACCAATCTAATGCCAGGAGCCAGGTGCCTCTTCTCGGTCTCCCATATGGGTGCAGGGGCCCAAGCACTTGGGCCATCTTCTGCTTTCCCAGGCCATTGCAGAGAGCTGGATCGAAAGAGGAACAGCCAGTACTAGAACTGGCGCCCATATGGGATGCTGGCGCCACAGGCGCAGGATTTACCTACTGCACCACAGCACCAGCCCCAATGGTCTCTTCTATGTAGGCAGTATTTGAAGATAATCCAGGTGAATGAGACAAAGTCACTCTGACAGCCCCAGTCCACAAGATAGCTGAGATCAGAGTATCCTAACTCCAGCCCAGATGTTCCATTTCTAAAGTCCTTTTCTCTAAGTATTCCTTTCAATTGGCACATACTAATTATCCAAGTTTATGGTATATGCTTTCATGTTTCGATACATATGTGCATTGTATGTCAATTAGGTGCAATTAGCCTGTCACTTCAAGCATTTCTTCATGATGGTGCTTTCAAAATCCTCTTTCCTAGCTATTCTGAATTATCTAATGCATTATTATAAAGTGTCGTCCCCTGCTGGGCAATAAAACAAAATGCAGTCCTCCTATCTAACTGTGTGCTTGTGGATGAGCCTCTCCCAATTGCCCCTTCCACCCTTGCAGCCTCCAGCAGGCTGTATTCTACTCTCTGGTTCTGGGAGATCAATTCTTTTAGATTCCACAAAAATGAGTCTGTGTCTGTCTGCTTGATTTTACAGAATGTCCTGTAGGTCTGAGATGTCACAAATAACAGGATTTCCTCCTCTGAAATAATACTCCATTGTGTATATGTGCTGTATTTCATTTTTCATCAGTCGATGGACACTTAGTTGTTCACATCTCTTGATTGTTGTGAATAATGCCAAAGTGAACATGGGAATGCAGATATCTCTTCAACATACTGATTTCATTCCCACCCAGGAATGGGATTGCTGGGTCATGTGTTCTATTTCTAGTTTGTTAATGAACGTTGGTACTGTTTTCCATGATGTCTGCACCACCAGGATGTAAGGGTTTGTTCTCTCCACATCTTTGCCAGCATTTATTATCTTTTATCTTTTTTATAATAGCCATGCTAATCACAGTGAGACGATGCTGCATTGTGATTTTTTTAAAAAGATTTTATTTATTTGAAAGGCAGAGTTACAGAGAGACAGAGGCAGAAAGAGAGAGAAAGAGGTCCTGCATCCGCTGGTTCACTACCTAGATGACCGCAGCGGCTGGAGCAGCACCAGTATGGAGCCAGGAGCCTCCTCTAGGCCTCCCACATGAGTGCAGCAGCCCAAAGACTTGGGTCATCTTTTACTGCTTTCCCAGGCCATAACAGAGAGCTGGATCAGAAGTGGAGCAGCCAGGATTCCAACCAGTGCCCAAATAGGATGCCAGCGCTGCAGGCAGTAGATTTACCCACTGCGCCACAGCACTGGCCCCACCCCATTGTGATTTTAATCTGCATTTCTGTTGTGATTAGTGATGTTGCACATTTCTGCATATACTTCCTGTGTGTTCTCTACTTTTGACGAATGTCTGTTCAGGTCTTTTGACCATTTTTTATTTGTATTTGTGGGGTTTCCTTGCTGATCAGTTCTTTTAGTTTCTTGTATATTTTGGATATTAATCACTTGTACATATAGTTGGCAGATATTTCTCCCATTCTGTTTTGTTTTGTCTTTTTTTGATAGGCAGAGTGGACAGTGAGAGAGAGACAGAAAGGACTTCCTTTGCCTTTGGTTCACCCTCCAATGGCCGCTGTGGCCAGCGCACTGCGCTGATCCGAGGCCAGGAGCCAGGTGCTTCTCCTTGTCTCCCATGGGGTGCAGGGCCCAAGCGCTTGGGCCATCCTCCACTACCCTCCCAGGCCACAGCAGAGAGCTGGACAGGAAGAGGAGCTACCGGGACAGAATCTGGCGCTCCGACCGAGACTAGAACCTGGGGTGCCGGCACCACAGGCAGAGGATTAGCCTATTGAGCCACGGCGCTGGCCCCCATTCTGTGGTTTTTCTCTTCATTCTGTTGATTGTCTCCTTTGGTGTACAGAAGCTTTTTAGTTTGATGTCATCCAATTTGTCTGTTTTTGCTTTTATTGCTTGTGCTTTTGTGGTCTTGTCCAAGTAACATCGCCCAGTCCAGGGTCATGAAACATTTCCTCTATTTTCTTCTTTTTTTTTTTTAAAGATTTATTTATTTATTTATTTATTTATTTGAATGTCAGGGCTACACAGAGAGAGGTGAGGCAGAGAAAGAGAGAGAGGTCTTCCATCCACTGTTTCACTCCCCAGTTGGCCGGAACGGCCGGAGCTGTGCCGATCTGAAGCCAGGAGCTTCTTGGTCTCCCATGTGGGTGCAGGGGCCCAAGGACTTGGGCGTCTTCTACTACTTTCCCAGGCCATAGCAGAGAGCTGGATCGGAAGAGGAGCAGCTGGGTCTTGAACCAGTGCCCATATGGGATGCCGGCACTGCAGGCCAGGATGTTAACCTGCTGCGCCACAGAGCTGGCCCCTACATTTCCCCTATTTTTTCTTCTTACAGTAGCCTCATAGGTTTGGGTCTTAGATTTAAGTCTTTAGTCCATTTCAAGTTGAGTTGTATATGTGGTGGAAAAGAAGGTATCTTTTTTTCCCAGCACCATTTATTGTGTTCTGAGTTTATTCTGGTCCAAGAGTCTGTGTGCCTTTATGCTAGTACTGCAGTTTGGCTATAAAAGCTTTGTAGTATATTTTGAAGTCAAGTAGTACAGTGCCTCCAGCTTTGTTCTTTGTTTTTGTTTTCTTTGAAAACCCATTTGTCTCTCCTAACATAACTGTATGTAAGAGAGGGAAACAAGTCCAAGACAGGCTTGCATTGTGAGTTCATTAGTCACTGAAAAGGGCTTAGTGATTTGATTCATAAATGAAAATGTGATTAAAGATAGATAGGAGCAATCTGAAAGAACTTGTAGGGGCCAGTGCTGTGGCATAGCGGGAAAAGCTGCAGCCTGCAGTGCCAGCATCCCATATGGGCGCTGGTTCAAGTCCCACCTGCTCCACTTCTGATCCAGCTCTCTAATATGGCCTGAAAAAGCAGTGGAAAATGGCCCAAGTCCTTGGGCCCCTGCACCACATGGGAGACCCAGAAGAAACTCCTGGCTTGTGGCTTTGGATCGGTGCAGCTCCGGCCGTTGCAGCCAATTAGGGAATGAACCAGCAAATGGAAGACCTTTCTCTCTGCCTCTCCTTCTCTCTCTGTGTAACTCTGACATTTAAATAAATAAATAAATCTCTTTAAAAAAATACAATGATCAGTCCTAAGAGATCATAAAATATAATTAGAACATAAATAGTCAAATTAGCCAATCAGGATAAGCAGTCTAGAAATTGACACAGATACGTAGAACAATTCAGTATATGGTGAGGGTGTCCTGGTAAAGGGACTGGAGAAGCCTGCAGACATGCTCAGGACACTCCTCAGACGTTTGTGTTTTAGGAATTTTTGGTTGAGAGATAGATTTCCCTAGAGCTGTGTTCTTGTATACCCCTTGGACACTAGTGTGAAGATCTCTGTCTAGGGTGTGTATTAGCAACCCCTTTGAGGGTTTTTACAGTGGGGTATTATGTGTCTGGTCAGGTTCAGTCAGGAGAAAGAAACCACACAGTATTTTAAAGCTTGGGAAGTTTAACAGAACATGCTAAACTATGATAGGAGATTAACTGCAAACGTCAAAGACTTCTGAAGGGTTTGCTGGGGCAGAGAGAGTGTACCCAGGGAAGGACAGGCCTGGAAGCGTCGTCGCCCCTGCAGGGTTGGCTTTGAGACTTGGTTGGGGAAGGCGTGACGGCAGCTGGGCAAGCAGTAAACAGCAACTCTGTGGAGTGTGGACGAGCTAAGCTGGGCAGGAAGGCGTGCAGAAGGCGTTGGGGTGCCGCTCTGATGCGAGGCCTGGAGTGTGTGCTGTTTGCTTCAGGGTGGCCACGGGCAGCACCCTCAGGAAATCACAGTGCCTCGGAGGCCCTGGAGGCCAGCGGGCCAGGAGTGCCGTACGCGTCAGGAAGCCTGCAGCAAGGTGGTCACGGGCTGGGTGCTGGGTCACAAGGGACCGCGTGCTTTGCCACACGGCTAATGAGGAGTTCCTCCAGATGCCTCCGCAGACACCCACTTCCCTGCAAGGCACTCATCAGTCACGTGACAGAACCGGGAAGAGAGCTCCCTTCCTCCTCGCTGGTCCTGCAGCTCCCTGCTGTGGCACAGCTCCGCGTCACAGACCCCGAAGCGAGGCACCGACAGGGGAACCGAAGGACACGTTCGGAACTGAAAAGCAAGAATTTTGTTTGTAAAGATTTATTTATCGAGAGGCAGAGGGAGAGGTCTTCCATCCACTGGTTCACTCCCTAAATGGCTGCAGGGCCAGAGCAGAGCTGATCTGAAGCCAGGAGCCAGGAACTGCTTCCTGGTCTCCCATGTGGTGCAGGGGCCTGAGGATTTGGACCATTAGCAGGGAGCTGGATAAGAAGTGGAGAAGCTGGAACGCAAATTATTGCCCATACTGGATGCCGGAGTCACAGGCAAGTCCTTGGGCCCCTGCACCCACGTGGGAGACCTGGAAGATGCTCCTGGCTCCTGGCTTAGAACCAGCCCAGCTCTGACCATTTAGGCCTTCTGGGGAGTGAACAAGTAGATGGAAAGGCGCCCTCTCTCTCTAACTCTTCCTTTCAAATAAATCAGAAAGTCTAGAAGTTGACACAAATACATAGAACAATTCAATATGTGGTAAAGATGTCCTCTCAGATCACTGTTAGAAAGATGAACTATTCTGTAAATTGCTATCAGTACAATTGGATAACATTGAAAAGTAATAAAATTGGGTCTGTACCGTATGCCTTTTACCAGAATAAATGCCAGATAAATCAGATTTCAGTGTCAAAAATCAAATGGCAAGGGTGCTTGAAGAAACCATAGAAAATTTCTAACTGAGATGACAAACTGTAACACAGATCTAGAAATCATAGAATAAGTGTGCTTCAAAAAGTTCATGGAAATTAAAGGCTTAAGTTTGTTTGGGTTCCCAAAAAATGTTGAAAGCCATGCATATGAGAGATGTTTAAAAAGTTCATGGAAAATGCCTGTTATGAAAATATAGAGGATTCAAAATTTTTTCCCACCAACATTTTTTATCCTATTCTCCCACCAACTTTCTGAAGTACCATTGTACAAATAGATTGAAATATGAATAATGGGGTGGGGGGGTCTGTTTGGCCTAGAGCTTGAGATACACCTGCTTCCCGTATTAGGGTGCTTGGATTTGATCCCTGATTCCAGTGATGGCTCAAGTGATTGGGTTGAATGCTTGAAGTTTGTGTACCGCAAATAAAGGCTTCTGGGATTTAAAAAAAAAAAAAAGAGGTGGGGAGGGAGGGAGGGAGGGAGGGAAGGAGGGAAAAGAAATAGCAATGGACTAAGATATACTTAAAAAAAAAAAAAACTAATATTGAAGATGAACCAGATAGAATTTCTGAAAACGTAAGTTCGAGTAATGAAGATAGAGCTGAGTGGAATCACTGAGCGGGAGAACTCTCTGGAACAGTTGTTTCCGAGTGCAACACAGAAACACAAAGTATGGGTAAGAGCTGAGAAGAGAATTAAGAAGACCTAGCAGACATTGTATTAATGTTCTAGGAGGAGAAAGAAAATAAGGGAGAAGGTAGTGTTTGAAAAGAGAAAGGCTGGTAACAAACAGGAATACCAAGCAGGAGCAATAAAAAGAATTTCTTGCCAGTTGTATCATGAGAAAATAGCATACAAAGGTATTGGAACATCCCATCATACTCTGTTAGTACACATAACTTTTATGTGTGTATTAAAAGCTTTTCCTTTAAATTGTGGGTATTGTTTTTTGTTTTTTTGTTGTTATTGTTTTGTTTCTTTATTTATTTGAGTGACAGAGATAGGTCTTCCATCTGCTTGGTTCGCTCCCCAAATGGCCACAACGGTCAGAGCTGTGTCAATTCTGAAGCCAGGTGCCAGCAGCTTCCTCTGGGTCTCGTACATGGGTACACTTGGGCTATCTTCTACTGCTTTCCCAGGCCACAACAGAGCTGGATCAGAAGTGGAGAAGCTGAGACTCAAACTGGCACACATATGGGATGCCGGCACTGCAGGAAGCAGCTTTACCCGCTAACTCACAGCACTGGCCCCGAAATTGTTTTTTAAACTACAAAATTCTATGGGCCAGTGTCATGGCTCACTTGGTTAATCCTCTGCCTGTGGTGCCAGCATCCCATATGGGCTCCAGGTTCTAGTCCCGGTTGCTCCTTTTCCAGTCCAGCTCTCTGTTGTGGCCCAGGAGGGCAGTGGAGGATGGCCCTAGTGCTTGGGCCCCTGCACCCACGTTGGAGACCAGGAAGAAAGAAGCACCTGGCTCCTGGCTTCGAATTGGCACAGTGCCGGCCATGACAGCCATTTGGGGAGTGAACCAACGGAGGGAAGACCTTTCTCTCTCTCTCTCTCTCTCCCTCTCTCTCTCACCGTCTATAACTCTACCTGTCAAATTTTCAAAAATATATAAAATAAAAAAATTCTGAAGAGAAAAATGATTTTGAAAGCAGAGAACACGGTGAATAGAGATGACAAATTCTAGCAAACTGAATCCAGCAGCACATGGAAAGATTTTACAGATGACTCTGTAGGATTTATCCCAGGAATGGGAGATTGGTGGATATAGGAAATGAGTCCACACAGTGGGTATACCATAGTCCCAGAGGGGAGAAAACATATGAGCAAAAGATGGAGGAAATGCTCGGCAGAACCCAGTGCCCTTTCATGATGAGAGACCCCACACACTAGGAATTGAAATGGATGAAGTTCAAATGGATAAAGGTCATCAAGATAAAATCATACTTAATAAGGTAGGTAGGACTGAAAGTGTCCTAGGATCAAGAACAAGAAAAGGATGAGTGCTATTAACATTTCTGTTCATTCTTCTAGAGATTCTAGCCAGGGCAAATAGCAAGAAAGTGAAATTAACAGCATTCACACTGGGAAGGAAGTAAAACCGTGTTCACAGACAAAGTTAACTTGTATTTGAAAAACCTTAAGGAGCCCTCTGTCAGAGCTAATGAGTGAATTCAGCAAGGGGGCAGGGTATAAGATCAACATACAAAAAAAGAAAGAAGGAATTCACTTGTATATTTGTGTACTAGCAATGAATAAAAAGGAAATTAAGAAGAAGAATTCCATTGGTAGTCACCAAAAGCTATCAAATAGTTGTTGAAAGAACTTGGAGATCTAAGTGCATGTGACTGTCTGGTGTTCACAGTCGGGGGACTCACCGTTGTCACGTTGCTGCCACCCAGCAGGGCCTGCAGACTCTCTGCAATCCCTATCAAAATGCCAACGGAATTGTTTTTCCAGAAGTTGACAGACTGATCCCCAAATTCATGTGGAAACATTAGGGATCCAGACTAGCTAAGAACAGGCTTGTTTTTAAGTTATTTTTATTTTATTTTATTTTACTTTATTTGAAAGTTAGAGTGATGGGGCCAGCACTGTGGGGTAGCAGGTTAAGCCTCCACCTGTGGTGCCAGCATCGTACATGAGTGGCAGTTGGCGTCCCAGCTGCTCCACGTCCGATCCAGCTGCTTGGTAATAGCTTTTCAAAGGCAGTGGAAGAGGCTCCAGGGCCCCTGCACCCACGTGGGAGACCCAGAAGAAGCTGCTGGCCTCAGGTCGGTTCAGCTCTGGCCATGGCAGCCATTTGGGGAGTGAACCAGCAGATGGAAGGTTCCCCTCTGTCTCTCCCTCCTTCTCTCTCTCTGTAACTCTGCCTCTCAAATAAATAAATCTTTAGAAAAAAGAAAACGTGTTTTAGATTAGATGGTGGTAATCAGAGAGTAGCCTTGTGAATATCCTGGAAACCACTGAATTGTGGATTTTAAATGGGTGAACGTGGTGGTGAGTATACCAGAACTCCTTGGAGAGTTATTACAGGTCTGGGGCCAAAAACAAGATGTGTATAGAATCTCTTGCCACATCAGAAGGTAACCAAGCTCTCGTAGACCAAAGGGGTCTAGTCGGAGGGGGTCAGGAACCAGTGTGAAAATTTCCCACTGCCCACAGATGAGACAGGCTTGAGCCTCAAAAAGAATCAGTCCAGTAGACTGAGGCACATCAGATCACTCAGACCCCATGATGCACTGGGAGCCGTTGGCAAACTTAAGACCACTCACCAGCCATCTTTGGAAGAGGTTGGGGAATTAAGTCGCTGTTTTGGAAATAAAGGGAAAGGACCAAGCAACCAGTTCCTCTGGTTCCTACCTAGTAAATGAAGAAGGAATGATAGACTGAGCCAAAATTTTACAGCTTAGTCCCATGTGGGTGGGTAGAGGTCTTCAGAAAGTTCGTGGAACATACGTAGTTATTTAAAAACTGTATGTGTTTTAAAAATTTTGGCAACAAAATCTTTTAATTCCATTCTCTATGAGCTGTTTGAGGCACTCATTTAATACACACCTGAGAGTCCCTACTAAATATAAAAATAGCACCGAAACCTCACTTTAACATTTATTTAATTGCCACTTTGAGAAAAATAGAGTATTTTCCATATATTTGGGTCAAAAGAACATGTTAAATGATATTAAGGTGACACAATTAAGAAAATTTGGGGACAGGTGTTTGGCACAGTCATTAAGAATCTGCTTGAGGCTGGCGCTGTGGCTCACTAGGCTAATCCTCTGCTTGCAGCGCCGACACTCTGGGTTCTAGTCCCGGTTGGGGCGCCAATTCTGTCCTGGTTGCTCCTCTTCCAGTCCAGTTCTCTGCTGTGGCCCAGGAAGGCACTTGGGATGGCCCTAGTGCCTGGGCCCTGCACCCGCATGGGAGACCAGGAGGAAGCAGCTGGCTCCTGGCTTCAGATCAGTGCAACGCACCGGCCTTAGTGAACATTTGAGGGGTGAACCAACGGAAGGAAGACTTTTCTCTCTTCTCTCTCTCTCTCTCTCTCTCTCTGTTTAACTCTGCCTGTCAAAAAAAAAAAAAATCTGCTTGGGATGCCTGCATGCTGTCTCTGTGTGCCTGGGTTTGAGTCCTGCACACCAGCTTCCCGCTGTGGACTCTGGGAAGCTACAGCAGATGATGGCTCAAGTACCTGGGTCCCTACCACCCAAGTGGGAGACCTGGATTGAGTTCCAGTCTCCTAGTTTTGGCCTGGCCAAGCTTTGGCTGTTGTGGGTATTTGGGAAGTGAACAAGCAGAGGAATCTTTCTGTGTCTCTCTCTTTCATATAAATAAAAATAAATGTTTAAAAATAGAAAATCTGGCCCTCAGGCCAAATGACCCAATTTCTTCAACAAAAAATTATAAGATAAAAATGAAGACAGGATAGCAGGATAGTAACATAAATTAGGACGTTATTGATTGGAGTTTAAACCTTGTGTTCTTTGAGAAAAGGATAAAAGTAGTATTGACTCACTTCAGTTTATAACCTGTGTGCTCATTAAAATTCTCACCAGCCTCTTAAAGAATAGAGTAAAATTTCAAGTGATGAGTGGGGGCAGATAAAAAGACCAGTCAGCCAAGAGGGGGGAAAAAAGCATTAAGAGGATAGAATGTAAAAGAAGTTACAAAGTAAGATAATGGGTAGATTTGTAAGATAATGGGTAGAAATCCTAATACATTGTTCCCAGTAATATATATAAGAACATATTGTTCACATGAAACATGCCTGAAACTTATAACTAAAAGAACAGAGAGAAGAATGACGCCATGGCTCAATAGGCTAATCCTCTATCTTGCGGTGCCGGCACACCGGGTTCTAGTCCCCGTCGGGGCGCCGGAATCTTTCCCGGTTGCTCCTCTTCCAGGCCAGCTCTTTGCTATGGCCCGGGAGTGCAGTGGAGGATGGCCCAAGTGCTTGGGCCCTGCACCCCATGGGAGACCAGGAGAAGCACCTGGCTCCTGCCTTGGCATCAGCGTGGTGCGCCGGCCGCAGCATGCCAACTGCGGCGGCCATTGGAGGGTGAACCAATAGCAAAGGAAGACCTTTCTCTCTGTCTCTCTCTCTGTCCACTCTGCCTGTAAAAAAGAAAAAAGAAAAAAAAAAAACAGAATAGAATTAGAAAACCAATATACTCTTCAGAGAATGTGAAGACTTGTTTTTTTCTGTTTTCAGGCTAAAGAAGAAAGAGTTTAGTTTGGAAGAAATATATACTAACAAGAATTACAAGTCTCCTCCTGCCAACAGGTAGGTGCATAGAGCTGAGAGAAGAGGAGCAGGAAGAAGTATGAAATGATTGATGTAAATCTACAGTCCTTCCACTCCCCAAGAGTCTCTGTGCAGTTCAGTATGTTTAGTTCCCACTGTCTGACTTGGGATCAGCAAGAAGGGGAAGAAATGCGTGTTGGGTGAGATTGGTACAGAAAACATTTTCACTTTGCACTCGTGTTTTTACCAAAGATGCCGACTTCTTCAGTTCTGATGATCACTGATCTTCAGATGCAGTTCCAAACACAAATACAGAAACAGTTTTCCTAGGCCACCGATGAGTCTGAATTCAGTTCAGGTCAGGGCCTGAGCTGTGCAAGATACAGCAGAAGAGTTCCAGGATGCCACCCTAGGATTATGTACACGTGCTCTAATGTCTTATACACAGTGTTCATTGCAGCATTGCTAAATTTAAGCAGAGTGTTGGAAACCATGCAAAATACTCATTACTAGGGTGCTCATTAAATTGTAATCCATGGGGCCAGCATTGTGGATAATGGGTTAAGCCGCTACCTGCAACATTGCCCTCCCATATGGGTCCTGGTTCAAGTCCTGGCTGCTCCACTTTGGATCCAGTGGGAAAGCAGCAATAGATGGCCCAATGTCCTGGGCCCCTGCCACCACCTTGGAGGTTCAAGAAGCTCCTGGCTTCAGGCTGGCCCAGAGCTGCCCATTGCAGCCATTGAGGAGTAAACCAATAGGTGGAAGGTTCGTTCACTCTCTGTCTCTCTCTCTCTAACTCTGCCTTTCAAATCTTTAATCCATCCTTAAATGGAATACACTGTACCTATAGACAATTAATATATACAGCCATTCAAAAATGAGTCAGATAACTTTGCAATACATGGGAACATGCTTTAAGTTTATGAGGAGGTCCAAAGGAGCCCTGTGTGTATAGTTTGCTGCTGTCTGAGTAAGGAAAAGCAAGAGGAAGAAGAGTTTGGCCTAGCAGTGAAGATGTGGTTAGGATGCCCCCATCTCTTATCAGAGTGTGAGGGTCCAGGTCTCAGCTCAGTTCCTAGTTCCGGCTTCCTGCTAACATACACCCTGGGAGGCAGCAGGTGCATGAAGGAGTTGGGTCACTGCCACTCAGGTGGAAGACCTGGATTGAGTTCTCAGCTCCCATCCTTGGCTGGCTGACTTTTGGCAGTCATTTGGAGAAACAGCCTCTCAAGTAAATTTAAAAAAAAAATTTTTTTTTAAGATTTATTTTATTTAATGGAAAGACTAAGGGTTACAGAGAGAAATAGAGCCGGAGAGAGAGAGATCTTCCATCCACTGGTTCACTCCCCAAATGGCCGCAGTGGCTGGAACTGAGCTGATCCGGAGCCAGGAGCGTCTTCCAGGTCTCCCATGTGGGTGCAGGGGCCCAAGCACTTAGGCCATCTTCTTCTGCTTTCCCAGGCCATAGCAGAGAGCTGGATCAGAAGTGGAGCAGCTAGGACTCGAGCTGGCGCCCATATGGGATGCTGCACTGCAGGCCAGGACTTTAACCCACTGCGCCACAGCTCTGGCCCCAAAAATGAAAAATTTAAACTAACAAAATAAAGAGTATATGCCATGAGTCAACAGGCTGTATAGACTACAGACTAAATCTGATGTTGGCTTTTTGTTTCTTTGTGGTTTTTTTGTATGGCCCATAAACTAAGAATGCTTCTTTTCTCCAAAAAGAAGAAAAACAAAACGATTTGTTTTTTGGTTTTTTATTTTATTTATTTGAAAGGCAGAATTATAGAGAGGTAGAGAGAGAGAGGTCTTCCATCTACTGGTTCACTCCCCAGATGGCTGCAGTGGCCGGAGCTGTGCCAATCCAAAGCCAGGAGCCACTAGGTCTCCCACGTGGGTGCAGGAGCCCAAGGACTTGGGCCATCTTTTGCTGCTTTCCCAGGCCACAGTAGAGAGCTGGATCGGAAGAGGAGCAGCCAGGCCTCGAACCAGTGCCCATATGGGATGCCGGCACTTCAGGCCAGGGTTTTAATCCACTGTGCCACAGGGCTGACCCCCTATGGGTTTTTTTTTTTTTTTTTTATACTAAAAAAATAATAACAGGTACTGGCCGGAGGAAACAGTGTGGTAAGGATTAGTTAGTACAGGTAGATTTCAGACCCCATGGGCTGAAAGGGTTGGTGACCTAGGAGAGGCACACGTGAGAGTTGGTCTGTTGGTGATCCCGTTTTATACTCCATCCTCAGGTGTCTAGAGACCATCTTCGAGGAACCCAAGGAACGAAATGGTACACTCATCTCCATCAGCCAACAGAAGAGGAAGCGGGTCCTAGAATTTCAGGATTTTACAGTCCCACGGAAGAGGCGAGCCCGAGGCAAAGTCAAGTTGGCAGGCAGCTTCACCCGGGCCCAGAAGGCAGCTCTGCAGAGTCGGGAGCTGGATGCCCTTCTGATACAGAAACTGATGGAACTGGAGACCTTCTTTGCCAAGGAAGAGGAGCAGGAGCCGTCGGCAGGCTGTTGAGAAACAGTTCGGTTTGGGAGTCTCCGTTTTCGATGTTTTTAGCCCGCCTCAGAGAGGTTGCCTAATTCTGCCCTACCGCCCAGACCACTCAAGATGCACAGTCCATACGTTTTTACCTTTAAGGTGCAACTGTTTAGGAACTGAAGGAGGGAAGGAGGACCCTCTACTTCTACTGCTGAGTCAGAGCCTCAGGAATGCTCCCTTTCTCCTGGGAACGGTCCTGGCCCGGATGGCGTCTTGCCGTGTCCTCCAGCCTCTGCCAGCCACAGGAGGAAGACGCTGCGAATCTCAAGTAAACACTAGGATTCCGAGGACTCCCCGCATTTGCATGTCCGTATGAAAGTCCCGCTTTGTTTATGGTGGTGCTAAACCAAGATTATCTAGAAACGTGGCCCAGGGAGGGAGCCCCAGCGTCTTGTCCTGCGTGGTCTCCCCAGCTCCTGGCAGCCATAGAGGAAGGATGAGCTGTTGTGTTTTCTAGTCCCCTGAGTGTGTCTGCCCACAACCTGTTTGGGTACGTGTGTGCGCGTGTGTGTGCTCATGTGTGTGCATGTGTGTATGCGTGTGTGGCTTTTCCCCATCATTTTCTCCCCTCTGTGACTGTGGGTCACCAGTGCCAGAGGAGCCCGTCCAGGCCCCATTCGGAGTAAGTTGCACTTTTTAATGTTGTGATGTTGATTATTTTCATTTGTTTTATTTCTTTTTTTTTTTTTTGTATTATTATTGCTGCATGTTTGGAGCCTTTAAATGTGATTTTTTAAAAACAATTTTCTAAAGACATTAAGGAGAAAGAAAATACACGTGTCTTACACAGTAGGCATTGGCCCCAGCTGATGGGTGTGTGGAACAGATATTTTCTCATTCGTGTGTTCCCAGCAGTTCCCTCCCCATCTCCTGCTTCTTGGTAACTCATGAGAGGGGGCACCATTTTCACGTGGGTTTCCTTCTTTCCCACTAGGTACATGTGTTTATTTTAGTGTTGGAAGAGCAGGTTTCTCTCCCAGTGATTTTAAAGACTCCCAAGATTGAGTGTGGTCCCAATGGGTTTTATCTGAAGTTGTGAAACGCAACAAAGTTGAATACAACGGCTTGGCTGCTGATGAAGGCCGACCCAGAGGTTGGTAGCGGTCAGAGCGACCTGCTCTAAGAGTTGGGCTGGGGAGAGTCGGAGTAGTGGTTCAGACCCAGCGACCTGTTCTTGTGGCACAATCATGAAATTCCACGACCAGCCCTGTCTTGAGGGCACCGCATGTCCTGTGGGCTCCTGTGTCAGGCATACTGGAGATGCCAAATGCCAGAGGTAGCCGAGTTTCTGGGTCTGGGCAGTGGGAAGCCGGGAGCCCAGCAGGCCTGGAGGCCTCATTCCTTCCCCCTAAATCCTGTGTGCCCTGGCCCTGCTGCCCCTTCCTCTCCCTCCCTCGTGATTTTTCTTTCTCTCTAAATGAGAGTGCAGAGAATTGACATTCCTTGGCAGCCTCAGGACACTGGTCACCTCTTCTGTCCTCTCGGAGCCACTGCTGTGAAACAGCCTCCTGTGGGACGGTGCCGAGTCAGTCTGTTAGGGGAGAGCGAGTGGTGCCGTCCAGGAGCGTTGGCCGACTCTCCTAGGTTTCTTTGGCTTCCCCCATTTGGTTGGGGTAGGGGAGGTGGAGGGAGGGAATTGAGGGTGTTGTCTATGTGCCTTCGCGGGTTGAAAGTCTGTGCCACACTGGAGCAAAAAAAAAAAAAAACTAAAAAACTGACATGAGCAGGATAGAAAGTGCCACATCTGTCTTTGACGCCTGCTGCCTCAGACGGAGCATTAGTCAAAGTGAAAGATCGCAGCATGCTCATCTAAGGCTAGGGCCAGACAGGATTGAGAGCCACATTCCCGCACCGGCTCTGAATGGTCCTGGTCCGATTCCGCCCGTGCCCGTCTCCGGTGCCCTGGCTGTGTGGACAGGATGGGTCTCGCCTCAGCACCCCTTCCCTCCCGGGGCGGGGCTTCTCAGACACTAGATGCTTCTTCCTTTTGTTTAAGGAGGTGGGAGGAGTTGTGTACTCTTAGGGAGCGTAAACCAGCCCTGTTGGCCAGCTCCCTCGCCAGCGTAGATGAGGCGGTGGTGTCATCCGGCCAGTGAAAAGTGAGGTGGCATAGCTGTGGAATCACCAGCGTGACAGAGACGCAGCTTCAAGTTTGCCTGTCACAGGCGTGGCCCCGAACACAGCCTGGGGCAGTGATTTGGAACATTGGCATTTAGGACTGCAGGAGACAGACACCTGGGCTCCTTCCTTGTCCAGAAGGTGGTGGGGAGAAGCCACTCTGAGGCCAGCCCTGCCTGTCCTTGCATTCTTGGTCCGCACCCTGGCTGAGTCCCTCCGCTGCTAGGAAGTTAAGGAGGCACCCCGCTCCAAACTCCTGTAACTTCCCTGAAGTTGAACATCACCTTCCAGCAGGCTTGGCCAGACCTGTCTTAACATCCAGTTTTGCCACCGGCCTGGCCACCTGCAGTGCCGTCAGTTGTCCTCGGAGCCTGTGGTCGCTGAGCATGGTGGGAAACACAGGTGAGCCGCTGGCGTGCCGCCCGCCCAGAGCCAGAGGAGTTCTGCACAGTTTGAGGATGGGCTGGGAAGTGAGAGCTGGTTACAGCTCACTCGGCTACAGCTCACATCTGCAAATGGAGTTCTGAGTCCCCCGTCTGGGAAAGGAGCAGAAGTCTCAGGTGTGCTCAGGGTTCTGCCCGTCAGCTTGTTGACTGAAGCTTTCCACTTTGATTTGGTTTGCTTTTTTCGTGTCTTTCAGTGTCTAGCTTATACTAGCCTCCCCCGACTCCTTTGGGCCTCATCTCCCGTTAGTTTGAATGTACCTCATCACCTGTTAGAGCAGTTTGTGTCCGCTTCGTCTTACTGACCTTGCCGCTGGGGGAGGTGCGGTGGGAAGACGGGTAGCGTTTGCCTTACTCGGAGCCGGGAGAGCTCAGAAACGTATGCTGTGAATCCCAAAACCCAGCGCTCCTCCAAGAGCTGTGAAAATCATGATACCTTGTCACACTTGCCTGAAACGGTCTTTTTGCCCGGGTGCCAGAGCCAACCTAAGGTCAACTCCAGATCCCCCACCCCAGCCCTGCTCTGGCACGATGCTCCGCCCGTGGCTCGTTCCCCACCCACCGGAGGCCTGCGGCGGCACGTCCAAGGCTGCAGGGCAGCCTCCAGCAGCACGCGGCTGGGGCTCTGTCTCCAGGCCGGGAGTCCGCCTCCCGACCAGCACCGTGTTTCTGAAGGTCCGTGGAAGGCCAGCTTTTAGGCAGCGATACTTTCCTCCTGGGGGGAATCGGGAAGTATGCAGTTGGTGCTTTCTTTAATTCCTTTGTTTTGTGTCGTTTGTGTACGCATTTCCCCTGGTATCATGGAAAGGACCTCTCAAGTAACCACATCGTGGGTGGCTGTATCCAAAGTATAAATAATTGGCCGGAGGTATGGAGCACCCGTCCCTGATTTCTCCTAAGGAGGGGCTCCTTGCCGGAACTGAACGTCTGCATGTGAGAAGCTGGCTCGGGGAGAGAGACTTAATTCTCCCAGAATCCTGGTCCCGTGTCTTCACCTGGCCACACACTGAGCAGCAAAAAGCGATTTTGACTGTGAAGTGGGGATCCCCAAGTGTGCAGCCTGCCGTCTGGCACTGCAGCCTTCACACCTGAAGCCTGTTAACTGTGTGTCTCCACAAGCCCCTCTCTGGTGCTGAATTGGACCTGCATTCTTGGTGAGAGGCCTCAGCGTCTCTCGGGCCAGCCTGGGCCAGTAAATAGCTGCCTGACGTGTTCATATGATCATGGTCAAAAGTTCAGTGAAATTTGTACATTTTTGGTAACATTGGCATACATGATGCCCCTGCAGTTCCTTTTCTTTTTGGTAGTATGTGATTCTAAAATGCTCACTGTTATGTGTGTTAATTTATGAAAATAAAAAAACCTTTTTTTTTTTTTTTGAAAACCTTTCAAATAACTCTCTGGGCTATTTTATTGTTACGGGTTGGTAATAGGTTAAAATTTGCCTGTCATGTTGTGAAGTTTTTTGTTTTAATAGTCATTCCACAGTTATGTTTCACATCAAATGTTAATTAATGTGCTCACCATCTTCTGAAGCTTGTCCTGTGCTCACAACATGTAGAGCGGATGAACATTGGTGCAGTGGTCAAGATGCCACTCGGGATGCCTAACACCTTAGATCAGAGGGCCTGGGGCCGGGTCCCAGCTCCGTTCCTGACTGCAGCTTCCTGCCAGTACACACCCTGGGAGGCAGTGGTGATGGCTCAAGTCCTTGGGGCCCCTGTCAACCACGTGGGAGACATGGATGGAGTTCTGGGCTTTGGCTTGGTCCTGACCCACCCTGGCTATTGTGGGCATTTGAGGAATAAACCAGTGGATGGAAGATGTGTTTGTACCACTCTGCCTTTTAAATAAATAAATGTTTTTAAAAGTCTCTTTCTGGGACTGGCCCAGCAGGTGAAGCTGCCATCTACAATGCGAGCATCCCATAATGGGTGCCTGTTCAAGTCCTGGCTGCTCCCTGCTAATGCACCTGGGAAAGCAGTGGAAGGTGGCCCAAGTCCTTGGGCCCCTGCCACCCAGTAGGAGACCTGGATGGAGCTCCTGACTTTGGCCTGGCCCAGCCCTGGCTGTTGCAGCCATTTGGAGAGAGAACCAGTGGATGGGAAATCTCTGTAACTCTGACTTTAAATAGTCTTTAGAAAAAACTAATCTCTATGGTGTCATGCCCTCTTCCAGTGATGGAGAGCTCACTTCTGCAGTTCTGGGACTTCTTACATTGTTATCTTTTAAATTATTTATTTGAAAGGTGGAGAGATCATCCATCCACTAGTTCGTCCCCCCACATGGCCGTGGCAGCCAGGCCAAAGGCAGGAGCCAAGAACTCCATCCAGGTCTCCCGTGTGAGTGGCAGGGACCCAATATTTGACCATCACCTGCCACCTCCCAGGTGCATGAGCAGGAAGCTGGAGCAGAGGCAGAAGCAGAACGCCATCCCAAGCACTCTTGACATAGGATGTGGGCGTTCCAAGCAGGGGACATGCCACAACACCCATCCCCCAGGGACTTTTTAATGGTGTTCTAGAAAATCCCCAATTCTTCAACTTGCCGGGTGACTAGCTGACTCTCCTGCCCTCTTTCTCAAACCTTCCAGGTCTCCTTCCTTATCAGTAACTGATAGCTTTGTCTGGTGGCTCCTGAGGAGGCAGATGGTGTTTGAACAGAGCTTCCCTAAACAGCCCCGGCGTGCACCGCACCCACCTTGTGACAGGTGCACTTGGTGTCCACTGAGCAGCTCCTCTGTTTTGCAGCAGGCATGAGGCCAGCGATTCCCACCCGGCTCACTCAGTCACTCCCGTTCCGTCCCCGGCTCAGGCCACCGTATGCTTTGTAGCACTTTCTAGCACTCCCCATATGCGAAGTTACTTCAAAAAGTCATGGAGGTGGAATTGGAAGATGAATTCAATTTTGGCGCAAAAGCCCCATTATTGAAATCCATGCATGCAAGCATGTCAGTCACTGCGTGAAAGCTCCTTGAGGTCAGGAGCTGTTTTGCCCCACCCCCACAACAACCCCCCCACAGGCACCCAGAACATTACATCACCGCCATTCACCACAGTAACTTACCTTTCGGTCAACGATAATCCCGTAAGAAATCCTATCAGAATGTAGGACACACAGTCGTGGGTGGTGCCTACACGATTGTGTTCCTGGTCTGGATTTGCTGTGCGTTTTAGAGTGTGCTCACAAAGAAAGCTTACAGCAAAACTGCTCCATCGGCCCCTACACCTCTCACTTTGATGGTTTCTCGATTGCATCAAGGCTGTGTCGAGGGCTTGGCCTATACCATCTAGGTCTGGTACTGTTCACACAATCGCCCAACAAGCATTGCCCAGAGTTCAGTCAGGACGCCGTCTGGATGGCACCGCTCAGTAAGCACTTGGTGAGGCTGTGAGTGGCTGCACACACCTGCCCAAATTCTCGCCAGCTCTTTGAGTATCTCAAGACCCCTTAGTTCCTCTCCCCTCTGCAGCCATTGTTCAAGGGACCTATTGGCAACTGCTCAGACACTGATGTTGGAACCTGGCCCATTCAGCACAGGTCCAGATGCAGCCATACCCGTGACACCCTCTGAAGTTCTGATTGGCTGCAGCCCATCACCAGTGGTGATGGCGATTGGGGTCACCCATATAGCTGATGTACCTACCTAGGAGGCCTAGATGGAGTTGCTGGTCCTGGCTCCTGGCCCAGTCCTGGGCTGTTGTGACCATTTGGGGAATGAACCAGCAGATGGAAGATCAGCCTTTTTTCCCCCTCTGTCACTCTGCCTTTCAAATAAATTTTTTCTTCAAAAAAACTCTCATGACCTCTCCCTTAAACTATACAATTTGAACAAGAAGGATCTACCCACAGCCACTCTTGTTCCAACTTTACACTGCAGTCAGAAACCCCATCCTGGTCTCCCGTGTGAGTGGCAGGGGCCCCATCTTCCTTCCCAGGCGCATTAGCAGGGAGTTGAATTGGAAGTGGAATGTGTCTTGGGATCTAAAATGGGTTTTCTTGACGGCATGTATTGGTTTCCTGTTGCTTCTGTATTACCACAAACTTAGTGGCTTTAAAGCACCTGACTTTATCCTCTTATATACTAATCTTTTTAAATTATTTATTTGAAAGTCAGATTTTACACAGAGAAGGACAGGCAGAGAGAGAGAGAGAGAGAGAGAGAGGTCTTCCATCTGCTGGTTCAGTCCCCAGTTGGCCGCAATGGGCAGAGTTGGACTGATCTGAAGCCAGGAGCCAGAAGCCGCCTCTGGGTCTCCCACACAGGTGCAGGAGCCCAAGGACTTCGGCCATCTTCCACTGCTTTCCCAGGCCATAGCAGATCCAGAGAGCTGGATTGGAAGTGGAGCAGCCAGGACTTGAACCAGTGCCCATATGGGATGCCAGCACTGCAGGCAGTGGCTTTACCCACTACACCACAGCACTGGCCCCTAGAATCCTTTTTTTTTTTTTTTTAAGATTTATTTATTTATTTAAAAGAGTTGCACAGAAAGAGAAAGAGAGAGAGGTCTTCAGTCCAATGGTTCACTCCCCAGTTAGTCACAACTGCTGGAGCTATGTCGAACAGGAGCCAGGAGCTTCTTCTCGGTCTCCCATGTGGATGCAGGGGCCCAAGGACTTGGTCCATTTTCTGCTGCTTTCCCAGGCCACAACAGAGAGCTGGATCAGAAGTGGAGCAGCTGAGCCTGGAAGCGGCGCCCATATGGGATGCCGGTACTTCCGGCCAGGGCGTTAACTCGCTGCCCTACAGCGCCAGAGCAAGGCCAACTTCTGGAAGCCAAAAAGGACAACCTGTTTCCTTGTTCTTCTCAACTTCTGGCCGATTGTGTTCCTTTGTGACCCCTGCCTGATACCGCTTCAACCTGTTGTTGCTTCAGTTGCCACATCACCATCACCATCTCCATATCGCTCGCTCGGATTCCCTGCCTTCCTGGTGATGACTTGGGGCTCACCCAGACAACACAGAATAATCTTGTTTTAGGATCCTTAACTTCATGACATCTGAAAAGTCCCCTCACCTTAGAAGATACCATTCAGGGGTAGGCGTTTGGCCTAGCGGATACTGGTTAAGGAGTCCCTGGGTTTGAGTCCCAACTCAAGCTCCTGACCCCAGCTTCCTGCTAATACAGACTCTGGGACGCAGTGGTGATGGCTCAAGGAATTGGGCTCCTGCCACCCACATGGGAAACCTTGCTTGCATTCTTAGTTCCTGGCTTAGGCCTGGCCCAGCCCCAGCCACTGTGAGCATTTGCAGAGTAAGCCAGTGGATGGGTGTGGCTCGAGTTGGGGTTCAGCAGTTTAAGCCACCGCTGGTGGTGGTTGGAGGTCCAGCTGCCCCACTTCCAGTTCAGCTCCCTGCTGATGCACCTGAGAAGGCAGCAGAAGATGGCTCCTGCCACCCATGTGGGAGACCCAGCCCTGACTGTTGTGGCCATTTGGGTAGTGAACCAGCAGATGGAAATTACAAACAAAAAATGGCTTTATGCAGGCCTTTGCATTGCCATGTGTAAAAGATATTTGTTTATTTGAAAGACAGTTCCAGACAGAGGTAGAGCCAGAGAACGGTCTTCCATTCCGCTGGTTCACTCCCCAAATGACCACAGTGGCCAGAGCTGATCCGAAGCCAGGAGCTTCTTCTGGGTTTCCCATGCGGGTGCAGGGGACCAAGCACTTGGGCCAATTTCTGCTGCTTTTTCAGGCCACAGCTCTCGCAGAGAGCTGGATCAGAAGTGGAGCAGCCAGGACTCGAACCAGCAGCCATATGGGATGCTGGTGCTGCAGGCTGCGGCTTTAACCTGCTGAGCCACAGCGCCAGCCCCATAGGGGTGCTCTTTATTTCTTCATGTGGATTTGAGTTACTCTGTCCGGTCTTTAGCCTGAGTATTCTTTTCAGTATCTACGACATGGCAGGTTTGCTGACAAAATTCCCTCAATTTTTGTTTATCTTCAACATCTTAATTTCTTCATTAAAAAAAAAAAAAAGTATGGAGCTGGTGCTGTGGCGCAAGCAGGGTAAGCTGCCACCTGAAACCCTGGCACCCCAGGTGTGCACTGGTTCAAGTCCTGGCTGCTCCACTTCTGATCCAACTCCTTGCTAATGTGCCTGGGGAAGCAGCGGAAGAGAACCTATATCTTCTCTGTCTCTTCATCTCTGTTTGTAACTCTGCCTCTCAAATAAATAAATAAATCTTTGGGGGGGGGGCAGTGCTGTGATGAGGTAAGTTAATTCTCTGAGGTGCCGGCATCCAATATGGGCACCAGTTCAAGTCCCCACTACACCTCTTCTGACCCAACTCTCTGCTGATGGCCTGGGAAAGCAGTGGAAGATGGCCCAAGTGCTTGGGCCCCTGCACCCACATGGGAGACCCAGAAGAAGCTCCTGGCTGCTGGCTTCAGACCAGCCCAGCTCTGGCTGTTGCTGCCACTTTGGGAATGAACCAGCAGATGGAAGATCCCCCTCCCCCACAACTATTCCTTTTAAATAAATAAATACATCTTTTAAAAAGTTTTCAGTTCATCTGCAAGTTTTTTCAAATTGTTCCAAATCTCCACAAGTGGACCCTCACAGTTCAAACCCTTGTTGTTCAAGACAACAGCCTTTATACCAACGCCGTGAAGAAACATAATTTTTAATTTTTTTTTAATGGAAGAAAAGTTTTATCCACTAAGACAAAAGTGCCTGGGGCCTAGGAAGTATCCACATTGTCATCACCACCAACGCAGCAAAATTGTTTTGGAAATTGAAAGCTCAAGTCACAAATTCTAGGCTCATTCTGCCACCTAGTGGCAGCAAAGCACCTGCACGAAAAATATTGTCGGGGACCAGACCGGAGGAACCGTGCCCCTAAGATGGCGCCCACTTCCTGCTTCCGGGTTCTTCCTCACCTAGGGGACTTCCCGCCTCACTACGAACTTTCCCGCTCCGCCGCGAAATTGCCCTATCCCAGCGCTTCTAGCCTGTCACGCGATTCATGACGTGTATTGTGCATATATACCCTTGCAATCCGGATGTAGTGTGTCTTCTCCCCAGAAGAGATCGAAGCTGGATCTCCTGCTTGCCGAGCAATAAAGGAACCCCGTTTAAAGTGTTCGGTCTCTGTCTCTTGCTGGACGAGGGCGGCGCCGAGCAGCTGGTGGCCCGTACGGGGAAACTTCCTCTACTTTGCCCGGTAAGTGGAAGGTAAGCGAGGTAGGTCTTACCGCCTGGGGCTCCGCGAGTGAGGTATATCTCGTGGTTGGAGGGTGGACGCACCCCGAAATTGCGGACGTGTTTTCCCGCTTTAGATTAAAAATGGGTAATTCATCTAGCCATTCAATGTTAATTAATCCGTTAAAAATACTGCTACGTAGCAAAGGAATTAAGGTTTCTAAAGCCACGCTTGTTAGGTTTCTTGGATGTGTTGATTTTTTTGCACCGTGGTTCGTCCACACGGGTCAGATAACCCTTGAATCCTGGGAAAAATTAGGAAAGGATTTCCAGCGGACGGCTAATGATCCCAAGGAGCCCGATCTTGATCCCATCGTACTCCCCTTATGGGAGCTGCTGCGGGCATGCCTCCGAGAGGAGAGATCGGAGGGAGCGGACCGCCCAGCTCTTACGGCGGCTCGTGAGCTGCTCGAGGAAGTTCGTTCTCAGAGCTCGGATGGCGCCCGGGACCTTATACATTTCAAGGACACGGGTTGCCAAACTTCCTCATTAGCCTCGGGCTCCGAGTGAGAGGGACTGTAATCCTGGATCCCCGCCTCCTTCGTATGCGCAGCTGCGACAAAAGTTAAAAGATGCCTGTGCGCGCCCTCCAGTGCCTACGGCTCCTCCTATTGATATCATGCCCGTCCATCAGATCGGAGGCGCAGCGCCCCCTGGTGATGGTCACGCAGATGTAACTCAGCCCCATCTAACACCCGTGCCGCCGTGGCCATCAAATGCCCCAAATGCGCCACCTTCTTCAGGCAGACAGTTTCATCAACAAGCCTGGAAACAGTTGCGAACTAGCGCTCCCGCTGCCCCCGCTCAGGCTTACCCTGTTTTGGCCGTGGGCACGAGGGAGGCCCGACACGAGCCATTAGACATGACAATATTAAAACAACTTAAGGCCGCGGTCCATGACTATGGGCCCACGGCCCCGTTCACATTGTCACTCCTTGAATCAGTCGGCCAGTCCATTTTAACACCTAGCGACTGGACCCAATTGGCTCGGGCCTGTTTGAGTCCAGGCGGCTTCCTCATGTGGCAGTCTATGAATACAGAGTGCTGTCATGACCAGGCGGATGATAATGTTGAGGACGGCCACCCTACGTGGAATGCTGATATGCTTTTAGGGCGGGGACCTTATCAGGCCGACCAGACCCAATTCCCCAGACAAGTATATAGGCAAATTTCCAACTGTGCCCAACGTGCGTGGAGGCAGGCGTCCAATCCAGGTGACTCAGCTAGCCACCTCACCAAGATTATTCAGGGCCCGGCCGAACCTTTCGCAGACTTTGTTGCTCGTATACTTGAGGCTGCATCGCGTATTTTTCCTCCCGAAGTTGATGTTCAGCCGCTGGTCAAGCAAATCATTTTTGAACAGGCTAATAAGGAGTGCAAAAACATTCTTCGACAGTATAGACATAAATCTGTAGATTCTTGGCTAAAACTCTGTAGAGATACCGGTGGACCACTTACTAATGCGGGCCTAGCTGCTATGTTGGCCACCACTCTAAACCCCTCAAAATTCGGAAAAAACGGCTCAAAGACCAAATCGGTCCGACCATCTATTTCTTCAGGGCTTTGCTTTCAATGTCACCAACCGGGTCATAGAAAACGCGATTGTCCCACTCTCAGCCACGGATATCCCACGGCACAGCCTTCAGGCATAGAGCCTTGTCGTCGCTGCCGCAAAGGCCCTCATAGGGCAGAGGAGTGCCGTTCTGCTTTCGATATCGACGGCAACCCGCTTACCGGTACTGCCCAGGGGTCAAAAAACGGCCAGAGGGGGCTCCCCAATCCAGCGAGGAGCCCCCAAAAACAAATCTACTCTCAGGTTCCTCCTCCCGCGTCAGCGCTGTACCCAGTACACCCTCAGCTCGTGCCACCCACGGATCAGCAGGCCTGGACCTCTGTGCCACCTCCCCTCTCCTCTTAACTCCGGAGATGGGGGTACAGTTGGTGGAGAGCGACTGCTCTGGACCGCTGCCACCAAATTCGGTTGGGCTGTTGTTAGGTCGAGCCTCTGCTGCCCTCCGAGGGCTAGCCGTGATCCCTGGAGTAGTTGACCCTGATTTCACTGGTAAGGTAAAAATTATGGTACAGGCCCCTCAAGGACCCGTAGTAATCAATCCTGGAGACCGAGTCGCACAGATGCTATTACTACCCAGTCTTCACTCTTTAACCTTAGCTAAAAATCATGTTCGTGGTACTGGTAGTTTCGGATCCTCTGGCACTAATTTCACCGGCTTACATATGCTTTTAAACGAACGTCCCACTCTAGTGTTGCAGATTAATGGTAAGGATATCAAGGGACTTTTGGATACAGGAGCCGACAAGTCCATTATAGCAACAAAGGACTGGCCCAGTTCATGGCCTACAAATGTGGCGGAACAAACTTTACAAGGACTTGGTTTCGCCCACTTCCCAAAAATCAGTGCGACCTTATTATCATGGCAGGATAACGAGGGTCATAAAGGACAATTTTCTCCATTTATTTTACCTCTCCCCATTTCCCTTTGGGGGAGAGATGTCTTGGCCGAAATGGATGTTGCCTTGGTCACCACTTCCCCTGCCGTACAATCTATGCTACAAAAAATGGGTTATGTCCCCGGCAAGGGACTCGGCATTCAGCTTCAGGGTCACCCTTCTCCCATCCAGCCAAAGCAAAAACCAAGTAAGGCTGGCCTGGGTTTTTCCTAGGGGTCACTGTCTCGCCTCCTAAACCAGTGGAGCCTTTACCCATCTCATGGCTGACAGACGTACCCGTCTGGGTTCCACAGTGGCCCCTATCTCAAGAAAAACTGGAGGCAGTCAACGCCTTGGTCCAGGAACAAGTTAACGCTGGCCATTTGATCCCGTCCACCTCGCCGTGGAACACGCCTATTTTTGCCATTCGCAAAAAATCAGGCCAATGGAGACTCTTACATGATCTTAGGGCAGTCAACGCACAAATGCAGCCTATGGGCCCTGTACAACGTGGCCTTCCCCTACTTTCAGCGCTCCCCAACAAATGGCCTGTTATTGTTATAGATCTTAAGGATTGCTTCTTTTCCATTCCATTAGATAAAAAGGATACCCCGCGTTTTGCCTTCACCGTTCCCACCCAAAATCAAGAACAACCGGACAAACGATGGGAATGGACAGTCCTACCTCAGGGAATGACAAACAGCCCCACCATGTGTCAAATCTATGTAGCCCAGGTGTTGGAGCCTCTTAAAAGCCAGTATTCCGACTGTAAATACCTACATTATATGGATGACCTACTGTGTACGGCTCCCACTATGGAAAGACTTCTAGCCTTGTACAGTGAGCTCCAACAAGTGTTAAAAAAGGCGGGGTTACATATTGCACCTAACAAGGTACAGCTGTCATCTGTGGTATCTTATCTTGGAGCTATAGTCACTCCTACTCAAATTAAACCTCAAAAAATACAAATAAAAACCAATACTATTTCCACCTTAAATGACATACAAAAACTTTTAGGGGATATCAATTGGATTAGGCCCTACCTTAACATCCCTAATGCTACATTACAACCCCTCTTTAATATACTTAAAGGAAATCCGGATCTTACTTCCCCCCGAACCTTCACCCCTGAGGCTAAACAAGCGTTGTCAGTTGTCAATGATGCCCTTAGTAAAGCTGCCCTAAAACGTTGGGACCCTAAGGGAGACCTCACTCTTTGGGTTCTTAACACCCTCAAACAACCTACCGCGGTCCTATGGCAGGATGGGCCCCTCCTCTGGATTCATCCTTCAATGTCATCCTCTAAATCTATTAGTTACTATCCCGTGGCAGTGGCGGAGGTAACTCTCCTAGCCATTCAAAGGGCTATCCAACACTTTGGCCGCGAACCATCTACCATAGTTGTCCCCTATTCCATGGAACAGGTACGTGTGCTGATCGCTTGTACTGACGCTTGGGCGGTCTTAGCCTGCTCCACCTCCGCAACTATTACTAACAGAACACCCTCTGATCCCTTATTAACCTTTGTTCAGTCTCACCCTGTTATTTTTCCAAAGTCCACATCCCAAAAGCCCTTACAGGGAGCCCCCGTAGTGTATACTGATGGCTCAAAAACGGGGGTCGGTGCATATGTTGTCTCAAAATCCGTGCCAAAAACATTCCAATTCGTTACTGGCTCTCCCCAGGTAACTGAGCTTCTTATAGTTAACCAAGTCCTCTCTGACTTCCCTGGACCTGTGAATATTGTGTCTGACTCACGTTACGTGGTCAACTCTGTGTCTATCCTTGAGGCCGCAGGACTAATTAATCCTTCATCCTCCGTGGCAGCAGTTTTTCTTACCTTGCAACAATCTATTTGGCGCAGATCTGCCCCTTTCTTTATTACCCACATTAGAGCCCACTCTTCCTTACCTGGACCTATGACCGCGGGCAATGCTATAGCTGACCAAGCCACACGCCCTATTTGGATATTCCAATTTCCTTCCCCAGAAAAACAAGCCACCCAGTTTCATTCAGAGTTTCATGTAAATGCAAAAACTCTTGCCGCCAAATTCGGCCTTTCCCGTGCTGTCGCTCGCGACATTGTTCGCCGCTGTGCCTCATGTCCCACTTTAACCCCTATGCCTTCAGTGGGGGTTAATCCCCGAGGATTATTACCGGGACATATCTGGCAAATGGATGTCACTCATATGTCTGAGTTTGGAACCTTAAAATATATTCATGTGTCAATCGACACCTGCTCCCAAGTAATTTTCGCTTCTCTGGAGGCGGGTGAACGTACCACCCATGTCATCAGTCACTGCCTTGCCGCTTGGGCGGCCTGGGGCAAGCCAAAAACCTTAAAAACAGACAATGGTCCTGCGTACACAAGCAAGTCATTCCAAGATTTTTGCACTCGTATGCAGGTACAACATAAAACTGGAATCCCTTATAATCCTCAGGGACAGGCCATAATAGAAAGGGCTCATCGAACCCTCAAGGCCTTTCTCTCAAAACAAAAGGAGGGAATTGCCATGGGCAAAACCCCTCGCATGCGCCTTTCCCTTGCATTGTTTACTATAAATTTTTTAAATTTGACAGATAATTCTATGTCCCCTGCTGACAGACACATGTTAAAAGAGCCATCTTCACGAGGCTATGTTCGTTGGAAAGATATCCTCACGGGAAAGTGGTGTGGCCCGGATCCGGTATTATGCTGGAACCGAGGCGCAGTTTGTGTCTTCCCACAGGAGCCTGGAAGAGAACCTCTCTGGGTACCGGAAAGATTGGTCAGAAAAGCAACTCCACCGCCACAAGATACGCCTTTACCACCTACGGATGACATCTCCCCCGAGGCAACCGAGGTCACCACACCCTCACAAAATAACGAATTACAACCGATCAACGACACGTGAGATGTACCCTTTCTGTCTCCTTATGTTGACAGCTACCTTGCTCCCTGGCTCCTATGCAGGCTTCAATTCCAACCCACATGCCCTGCAGCAAGCCTTTGGCAACCCCTGCGACTGCAAAGGGGGAATTGCCTCTCAGCCACCCCCATACTCCCGTCCACAAACTGACTGTGGAGACAAAACTGCTTATCCTCCAAGAGCCCATGTCCCCGGCTTACCGCGCGGCTACGTATGTGTACTCAAGCCCCGTCTTTCTACTTCCCATAACAAAAACACCTCATGTCCTTGCTCGACTTTTCAGGACTCAATGCATAGTTCTTGTTATTCTACATTCTCCACATGTACTACTGCGGGTCAGCAGTTCTATTCCGCCATTTTAACTAGTACTCGCAGTCCATCTAGCCCCGACCATTTACCACAGGCGGTCTTTTCATCTCCTTACTCCTCGGCCCCCTGTGTCGGTCAGGTGGGACAATGGGCGTGTTGGCGCACTACGGCACCCGTGCATATCTCTGATGGTGGAGGCCCACAGGACCAGCTCCGCCACCAACAACTGACGCAGCGTTGGAAAACTCTCTTTTCTCCCTCCCCTTTCTTGTATCACCCCTTGGTCAGGCCCCGACCTCATTCTGTAGCCCTGGATCCACAAACTCAGGATATTCTTGAGGCTACTCACAGGGCATTAAATCTGACTGCCCCCGATTTGGCTCAAGACTGCTGGCTGTGTATGGCCCTAGGGACACCTTACCCCCTAGCAATTCCTATCCTAAATTCTTCCCTCCTCAATCTTACCACTAACAATTGTTCTGCTGCTCTCCCTTTTCCTGTACAGGTATCTTCCCCTCTAAATGCCTCCTGTATTACCACCAATTTAAATTCAACAGGTGCTGTTCCGGTAGGAATCACACTGTCACAATGCAGCGACGTACTGAACGTCAGTTCGTCCCAAAGATGTGCTCCCCCTGGTCATGTGTTGGTTTGCGGGTCCCACGCCTACTCCGCGCTTCCCTCTAACTGGACTGGGATCTGTGCTCTTGCCATCGTTCTCCCGGACATAGAGATCATTCCAGGAAGCGAACCGGTCCCCATTCCCGCTTTAGATACCTGGCCTGTCCGTACAAAACGAGCGGTCCACATGGTACCCTTGTTAGTAGGCCTTGGCATCACCACCGCCGTGGGCACCGGTACAGCAGGACTGGGAGTCTCCTTGGATAAATATACCAAACTTGCACACCAAATAATTAATGATATGGAGGCCGTAAGTCAATCTCTCCAGGAAATTCAAGACCAAATAGACTCACCTGCAGAAGTGGTCTTACAAAATAGGCGTGGCCTGGACCTTTTAACCGTGGAAAAGGGAGGTATCTGTCTTGCTTTGCAGGAACGCTGTTGTTTCTATACCAACAAATCTGGAGTGGTCCGAGATCGAATAAAAAACCTACAAGAGTCCTTAGAAAAAAGACGCAAAGAATTATACGAAAACCCGCTCTGGAGCGCCTGGAACGGATTCCTTCCTTACCTCCTCCCTCTCCTGGGCCCATTAATATCTTTGTTCCTATTGTTGTCCATAGGTCCCTGTGTGTTTCGCTGGGTGAGCTCCTTCATCAACAACAAATTGGAGAGCGTCAGACATCAGTTCCGCGCGGCGGCGTATGCTGCTCTCCACCACCGTGATCCGGATGCATATGCCATGCTGGCTCGCCTGACTTATGACCGAGTCCATACTGACGATTAAAACCCGCATCTCCCTCCCCTACTCTCGATTCACTTTTGGATAATCACTCTGTTAGGCACTCACCTTCCTCGAGCTGTCTGTCCCACTTCCCTCTCCCTCATTGGACTGTAGCACCCATCCCTGACCGGGAGCCAAAACTAGGTATGCGAGACCAAAGGTACTGCAGCAGGAGTCCACCCGGGGGTTCCGGGGGCACTGGGAGAGCATATGCATATGCATACAGGCCCGAACCCCAGCCTGTCCCAGCAAAAGGGGAACCTGATCCCTAACAGGAGCATCGAGGGTTGTGGCCAGGCCCTCGAGGCTCAGTGACTAGTGGATCATAGGCACGCTGGGTATGCACCTCTACTCTCTGCCTAGTAAAATTTCTCCCGGCCTTCCTGAGCCAGGGCCGTCGGGGGTGTGATTTGTGCAAAAAACAAAAGGAGGGAGATGTCGGGGACCAGACCGGAGGAACCGTGCCCCTAAGATGGCGCCCACTTCCTGCTTCCGGGTTCTTCCTCACCTAGGGGACTTCCCGCCTCACTACGAACTTTCCCGCTCCGCCGCGAAATTGCCCTATCCCAGCGCTTCTAGCCTGTCACGCGATTCATGACGTGTATTGTGCATATATACCCTTGCAATCCGGATGTAGTGTGTCTTCTCCCCAGAAGAGATCGAAGCTGGATCTCCTGCTTGCCGAGCAATAAAGGAACCCCGTTTAAAGTGTTCGGTCTCTGTCTCTTGCTGGACGAGGGCGGCGCCGAGCAAAATATAATACCCCATCAGCTTTGAGAACTTGGCTCCTGCCAGGTGCTTTGAACCTATGCTGCGTTTCTTCCTCATGCTCCCTCATGCATTAAGCGATCTCCCGAGGCATAGATAAGTCACCAAGGATCAAAATGCTTAAGTCATTCAACCAAAGTGTGATAACTAGTTAGTTCCCAGGGCTAGGAACACAAAGGATCTTGATTTCGGGATTTTCCATTGTTTTTTTTTTTTTTTGGACAGGCAGAGTGGACAGTGAGAGAGAGAAAGGTCTTCCTTTGCCGTTGGTTCACCCTCCAATGGCTGCCGCGGACTGCGCGCTGCAGCCGGCCGGCGCACCGCACTCATCAGATGGCAGGAGCCAGGTGCTAGGTGCTTTTTCCTGGTCTCCCATGGGGTGCAGGGCCCAAGCACTTGGACCATCCTCCACTGCACTCCCGGGCCACAGCAGAGGGCTGGCCTGGAAGAGGGGCAACCGGGATAGAATCCGGCACCCTGACCGGGATTAGAACCCGGTGTGCCGGCGCCGCAAGGCGGAGGATTAGCCTGTTGAGCCACGGCGCCGGCCCGGGATTTTCCATTGTTGAGATGGGAGGCTCGGATGGGTGAGAATTATAATAATGGTCCACATATTATAGTTTGGGGACAAGGCAGAACATTTGGAAAGTTTTGAGGATTTAGTATCTTTTATGCTGTCCGCATTTTTTTTCCAGAGCCAGAGACTGCTTAGGGAACTGTGGTGGACATTTTTTTTCTCATTATAAAAAAATTATTTTGGGACTGGCACTGTGGCACAGTGGGCTAATCCTCCGCCTGCAATGCCAGCATCCCACATGGGCACAAGTTCATGTCCTGGCTGCTCCTCTTCTGATCCAGCTTCTGCTATGTCCTGGGAACACAGTGGAAGATGGCCCAAGCATTTGGGCCCCTGCACCTGCATGGGAGATCCGAAGAGGTAGCTCCGGCCATTGCAGCCATCTGGGGAGTGAACTATCAAATGGAAGACATCTCTCTGTCTCTGCTTCTCCTTCTCTCTCTCATTCTGCCATTCAAATAAATCTTTTTTTTTTAAAGGTTTATTCATTTATTTAAAAGGCAGAGTTACAGAGAGGCAGAGGCCGAGAGTAAGTCTTCTATTCACTGGTTCACTCCCCAGATGGCCGCAATGGCCTGAGCTGGGCTGATCCGAAGCCAGGAGCCAGGAGCTTCTTCTGGATCTCCCACATGGGTGCAGGGGCCCAAGGATTTGGGCCATCTTCTGCTACTTTCCTAGGCCATAGCAGAGAGCTGGATCAGAAGTGGAACAGCCGGGACTCAAACTGGCGGCTATATGGGATGCCAGCACTGCAGGCAGCGGCTTTTACCCGCCAAGCCACAGTGCCCACCCCATAAATAAATCTTTTTTTTTTTTGACAGGCAGAGTGGACAGTGAGAGAGAGAGACAGAAAGGTCTTCCTGTGCCATTGATTCACCCTCCAATGGGCCCCGTGGCTGGTGCACTGCACCTGGCCAACCGCGCTGATCTGATGGCAGGAGCCAGGTGCTTCTCCTGGTCTCCCATGGGGTGCAGGGCCCAAGCATTTGGGCCATCCTCCACTGCACTCCCTGGCCACAGCAGAGAGCTGGCCTGGAAGATGGGCAACTGGGACAGAATCTGGCGCCCCAACCGAGACTAGAACCGGGTGTGCTGGCACCGCAAGGCAGAGGATTAGCCTAGTGAGCCATGGCACCGGCCACAATGAGTTACTTTTTCACACCCCTAAGGATTAAGTTACCAGATCTGGCTTGGGTCTGGGTTGTGAACGTTTGAAGAATGAGCTGGCGGATGGGGCCACTGTGTCTAATAAATAAATTAATTAATAAAATGAGGACAAAAGCTCTGGCTCCCTAGTGAGTGCTCACTGGGATGAACCAGCTGATAAAATTTCTCTCTCTGTCTCTCCCCCTCTTTCTGTAGCTCTGCCTTTCAAAATAAAACTTTAAAAAACATATTAAAAATAAAAAACCCACGGTCAACAAATATATCAAAAAAACATTCTCAACACTAGCCATCAGGGAAATACAAATCAGAAAACCCACAATGACATATCAAAAAAAAAAAAAAAGCATCAGACCCTGTTGAGAACTGGTTTTCTCCTTAAAACCAAAGACCCGAACCTCGGCAGGAGTAAGCACCTCCCATCGGGCACCCAGTTTGAGGACGAAGTCGCTTCTTTAGGGACCCGACATGGCTTGCCTCTGGTTCCCCTGGCAGCCGAGCCGTGGGCGGTTAAGGTGACATGACGCCAGGTGTGCAAAGCGCCCACGACAGAGCCTGGCACTTCATAAACCATAGCTGAGTTGTTGAAAGCTTCAGCGGCCCTATCTGTCTGAGCCCTGAGCGACTCAGGCTTTTGATGCGACATTCTCGGACCTGGGGTCGCTGCGATTTTCCAGGCATTTGCGGAAAGAGGACTGTTAGCGCCGCTCTCAGGGTTAGCGCAGCAGGTGCCCTAACCGCCCACACCTGTCTGCTGCTGAGTGCAGGGGGCGGGAGCTACGGGGCGGAGTTCAGACAACCACGCCCCCAGCCTTTAGCGTTCCTCATTGGCCCCGTGAGGGCGTGTGTGTGACGTCATACGCGTGCGCCTGGCATTGAAGGGGGCGTGGTCCGCTGAGAAAGGAGACAAGATGGCGGCGTCCGTGGGTCGCCGCGGTCTGTGCTTACTGCGGAACAGGTACAGCCATGCGTGGAGACTGCCTCGGAGGCGGGGGGCGACCTGAGCCAGGCGGGAGTCGGGGGAGGGGAGTCGTTTCTCTGTCATGGGCTCGCCCTCTAGCTCCAGAGCAGGTGCAGTTGCTGCCGCGGAAGATGGTCTGGATTTAGCGTGTGGCCGAACCGCTCTGCCTTTATTCTTTCTAGATAGCTGGGGTTGCCCAAGAGATTAAAAAAAAAAAGAAAGAAAGAAAGAAAAAGAAAAACGAAAAAACAAACGGAGTAGGTTGCCTGCTTGTCATCGGAGTCGAGTCAGGCCGAACGCCCTTTCCTCAGATTTGCGTTCTGGAAGGGGCGGCGCGTGTGGGAAGAGTTCTGGGCTGGGACTCAGGCGATTTGCACCTCGGGCTCGTCTGGGGTTTACATTAGGTCATTGCAAAATAGAATGCTACGGGTTGGGGACTTGGTTACCCTGGTGACCCTCAGCTCTTGGGTTCTTCGGAGTGGAAGAGACCTGTGGAGTCTTCCAAATCCAGCTCTTTGTGGAGTTGACCAGATAACAGCGCACAGAGACCCAGAGAGGTCATAGCAGAGCCCCGAGTCCTACGGAGGTATCTGACGCTTCGTGCACGGACCGGAGGGTCGTTATTCTGGGAGGAGTAGCTTGGGAGCATCCGGAATCTCTGGTAGCTGTGACTGATTCGGGGCGTGGTGGCTGTGGTTAGAGAGGCACGCCGTGCTTGTGCGATTCTGGCAGGGCTTGTGTTGCCAGTGTCGACCTAAGCCTGTGCTGTGTCGGGAGATATAGCTTTGGGGGGCTCGAAGGGCTCTGGTTTGGGACTAAAAGGGAACAAAAGTCATCACTGGCCTCTGTTAGCACTGGCGTGGGGTTAGCTATTAGGATTTGGACAGGAAGCTGGACGTGACTTTCAGTGTGACCGCCAGGTGTGCTGTTTATGAATCATCGAAAATGTCTCATGAGTTGGCAGAACTAAGAAAAAAAATGACACTCCTAAAATAGTTTTTTTAAAAAATGATGATGAAGAGGATGTACCTTACTCAGCCATCATTTAAAAACGGAAAGAAGGAAAAAGCCATGTGTTCATACCAGCGTAGGTGGACAAGACTGAATTTAGGTGCAGAGGGTGGGATGGTTGAGGATTTGGGTTTAATAAGAACAACTCTGGGCCAGTGCCGCGGCTCACTAGGCTAATCCTCCGCCTTGCGGCGTCAGCACACTGGGTTCTTGTCCCGGTTGCCCCTCTTCCAGGCCAGCTCTCTGCTGTGGCCCGGGAGTGCAGTGGAGGATGGCCCAAGTCCTTGGGCCCTGCACCTCAGGGGAGACCAGGATAAGTACTGGCTCCTGCCTTTGGATCAGCGTGGTGCACCGGCCACAGCGCGCTGCCGTGACGGCCATTGGAGGGTGAATCAAAGGCAAAAGGAAGACCTTTCTGTCTGTCTCTCTCTCTCACTGTCCACTCTGCCTGTGTGTGTGTGGGGGAAACTGTACCATACATAAAAAAAAAAAAAAAAAACCACAGAAGATAACATTTCTATGAGTTTTAAGTGAAGTAGTGTCTGTGAGATATGTAAATGAAAGCCTTGTATTTCAGAGAAGTCGTCCAATAACTAGGTGGTGTGTGATGGATGATAGAACAGAGAATGCAACATTTAGGGGTATGTTTCCCAAACTCGTTTGATAAGAATGGGCTGGGAGGTTTACTAGAAATAGATCCCCAGGTAGGTCCCCAACCCCCTGCTAACTCAGGTTCCGTTGGTCCAGATTGAGTCCCTGGCATCTGGCATCTGTCCAGGTGCCCCCACGTGGTTCTTAGGTCCAGGTGAGTACGAGCAGTAGTGCCTGGCAGTGGCTCCTTCTGCGAGGCTTCCTTTCAGCAGTGGTCAGTGCATCCCTACCACTGCAAAACACACGGCCAGGGACAATGGAGAGGGAGGGGGAGTGGAGAGATGAAGAATTTGAAAGTGTGTTTGAGCTTCCCAAGGGTGGTGAGCAAGTCTGCGGACGCCTCCCCGGGAGCAGGAGCTGTCATAGCCCCTGCTCTGTTCCCTTTTGTGTGGTAACCAATAAAGGCCGTTCGTACTGCAAATAAAATTTTTTTAAAAAGCATGTTTGAAATACTTGCGGGGCTGACATTGTGGTGTCATAGGTTAAGCTTCTGCCTGCAATACCAGCATCCCTAATGGGCGCCAGTTCAAGTCTCCACTGCTCCACTTCTGATCTGGCTTCCTGCTAATGTGCTTGAGAAAGCATCAGAGGATGGCCCAAGTGCCTGGGTCCGTACACCAATGTGGGAAACCCAGAAGAAGCTCCTGGCTTCAGCCTGGCCCATTATGGCCATTTGAGGAGTTAACCAGTGGATGGAAGACCTCTCTCTGTCTCTCTGTAACTCTACCTTTCAAATAAATCTTAAAATCAAGCAAACAAACAAGGAACCCTTGTATTCAAGGAAGTTTACAGTTTTGTAGGAGAGAGAGGAAACACTTTACTGAGTATTCTGCTACAAGGTAGGGCATGGACTAAAGCCTTCAAGAGGTCTGCCCATTGCATTTTAAAACTTTCAAGGCTTTAGAAAACAGGAGAGCCATAAGGACTGCAGTTAAAATGGTACCATCAGGCATGATGTTAAAAATGTCTTACACCCATGATGCTGCGAAGACGGACCAGGCAGGGTGGACACTGGGCATAGGCAGTGGACCTGGCCATCCCAGCGTGCACCGGCTGGGTGTCAGTCCTGTTTCTGTTCACAACAGTAATATGTAAATGAGGTGCCAGGCCCTGGGCTAAAGGTTTTCCATGGTCGTCCTACTTCCTACTAATGAGATAGGTCTTGTTTTTATAAGCAGAGAAAGGGAGGCTTAGAATCAACAGCTTCCTAAGGTCGCACAGTGATACTCCTAAATGGCAGAGCTGGGGTGTGAGCCCCCTGGTCAGACCTGCGTGCTCAGTCGTGGGTTTTAATGCCCTGCTTGTTGGAGGCTCGGGTGTCCCGTGGAATCCACCCACTCCTCTCTCAGAGACTCTGTTTCACTGCTGAGATTGAAGTCCAGCGAACAATCAGACAGACCCCTACACTGATCAGTTCACTAAGTGAGTCGGTGAGTGCCCACAGAATCCGTTTATCTCAGGGGGTGGGAAGGGCTATGAAGAAAAACGAAAGCCAGGGAATTAAGAGTTAGGAGGGTGTTCAAGATGGGCAAGTCTCAGGCGTGTGGGAGTCAGGGGATCAAGCTACACCGAGAGGGGTGCATTTGAGCAGAGAACCGAGCAATGTGGGGGTGAGCCACATAGGAGAGGGGTTTGCCCGGAGGAGCAGTTGCTGAGTGTGGGGCGCGGAAGGTTGCTGCCCGTGGCAGGAACCGGGCATGGCAAGAGGGGAGAGCGGGAGAAGGCGAACAGCGCAGCTGAGAGCAGAGGTCTGCAGGGAGGAGCGTCTGGTTGCGTCTTCTGTTTGAGAAGAGGTCGCTGTGGCGGTTCTGAGGCGGCCAGAAGAGGTCGCTGTGGCGGTTCTGAGGCGGCCAGGCCAGAGAGGGCCGGGAGTGGAAGCAGGGAGCGCAGGCTGAGGGGTCAGATGGCTTGGGCTAGGGGAGAGTAGTGGCCGTGATGGAAGTAGGCAGATGAGGGGCTGTTTTAAAGGTGGAGTTTTCAGGCCTTGCCAGTGGATGAGTAACATAAGTGGGAAAGAAAGGACTCAAGGTTGAGTCCTAGAGTTTTGACCTGAGCAGCTGGGCCAATGGTATGCTTTTTTCCAACATTGTGAATAAGCCATAATGTTGCTACTGTAACAGGCAGGCCCAGCAGCTCCCCAGTAGAACTGCTACAGCAGAAGTTTGTTTCTTACTGTGGTAAAGCCCCTAGTTGGTGGGACAGCTGTTCTCCAAGCAGTTTTTCAGGGATGCAGGCTCCTGGTATCTCCCTCCCTCCCTTCCTTCCTTTTCTTCTTCTTCTTTTTTTAAATATTTATTTAATTTATTTGAAAGGCAGAATTACAGAGAGAGGGAGAGAGAGAGAAAAGAGATGGATAATCATATCCATCTCCAAATGACCCTGATGGCCAAGGCCGGGCCAGGTCGAAACCAGGAGCCAGGAGCTTCTTCCAGGTTTCTGACATGGATGCAGGGGTCCAAGCACCTGGGCTGTCTGTCACTGCTTTCCCAGGTGCATTAGCAGGGAGGTGGCTCAGAAGTGGAGCAGCTGGGACTTGAACTGGCACCCATATGGGATGCTGGCGTCACAAGCAGCAGCTTAACCTGTTACCCCACAATGCCTGCCCCTCCTCTGGCATCTTTAGTACGTATCTTCCTAAGGTCTGCATGTTGTGTCTGCATCAAGCAGGCTGAAGGTGGATGCCTGGGAGGCCTGAATGGTCCTCACGTTCCCTTGGTTACAACTCAGTCCCATGGCCACACCTTGCCATAGGAGAGGCTGGGAAGCATAGTCTAGTTAGTGTTCGGAGGAGAAAGTGGACATGGTTAACATGTAGCTTGTCAGCCAGCACCGTGGCTCACTAGGCTAATCCTCCGCCTGCGGCGCCGGCACCCCAGGTTCTAGTCCTGGTCAGGGCACTGGATTCTGTCCTGGTTGCTCCTCTTCCTGTCTAGCTCTCTGCTGTGGCCCGGGAGTGCAGTGGAAGATGGCCCAAGTGCTTGGGCCCTGCACCCACATGGGAGACCAGGAGAAGCACTTGGCTCCTGGCTTCGGATCAGCGCGGTGCGCCGGCCGCAGCAGCCATTGGGGGGTGAACCAACGAAAAAGACCTTTCTGTCTGTCTGTCTCTCTCACTGTCCACTCTGCCTGTCAAAAAAAAAAAAAAGAAAGAAAGAAAAAGAAAAACATGTAGCTTGTCTCTGCCACAGAGAACTCAGGAGTAGGTTGGAGGTGAGTTAGAGAAGATTAGAAGTTCTGTTTTGAACGGTCAGTTTGAGATGATTCTAAATGGGGGTGTTGGGGAGCTGGATCCGGGGGTCTGTGGAGGAACACTGAGGGAATCATTGGTGTTTCACTCTGCAAAGCCTTGAGACTGGATGAGCGTCTTGTGAGACTGTATATAAGTTAAGAGGTGAGGTCTGAACCCTGCACAGGGCAACATTTGGAAGTCAGGAAGTCCAGGAGAACCCACAAGGGAGGCTGAGGAGAGATCGCAGAGGTGGGAGGAAAAATCACGGTCCCAGAAGCCAAGTGAGGAATGTGTGAGCAACTGTGTCATGTGGCCAAGAGGTCGAGTAGGATGAACCCCAGGATGTGTGCCTTGGTGTTGGTGACCTTGACAAGAGGTGACAGGTGAAGGAAAAACACCTGGCTGAGTGGAATTGGAGAGAATGGAGGCGAGGCAGTGGAGACAGTGGATACAAAGCTCTTTGTAGGAGCTGGTGATGAAACAGAGCAGCAAGAGGGGTGGAAAGGGGCCGGCGCTGTGTCACCACGGGTTAAACTGCCATCTGCAGTGTTGGCATCCTGTATGGGCACAGGTTCAAGTCTTGGGTGTTCCACTTCCAATCCTGCTCCTTGCTAATGCACCTGAGAAAGCAGCAGATGGCCCAAGTGTTTGGGCCCCTGCCACCCACATGGGAGACCTGGTTGAAGTTCCTGGCTTTGGCCTGGCCCAGCCCCATCCATAGCTACCATTTGGGGAGTGAACCAGAGGATGGAAGATATGTCTTTCTCTGTCTCTGTCTCTCTCTCTCTCTGTAACTCTGCCTTTCAAATAAATAAATTAAAACTTAAAAAAAAAAGTGCATGGAAACTGGGAAGGACATGAGGTAGATGGTGAATCTGTGAGAATGGAGGAATTACCACATTTATGTGAAAGTAAGGGTGGTCCTGTAACAAGGAACTAGCTGACGTGTGTTCCAGGAGCTGGGGCTGCAGCCGTGTACAATAAAGCCGAACGAGTGCTGTGTTCTGTGCGGGTCTCCAGAGGGGAGGGTGGACATGCAAACAGACCACCTGTGCCCCACATCCCGTGATGGTGGGTAAATGGTGATCTCCCATTCGTCCTTCCCCAGCCAAACAGAACCTCATTAAGCCTCCTGGAGCCATTCTTTCGGTTAGGGAGTTCAGCATGCATCCTGGAACACGCAACAGCAATGTACAAAACACAGCAATTTGCCCTTTGGCCAGTTTTTACACTTCCTGTGCTAAAGAATGAGAAAGCAGGGTTTTAGGCTGTTTGTAGTGGGAGTGTCCAGTGTAGGAGGTGAGCCTTGTCAGTTGTGTGAAAAGCTGTGCATGCATCGGACCTTCAGGGGTAAATGCTTCTCTCCCTCACACTTGGTTCACCTGTAGGAGAATCCAGTTCATCATGTTAGCCACATTGGTCCTGTGCTGTGAGGGTCTGTTTTTTTTTTTTTTTTTTAGATTGATTTATTTATTCGAAAGACAGAGTTACAGACAAGAGATCTTCATGTGCTGAAAGATCTCAAATGACCACAATGGCTGGGGTTGAGCCAGGCTGAGCCTGGAACTCCATCCTGCTCTCCCATGAGTGGCAGGGCCCAAGCACTGGGGCCATCCTCCACTGCCTTCTCAGGCACATTAGCAGGGAGCTGGATGGGAAGTGGAGCTATAGGAACATGAACCAGCATCCATATGGGACAGTGGCACTGCAGGCGGTGGCTTTACCCATTATGCCACAGATCCTAAGGAGGATCTTTTTAAGTCAAAAAAATTTCACGGAAAAATAAAGTGCCTAGGCCGGCGCCGTGGTTCAACAGGCTAATCCTCTGCCTTGCGGCGCCGGCACACCGGGTTCTAGTCCCAGTCGGGGCATCAATTCTGTCCCGGTTGCCCCTCTTCCAGGCCAGCTCTCTGCTGTGGCCTGGGAGTGCAGTGGAGGATGGCCCAGGTGCTTGGGCCCTGCACCCCATGGAAGCCCAGGAGAAGCACCTGGCTCCTGCCATCGGATGAGCATGGTGCGCCATTGGAGGGTGAACCAACGGCAAAAGGAAGACCTTTCTCTCTGTCTCTTTCTCTCACTGTCCACTCTGCCTGTCAAATAAATAAATAAATAAATAAAGTGCCTAAATCTGATGATGTTTATAGGCTGTCTGTACAAGACAAAATAACTAAATATTCCTGACAATATTATTTAGCATGAAAGTCATAAATAATGATTGCTTTTCACAAAAATATAAATTTAGGCATTTAATAATAGAATTAATTCTTACATCTACTTTTTAAAATTAATTATTTGAATGGCAGAGTTACAGAGAGGCAGAGAGAAAGAGGTCTTCCATCTGCTAGTTCACTCCCCAAATGGCCACAACAGCCGCAGCTGGGCTAATTCAAAGCCAGGAGCCAGGAGCTTCCTCCAGGTCTTCCACACGGGTGCAGGGGCCCAAGGACTTGGGCCATCTTCCACTGCTTTCCCAGGCCATAGCAGAGAACTGGATTAGAAGTGGAGCAGCTGGGACTCAAACCAGCACCCATATGCCAACACTTCAGGTGGCAGCTTTACCCACTATGCCACGGCGTTGGCCGCCTTACTTCTATATAAAGCTCCAAGGAAAAGAAAAATATTTATTGACAAGGATATAGGTTCATTACTTTAGATTTCAGATCACTATTTGGGAAAACTGAAGAGTTGTCTGAATTGAAAGTGCTCTTTAAGAGAAGATCCAGTGTTCACTGAAAATGAGCAGGTGGGTTACTGGCTGGCCAGTGTCAGATTTCTCCAGGTGAAGACAAAATGAAGAGAAGCAAACTGAATCTGAGCTAAAGCTACAAACATAATTGGTAATTTTTTTTCTTAGAATGCCTGAAACTTTGTCACCCTGTGGAAGTAGCTTCTGTAGCAAAGCATCCACAAAAGATGATTCCCACAATTCTAAACCAGTTGAGCCAGTCAGACCTGAAGTGAATTAGAATAGCACAACATGGTCCCCTCCCTCCCAGTACAGACGTTTAAAATGTTAAAACTTCAGCCCCGTGAACTGAAAGGAGTCTTCAAAAAGTTCGTGTATAGCAGGCATTATGAAAATACTACTCATGGATTTCAAAATTCTTTTGTACCAAAATAAACGTACCTTTTAATTTGATTTTTTTTTTTTTTGCACAAACCTTTTGAAGTACCCTTTAATTAGATCCCTGACGAGTAGGGTCCAGATGTTTACAGATCTGTGCACGGCTCTCTTGTGCTGCAGGCCCTTAGCTTTGTGTAGGAATGCTGGTTCTACTGCTTGCTGTAGTCTTGTGCTTAATTAACAAGCAAACCCCTTTTGTTTTGTAAAATCATGTCAGACTTACAGAATGTTAAGAAAAACAACACATAGAATTCCCAAATGCTCTTTATCCAAGATTCTCACATGGCAGTCATATTTGCTTTGTCATTTTCTTTCTCTGTGTGTGTATGTGTATCCATACTTTTTGCCCCTGTAGCCCTCGAGAGCAGCTTGTAGACTTGATAACCTTTTTACCTTTAAATACTTCAGTCTCTTTCCTACAAGGACATTTTCTTACGTAACCAAAGTACAAGTGTCACAACCAGGAAATGAACATTGATAGTGATATAGTGAATCTATAAACTGTATGTTATATGCAGAACCTATAAACCATACCCAAAATTTTGCCAATTGACCCACTGACTTTACTTTCAAGAAAAATACTTATGGATTTGTTTTTGCTTGATTGTAGTGTCCAGAGCATTGCCGTGAGGCATTTCCTGCAGCCCTTTCAGAAGCTGCCTCTTCAAGCCTTTCGCCCAGGTAAGGAGCAATTAGAGGTCAGGCCTCAGTTGTTTCATCTGTAAATTGGGGTAAACATAGGGTGTTGTCAAATTAAAGGAAATAGTACACACAGCATATTGCTAAAGCATTGGCTGGCATTATCTCACCATGTTTTTGCCAGCTGCACAGTACTTCATGCTGTCTGGTATTATACGATTAAGTTGTTTTAGTCTTTTTTTCTATTCCAGACAGTTCTGTAGTAACATCTTTATGCATCTTCAATATTAACTTAACGAGGTGAAATTGCTGACTAAGGTTTGTGTATTTCACTTTTGGGGTTTAGCTCAAACTGCTTCTGAACAGGGCTTAAACTCACAGGAATAGAAATTACTTGTAGGTATGTCAGTTCTCCCTTCAGCCCTGTGGACTGTGAAATTTTCAGTCTTTTAATTAAAAGAGGCCATTGGAACCGCTACAAAGATGTATGCTTATTATCAAAATAGTCTTTTGAGTCTGTCTTTCTCAAAGCTATTTTTTTATTGCCCAGTGAGACTGACTACCTTGGGGATAAAATGAGGTGGTTCATGAGAAGAACAACAGAAAGCTTCTTACCAGTGTGATAGTTAACAGGAACGTCTGGTGTTGCTTATCTAACGAGGAATTGCATGCTGGAGCACGTGGGAGTCGCAGGAACGGTAGAGGGAGACTCAGAAGTTAAGCTGTGATCTTGCATCTTAGGAAGGCAGCCATTGCGCTCTTATAAAGTGATGAGCCTAGGGACCAGGCAGCAGGGTAAGCCGTCCTTTGACATGCCTGCATCTCATGGGCTCTGCTTCTGAGCCAGCTTCCGGCTGGTGGCAGCAGGTGATGATGACCCAAGTCCTTGGGTCTCCTGCACCCATGTGGGAGACCCAGCTGGAGTCCTGGCTCCTGGCTTCAGCCTGGCCCAGCTCTGGCTCTTTCAGATATTTGAGGAATGAGCCAACAGATGGAATCTCTCCCTTTCTCTCCTCCCTTCCCTTTGTCTTGCTCTGCCTTTCAAATAAATAGATGTCTTTAAAGTGAAAAAGTAATAAGCTCAGTGTAGGAATAGTTAACAAGGGTTCATGGGGATAATTAGAGAATGGAAGAGGTTGACGACACTTGCTCTGGCTTACTTGAAAACAAATGAAACACCTCAACAACCCAAACACGGTGACGTGAGGAGCAAGCTTCCCTCCTGCTGGAAGTCAAAGGAGCAAGAGTGCGCCCTCTGGTTTTACAGGCCACTGATCGTTTAGCTCTAGCTGCTTTTTTTCTTTTAAACAGGGTACATTTAAGATCTACAGCATGATGTTTTAATATGCTTACCTTGATACACATATACAAGGGTACTTCAAAAAGCTCATGGAAAATGGAATTAAAGGACAAGTTTATTCTGGTACGCAAAACCTTTGAAAGCATACCTAGTTTTTCATAATGTACGTTTTCCATGAATTTCTTGACCTCTCATATGCATGAATTTCAAATTTTTTTGTATCAAAATAAACATACCTTTTTCTTTTTAAATTTTTGAGGGGTATGCGGCTGGTGCCATAGTATAGCAGGTAAAGCTGCCGCCTACAGCGCCGACATCATATGAGTGCTGTTTCGACTCCTGTCTGCTCCACTTCCGATCCATCTCCCTGCTAATGCACCTGGGAGAGCAGCAGAAGATGGCCCAAGTACCCACATGGTTGAGCCCCTGCACCCACATGGTTAGACCTAGATGGAGCTCCATGCTCCTGGCTTCGGCCTGGCCCAGCCCTGGCCGTTGCGGCCATCTGGGAAGTGAACCAGCGCATGGAAGATCTCCCTGTCTCTCCCTCTCTCTGTAACTCTGCCTTTCAAATAAATAAAATAAGTCCTAAAAAAAATTGTTTTGAGGGGTAGATATTGGGGCACTTCAAGTTTAGCCACCACTTGGAATGTGCACGTTCGTGTTGGAATCCTGATTCAAGTCCTGGTTCTTCCACATCCAGTCCAGCTTCCGGTTGTGTGCCTGGGAAGGCAGCAGCCCACGTGCTTGGGTTCCTGCCACCTAGATATGAGTTCTTGGCTCCTGGCTCTGGCCTGGCCCGAGTGAACCAGCAAGATGGAAGATTCTTTCTCTGTCAATGTGTGTATGTGTGTGGGGGTGTGTGTCTCCATCTCCTCTCTCTGTCACTGCCTTTAAAATAAATAATTAAATTTCAAAGTTTTATTGGAGAGTGAGAGAGCATGAGTGTGTCCTGTTCTCCTGCTGGTTCTTTCTCTAGATGCCTCTGACAGCTGAACCTGGGGCTGGTGCTGGGCCAGGAGTGGTACTCAGGTCTCCCATGTGAGTGGCAGGGACCCAATTGCTTGCACTGTTGCCGCTGCTCCCCAGGGTCTATGTTATCAGGAAGCGGGGATGAGGAGCTGGAGGCAGGAATCAAACCCAGACACTCCAGTGTAGGATGTAGGTGTCCTGTCTCTGCTAGTCTGAGTATATGCCCTGAGTCACCCTTTCAAGTGTGCAGTTTGGTGATATTTAGTATTTTCAGAGTTGTGCAAACATCACCACTAAGTTTAAAACATATATATTCCCTCCTTAGCCCCAGCCCCTGGGCAACCACTAACCTGCTTACGTCTCTGTGGACTTGTGTATTCTGGGTGCTTCATATGCAGAGTCATACAATATGCAGGCTCTTGTGGCTTGTGCTTTTTAAAACTTACTTTCTTGAAACACAGAGTAACAGAGAGGGGGTGAGGGAGGGAGGGGGAGAGAGAGAGCTGTCTTCCATCCTCTGGTTCGCTCCCCAAATGACTGCAACAGCTGGAGATGGGCCAATCTGCAGCCAGAGAGAGAGGGAGAAAGAGAGAGAGCTATCTTCCATCCACTGGTTCACTCCCCAAATGGCTGCAATGGCCATGGCTGGGCCAGGCCAAAGCTAGGAGCCAGGAGCTTCATCCGGGTCTCCCATGTGGGTACAGGGGCCCAGGGACTTGGACCATCTTCTGCTGCTTTCCCAGGCGCATTAGCAGGGGAGCTGGACACAAACAGGTGCCCATATGGCAAGCCAGTGCTGCAGGCCACAGCTTAACCTGCTGCGCCATAGAGCCAGCCCCTTGGGATGTCTTTTTATTGTTGAGTTGTAAAGGCTTTTGAGATATTGCCTTTCAGAAGACCAGGGCCTGGTCAGAATTGGGTTGATTGTTAGAGCAAGCTCACAGAGCCCTGGGTGAACAATGGGTACCGGGTTCCAAGTCCAGTGGCCCACTGGGTAGCTTCTTGACTTCTCTGTGGTTCCACATTTGCTGTCTAATTCTGTGCCTCTGGTGGCATTTGGGGTGCACTGTAGTGCCCCAGCCTGTCCTTTCTTTATTGGTGGCATTTGGAGACACCTGCGTGGCAGCAGCCTTGAGCGTGCACTCACCTTTGCTGAAGGCCTCCAAGATGTATCGACTCTCGCCAGCTCTCCTGTTGCTGCTGTGTTTTTGTGGCTTTTCCCTCTACCTGCTTTCCAGGCTCAAATGTTTCCTCTTTTTTTGTTACAGATGCCAGAAATGTTCACACTGCCCCTGCCCGAGCCTTGTTCCGGCTGCGCCCCCTGCCCATTCTGTTGGCGACAGGCGGAGGGTATGCAGGGTACCGGCAGTATGAGAAGTACAGGGAGCGAGAGCTGGAGAGGCTGGGACTGGAGATTCCACCCAAACTTGCTGGTCACTGGGAGGTAGGAATAGGCGGAACCACTGGGGTTCTCACGTGGGACTGCTGTCCGCCGCTTTTTTAATTGCCCCAAATTTGCAGTGTTTGAACAAATCAGATACCACTTCTGCGGAGCTCATGTCTCCACTGGTCTCTGTGCAAATGACAGGAGTCATTGTTTTGGTGTCTCTTCTGTCCCCAGACTTGCCCCTGGTCTCCCCAAGGGCTCTGAGTGGGAATTTCATGTTGAAGTCCTCTGAGCTCGTGCCTGGCGTGGGTGCCGGCACCCTGGCTGCTCTGTTGTTCTTGTCCTTCTCAGTCTGGCGTGGGTGCCGGCACCCTGGCTGCTCTGTTGTTCTTGTCCTTCTCAGTCTGAGTCGGGCAGAACCTGTTGGGTTTTGTGATGTGGATTCGTTCTCACTAGGAACCAGACTCAAATGATCAAAGTTGTGTTACTATCACTGCTCAGAATGCTCACATACGCCCCACGCCCCACCATACTCACGATAGGGACAGCCTGCGCTGTTGTGCAGCCATGTGCGATTCATGATTCCCGTCGCCCATCCAAGGAGGATGCCTTGGACTTCACCAAAAAAGAGTCACAGAATCCTCTTGGTGAAGGGCGGTTGCGTGTGTGTGAATGCCGTACCGTTTCCCTTGACTGTGGCAGTTTCCTCGGTGAGCTCAAGAATCTCATTAGGTTTGTGAAGGACTTATAACCAGGGGTGGCACAAGACTGGTTGTGTGGCCCCAGGCACTCGCCAGTCTGATTCGCTCTGTGACAAATTGGCGTGCTTTTAGAAAATCCCCAGCAGCTTCAAACGTATCCCAAGAGAATCTAAATGGGGAAGAAATCTACTACCTCCAAATCATAAGACGCCAGGATCGGTGATCTTAGGCATCCACTGTTTGTGTAATGGTGATGACTGCCTTATGTACGTTGACACCTGAAAGATGACTGCAAAGAGGACAGGACTGATGAGCTTGCAAGTCCTAGGGCCTGGGTGGTGACAGGACATTGGAGTGCAGTGACCTGGAGCGGGTGAAGTGAGGAGCACCTACTGATAAAGGACTGGATTAAGATAGCTCTGTTCCCGTGCTTGCGTCAAGCGGCCATAGGACCAGGGCTCCGGCATTTCACTTAAGGGAGAGGAAATGGTTTGGACCCAGAGCTTCATTATAGATTTCAGGAGGGAGAGTCCTGAATGAGCAGTTGGGAGCCAGTTCCTGTTCCACCCCAGCCCCATCTGATCGCTGTCATCACAAATGAGAAGCGGGAGATTTTTCAGGTCAGGCTGGCCATCAGAATTGTTGGGGACTTTCAGATGTTACAGATTCTTTAGCCTCATTCCTGGAAATTGGGAAAGCTTGAGTCAGATTTAAGGCCTGTGTTTTTCTTCCAATTTTTTTTTTTTTTTTTGACAGGCAGAGTGGACACTGAGAGAGAGACAGAGAGAAAGGTCTTCCTTTGCCGTTGGTTCGCCCTCCAGTGGCCGCTGTGGCCGGTGCGCTATGGCCAGTGCACCATGCTGATCCAAAGCCAGGAGCCAGGTGCTTCTCCTGGTCTCCCATGGGGTGCAGGGCCCAAGCACTTGGGCCATCCTCCACTGCACTCCCTGGCCACAGCAGAGGGCTGGCCTGGAAGAGGGGCAACCGGACAGAATCCGGCGCCCTGACGGGGACTAGAACCTGGTGTGCCGACGCTGCAAGGTGGAGGATCAGCCTATTGAGCCACGGCGCCGGCCTAAGGCCTGTGTTTTTAAGAAGCCCCTGAGTGATTCTGGTGATAAATCAGATTTAGGGACCATGGAAAGTTGAGTTGCAAGCTTCCCATGAGCATTTCACTTTTTTAAAAAAGATTTATTTATTTGAAAGAGAGATGGAGATAGGGAGAGGGAGAGAAAGACACAGACACAGAAACAGATCTTCCACCTACTGGTTTACTCCCCAAATGGCTGCAATGGCTGTAGCTGGGCCAGGCCAAAGCCAGGAACTCCGTCTGGGTCTCCCATATGCATGGCAGGGGCCCAAGCACCTGGGTCATCTGCTGTTTTCCCAAGTGCATTAGTAGGGAACTGGACTGCAAGTAAAGCAGCCAGGACTTGAACTGGTGTCCATATGAGAAGCTGGCACTAGAGGCTGTAGGCTTAACCCACGGTGCCACAATGCTGGCCCCAAAGGGCTCCATTTTTTTTTTTTTTAACTTTTTAAAAGATTTATTTATTTGAGAGAGTAACACAGAGAGGAGAGGCCGGGGGGAGGGGGGCAGGGGAGAAGGTCTTCCATCCACTGGTTCATTCCCCAGATGGCCACAATGGCCTGAGCTGTGCCTATCTGAAGCCAGGAGTTTCTTCTGGATCTCTCCCATGGGGTGCAGGGGCCCAAGCACCTGGGCCATCTCTACTGCTTTCCCAGGCCATAGCAGAGAGCTGGATCAGAAGTGGAGCAGCCGGGACTTGAAGGGGCGCCTTTTTGGGATGCCAGTGCTGCAGGTGGCAGCTTTACCCACTATGCCACAGTGCCGGCCCCAAGGGCACCGTTTTTAAGTGGTGAATGAACATTTCTGGTGGTGGTTTCACTGGAACCTAGTCCCTTAGTGTCCCTGAGATGGCCTCACATCCCCGGAGCTCCGGAAGACCGGCTGGTAGTTAGTGTTAAGAGGAGCACTATGTCTGAGGAGCACCTTGCTTTTCTGAACCCGTTTCATCTGTTATTGTGCTAGAGCTCTACAGCAGGGGCGGGCAGCTGGCCTAGCAGTGCAGACAGCCGTGTCCTGCATTTTGGAATGCCTGGATCGGATACCCACCCCAGCTCTGGACTCCAGCCTCATGCTGATGCAGACCCTGGGAGACATCAGTAATGGCTCAAGTCATCGGGCTTCTGCCACCCATGCAGGAGGCCTGGATTGAGTTCATGGGTTTGGGACTGAGTGCAGCCCTGGCCATTGTGGGGAACCAGTGGAAGGGGGAGTGCTTGCTCTTGTGTGTGTGTGTGTGTGTGTGTGTTACAGCAACTCATTGCGGTGGGCAAGGCAGATGTCAGCCATTTTGTAAATGGGAAAACTAAATGAGTGGCTGAAATTGTTCCATGACCAAGATCAGTTGTCACCAAATCCCAGATCCTTTCAGCACTATCACATTGGTTATGAAAGGTGTTGTTCCTAAAGAGCCTTGGTGGAGGTGATGAGTGGAGGTGAGCTTGCACTTTGCACTTATTTCCAGGAAGTGGAAGTGGAATAACTTGCTATGTATTTTTCTTTGATTTTATTAGGGTCACCAGTGTGTATCATCAGTACCCAAGTATAAGCAAGTATTAGGATTGCTAGTTGCTATTTTTATTGAGAGTTTATCAACTCAATGAAAATATCTAAGCTTTCCTATCCACTTTCTTTTTTTTATTTATTTATTTATTTATTTTTTTTAATTTGAGACAGTTACAGAGAGGTAGAGACCGAGAAAGAGGTCTTCCATCCGCTGGTTCAATCCCCAGATGGCCACAACAGCCAGAGCTACATCGACATCGGGTCTCCCATGTGGATACAGGAGCCCAAGGGCTTGGGCCATCTTCTACTACTATCCCAGGCCATAACAGAAAGCTGGATGGGAAGAGGAGTAGCCGGGACTCGAATTGGCGCCCATATGGGATCCCGGCGCTTCAGGCCAGGGCATTGACCCACTGCGCCACAGCTGTCCACTTTCAGTTGAACAGTTTTTCAGTTCTATCCATGTAAAATATATTCCCTCACCCACTCAAGTTCATTGCCTTTGATTGTATCTAGTTTGTGATGATAGTTTAACATTGGTTTTGAAATATCCCACAATGTCATTCTAGACAGTTATCTTAGCTTTAAGGTTTTTATTGATTTAAGGAGAGATTTTGCTTGATTGCAAATCCTGAAACTTTATAATAATTATTCTTAAATAAAATTTTAATTATTTTTTTAAAGTTTTATTTGTTTAGGCCGGCGCCATGGCTCAACAGGCTAATCCTCCGCCTTGTGGCTCCGGCACACCGGGTTCTAGTCCCGGTCGGGGCACCGGATTCTGTCCCGGTTGCCCCTCTTCCAGGCCAGCCCTCTGCTGTGGCCCAGGAGTGCAGTGGAGGATGGCCCAAGTGCTTGGGCCCTGCACCCCATGGGAGACCAGGAAAAGCACCTGGCTCCTGGCTCCTGCCATCGGATGAGGATGAGCGCGGTGCGCCGGCCGCAGTGTGCAGTCCGCGGCAGCCATTGGAGGGTGAACCAACGGCAAAGGAAGACCTTTCTCTCTGTCTCTCTCACTGTCCACTCTGCCTGTCAAAAAATAAAATAAAAAAATAAAATAAAATAAAGTTTTATTTGTTTGAAGGGGAGAGAGAAAGAGTGAGAGATCTTCCATCCACTGGCTCACTCCCAAAATGGCCACAGTAGCCAGGACTGGACCAGGCCAAAACTAGGAACCAGGAGTTTCTTCCATGTCTCCCACAAGGGGGCAGGGGCCCAAGCACTTAGGCCGCTGCTTTCCCAGGTGCATTAGCAGGGAGCTGGATCAGAAGCGGGGCAGTTGGGATTTACACTACTATGGCTCCTACCAAATTACTCCGTTCTGCTGACAGTGATCACACTATATGTTATCTGTGAGAATAGGAATCTTTCAGCTTTGTCTTGTCCTAATTCCACTCCCAGGGCTTGCTGCATAGTTGACGAGCCTCTCTTTTGTGAGGGCTCTAGTAGCTTAAAATGGGAGGTGAGGGAACAGGCGTCTGGCCTAGCAGTGTAGACACTGCCAGTCACATTGGAGGGCCTTGGTTTGATTCCTGCCTCTGGGTCTGGCTCCCACTCCAGCTTCCTCCCGGTGCAGATCCTGGCACAGCAGTGATGGCTCAGCCTGTTGCTGGAGTTCGTGTCATCATCACTGGGAGAATTGAGTTCCAGCTGCTGGCATCTGGACAGTGAGCCAGTGGATGGGAGTGCCCTCTCTGTCTCTCTGCCTTTGAAATAAGTTTTAGATATGCAAAAGGTCAGTGTGGTCGGTGAGGTCAGTGTTTCGGTTTGAGTGCCCTGACAGTTTGAGCAGTAAGCTGTGATAATGCGGAAGAGGGTTCTTGTTAGCCCTCTTGGGTGCCCAGTGGAAGAATTTGTACCTATTTCTTTATTCAAATAGAATTTCTCTTGTCACCAACACTATAGAATAACCCATAACTCCCAAACGTTTGCCACCTCAATCACTGCAGCTGTTCGTAGAGGGAGGAAGTGTGTGTGTGTGTGTGGGGGGGAGCTGGAGAGAAGAGGGGGTGGAGAGTGGAGGGAGGAGGGAGCGTGGCACTGGGAGGAGAGAGGCGCGCTCTGGGTGACATCAGCTATGTGGCCTTGCGAGTAGTTTCACCTTTGTGGCTTCTGTCTGTGCGCATTAAAGAAAGGGCTTCTGAGACACTCGACTGCTGCAAGAGTCACGTTCTTTTTATGTTCGAAAAAGAAGTTCATGCAGTTGGCTGAGTAGGAACGAAGCCTATGTGTTTGCTGCTAGGAGTTAAAAGGGACTCTGTCCCTGGCGGCAGGCGGGGTGACCCGTACTGAGCGGAGCGTCAGTCCCTCCTGGAAGGGGAGCGTTCTGCCATCCCTGGCCGCTTTCTGAAGCAGGCAGGCTCCGCATCTCATATACCCCCCCCCCAATATGTGGTATCACTTTCTGCAGTGTGGAAATAGCTTTGTCCTTTCCTTTTCTAATTACAAAAATAAGTGCTGTTTGAAACTATGTAAAAGCATTGCAAAATATGCAAATGAAAACAGAAATCACCCAGGATCCCATAGCTCACAGGAAACCAGTTAACATTTTGGTGAGCCTAGTCCTTCCAAGTTTGGGCTGTATTTAGGAACATGCATCAATTTAATTTTTGTTTTGAGTAAAATAATGTTTTAAATTTTAAATAAGAATTTCAAGTGGTAAAGAAGGGTTTCTATTAAAAGAAGTCTTTTACCCTTTACCCCATCTACTCATTCCAGTACTACTTTCTGGAAGCAAGTCTTTTTTTTTTTTCCCCTTAGTATTTGAGAGGAAATGGTAAGTTGGGGCCAGGCCAGGCCAAAGCCGGAACTCAGTCCAGATCTGCCACCTAAGCCATCACCCGCTGCTCCCCAGTGTGCGTTAGCAGGAGGCTGGAATCAGGAGTGGAGTAGCTGGAATTTGAACCAGGCAGTCTGCGATGTGCGATGTAGCATCTCAAATGGCACTGCGCCACAACCCCTGTCTCTTTTTACAATGCTTAGTTGTTGGGGCCGGCGCTGTGGTGTAGCGGGGAAAGCCGTTGCCTGCAGTGCCGGCATCTCATATGGGCGCCAGTTCGTGTCCCGGCTGCTCCACTTCCAATCCAGCTCTCTGCTGTGGCCTGGGAAAGCAGTAGAAGATGGTCCAAGTCCTTGGGTCCCTGCACCCACATGGGAAACTAGGAAGAGGCTCCTGAATCCTGGGTTCGGATCGGTGCAGCGCCCGCCGTTGCAGCTACCTGGGGAGTGAACCAGTGGATGGAAGGCCATTCTCTCTCGTTCTCCATCTCTCCCTCTCCCTCTCCCTCTCCCTCTCCCTCACCCTCCAGCTCTCTTCCTCCCCCCCTCCTCTATATAACTCTGTCTTTCAAGTAAATAAATTAATCTTTAAAAAATTACTAGTTGTTGTTAATCTCTTACTGTTCCTACTTTATAAATTAAGCTTTATCATGGGGACGTACTTATGTAAAGGAAGACACAATAACATATAAAGAGTTTGGTGCTGTCTGGTTGCAGATATCTGCTGGCAGTCTTGGAACAGTCTTGGAACATCCACCATGGGCAGGGGGTACTACTGTATCTTCATTGGAAAAATGACTACTCACGTCTTTTGTCCCCTTTCTAAATTGAGTAGTTGTTGAGTTGGAGAAGTTCTTAGTGTGTGTGTATGTGTGTGTGTGTGTGTGTGTGTGTGTATATATATATATATATTTAAATATTTATTTTATTTATTTGAAAGAGTTACAGAGAGGGGGGAGGTTTTCTTCAGCTAGTTCACTCCCCAAATAGCCACAACGGCCAGAGCTGAGCTGATCTGAAGTCAAGAACCAGGAGCTTCTTGCGGGTCTCCCACGTGGGTACAGGGGCCCAAGTACCTGGGCCATCTTCTACTGCTTTCCCAGGCAAATTAGGAGGGAGCTGGATCAGAAGTGGAGCAGCCAGGACTTGAACTGGCGCCCATTTGGGATGCTGGCACTGTAGGCTGGGGCTTTAACCCACTGTACCATAGTCACTCTAGTATATTTTGATTATATGATTTCCAAATGTTTTTTTCTCGTTCTGTCAGTTTTCTTTTCTCTTTCTTTACAATTCCTTTGATGGCGTGAACATTTTTTGATGAAGTCCAATTTGATTTTTTTTTTTAAAGCTCTATCTATCCATTTGAAAGAGCCACACAGAGAGAGGAGAGGCAGAGAGAGAGAGAGGTCCTCCATCCTCTGGTACATTCCCCAGATGGCCTCAACAGCTGGAGCTGCGCCAATCCGAAGTCAGGAGCCAGAAGCTTCCCCCGGGGGCCTTCACGTGGGTGCAGGGGCCCAAGGTCTTGGGCCATCCTCCACTGCTTTCCCAGGCCATAGCAGAGAGCCAGATTGGAAGTAGAACAGCTGGGTCTCGAACTGGCTCCCATATAGGATGCTGGCACTTCAGGCCAAGGTGTTAACCCGTTGTGCCACAGCACCAACACCCCCCCCCTTTTTTTTTTTTTTTAAAGATTTTTAAAATTTATTTGAAGGTCAGAGTTAGAGGAGCAACAGAGTGAGATATTCCATCCACTGGTTCACTCCCCAGTGGCCTCAATGGCCAGGGCTGGGCCAGGCTGAAGCCAGGAGCCAGGAGCTTCTTCCAGGTCTCTCATGTGTGTGCAGGGGCCCAAGCACTTGGGCCATCTTCTGATGCTTTCGCAGGTGCATCAGCAGGGAGCTGGATTGGAAGTGGAGCAGCCAGGACTCAAGCCTGTGCTGATATGGGGTGCCGGCACTGCAGATGGCAGCTTTATCAATTATGCCACAGCACTGGCCCTGCGAATTTTTCTTATAATTTTTGGGACTCAAGTGTCTCAGTCCCATCTGTGGATTCCAAGTTCATGACTCTGAAGTTCTTAAAGTTTTAATTTATTATCATTTTTACTTGGAAGGCAGAGAGATCATCCATCTGCTGGTTCACTCTAAATACCCACAGCCAGGGGTGGGCAAGGCTGAATTGAGGGGCTTGGAACTCAGTCCAGGTGTCCTATGTGGGTGGCAGAGACCTGACTACTTGAGCCATCACTTACTGCCTGCAACGGTGTGTATTAGCAGGGAGCTGTAACTGGAAGTGGAGTCAGGACCCAAACCAGGCACTCTGACCTGGGACTCAGGTGTCGGAGAGGATCACCCCTACGCCAGATGCCCTCCCCAGTTGCTGCTTACAATGGATGTCTTTCCTGTTGATTTAAAGATTTATTTATTTGTATATTTATTTGAAAGAGCAACAGAGGGAAGGGGAAAAGGAGAGAACAGAGTGAAGCTCCCAGCAACTAGTTCACTCCCCCAAATGTCTGAAACAGCCAGGTCTGGGCCAGGACAAAGCCAGGAGCCAGGAACTCCATCTGGATCTCTCCTGTGGGTGGCAGGGGCCCAGAGACTTGGGGCCATCATCTGCTGCCTGCCCAGGTCCATTAGCAGAAAGCTAGGACTCAGATCAGCACCCTCGTGGGGGATGCCAGTGCACAAGTGCTAGCTTAGCCTCATCACGTAACCGTTGTACAGAACCGCATGATCCCCAAGGGCAGCTTGGGGTTGTGCTCTCGGAGGGGTCACTTGCTGGGCCACTCAGGCAGAGAAGTCAGTGTTCCCATTTAGGCCGTGGTGTGGACCGTGTGCGGTTCGCGTGATGCCTTCTGGATCCCAAAGGCTTTCCCGTTGGTTCCTGACTGAACTGCTGGTGTCCGTCATGGCCACGGGCAGAGGTGATGAAAAGTGGAGACGCTGCTTCCAGGAACGTGTTTCCAGGAAGTGGTGCTGTGCGGGAGCTGCCCTGGGTTCGTGGCCGAAGTGCCTGTTCACTGAGCTGCGCTGGCCTGGTTTCTGACCTTTGGCTTTAGGGAGGAGGGCTGTTGACACCAGGGCCTTTGCCAGGAGCTGGCGGTGTGTGAACAGCACAGATGGAGGATGGAAGGTGCGGGTGTGGCCAGAGCCCTGGCATGGTTACATCTGTGCAGCAGTTAGGATTCCAGATAAGCTGTCTGTCCCCATAAGCTATAAAAACATTGCTTGCCAGGGGCCGTTGCTGTGGCATAGTGGGTAAAGCAGTGCCAGCATCCTATATGGGCACTGGTTTGAGTTCCAGCTGCTTCATTTCCAATCAAGCTCTCTGCTATGGCCTGGGAAAGCAGTAGAAGATGGCCCGGTCCTTAGGCCCCTGCACCTGTGTGGGAAACCCAGAGGAAGCTCCTGGCTTTGGATCTGCCCAGCTGTGGCCAGTGTGGCCATTTGGGGAGTGAACCAGCAGATGGAAGACTCTCTCTCTCTCTCTCTCTCTCTGCCTCTGCCTCTCTGTAATTCTGCCTTTCAAAATAAATAAATTCAATCTAAAAAGAAATCACTTGCCAATTCAGAGGCCTGTGTCTGGTTGCCACTTTTACTCAAAATGACATGACGTTTTAAGGTTATATCCCCAGTCTGGTGGTGAAATATCTAGTGGAAGATGGATGTTTTCCAGCTTCCCTTTGGTTTGTTTTCATTCCAGTATTGGGATCGAGCTGGTTTTCCCGGTGGAGGCTGAGTAAGGATGGGGTGGATCTCTGACAGGTGGGAGGTGGCCTGCAGGTGTTTCTCCCCACCCCTTGCCGGGGGTGTGTGTCATGAGGCAGCTTTGCCATTTCCCATCCACTCATCCTTTTAGCCAGCGAGCATTTCCCCACTTTCCCTGTCCTCCATGCAGAACCACAAAAAGACAGGGGCATTTGGTGGGCACTTCCCCCACTTCTCGTGATTAGCCAGCCCACCTGGAGGGGAGTTTTCCTTGAGGTGGGGGCTTGGCAACAGGGTGACCTCTCAGGAGGGACTTGGGGCTATAGTGAGGACTGGCGGTGCACCTGCCCCACATCCGGAGGGCACAGGCCTGAGCTGTGCCTGCGGAAGGCAGCCCTGAGTCTCAGGGCTAGGCTGCCTAGATCCTTAGGGGCTACCAGACGCCTGGAGGGAGAACGTGGCAGTCTCTCTGCCCGGAATGACAGTTTGGAGACGGAGGGCCCAGCCCTCGAGGCTGGAGGTCCTCTTCGTCCCACTGGGGGCTGAGAGCCTTGTTTCCGGAAGGGTGTGGATTCCGCCTTCCTTGCCATTCCGCCTCACTGTGAAGTTTACAGATACGCAGTGTCAGAAATTTGAGGTGAAACTTGTGACACATGCGACACGTCATCAGGGAATGAGACTTTGCGTGGTGGATGCTGGGCTGGGGGAGAGGGTCGCTCCCCCCTCCAGAAGCGATTAAACCGTATACCTCCTCTTGTTAATGAGGCAGAGAACTGTGCCTTCACGACAAAGGAGCTCTCCTGTAGCTTTGGCGGGCAGGGGGGTTCTTCAGGTCTCAGTCACGGGTTGCAGTTGCGTCTGTGGTCCTCACAGACTTAAAGTGACAAGTTCTTGAGTACTGGAGAGAGGCTCCCAGGCTGCCAGTCCCCTCCCCGAGCTCATGCGAATACTGTAGAGAGGCGGGTGGATGAGAGATTCTCCTGGTGTCTGTAATTCCTTAAAAGGAGGAACAGAGAAGCTTCCCGAAGACGTCACCTGTCAGGCTTGTTGGGGGAGTGCAGAGCCCTGTGATCCGGGACTCCTGGGGCTCCCTGTTAACATCCGAGTGATCGGAGGGTGAAATCTGGTGACACACTCCCCTTGGCCTCTATGCTGTCCCTGTGGAGAGGTGTCCTGCGGGCCAGAGGACAGAGCGCTCACGGTGGAAAGCTTGGCCCATGGCTGTGGAGGCCCTGGGGAGGAGGCCAGTGGAAGTCACATCCCTGTCCCATGCTTCTGCCCCCGTGAGCCTCATGGGCCCACAGAGGTGACTGTGGGGAGGGACCTTGGCTGCAGAGCCAGCCCTGGTGGGCAGTTGGCTTCTCCAGCCACAAAGGGCTTGTCAAGAACACAGCACCCACTGGAGCCCGGCAAACAGGTGTGTAGTGATCCCAGGCTGAGGACAGGCATCTAGGGTTAACGGTTGTGTCCTGAGTTCCCACCCCTGCTGTGCCCTCAGTGGTGCTGTAGGGTATGCTTGCCCCCAATTCAGGGGTTCTGTGTGGAAATGGGCTTGGCTTTTTCTCCCTGGTACAGGAGTTTTGCTGTGGTTTAAAGCAGAGTCTTCCAATTTTTAAAAATTGTGAACATTTTAAAAAAAATATTTATTTGAAGAGCAGAGTTACAGAGGGAGGGAGGGAGGAATAGGGGAGAGAAAGAGGTCTTCCATCTGCTGATTCACTCCCCAAACGGCTGCATCAGCCAGGGCTGGGCCAGGCCAAAGCCAAGAGCCAAGAGCCAGGAGCTCCTTCCGGGTCTCCCACATGGGTGCAGGGGCCCAAGTGCTTGGACCATCTTCTACTGCTTTCCCAGGCTAGTTAGCAGGGAGCTGGATCAGAAGTGGAGCAGCTGGGACTCAAACTGGCGCCCATAGGGGATACCAGCACTGCAGGCGGTGGCTTAACCCACAGTGCCACCGTGGCGGCCCCTGTGAACACTTTTGAGCAGAGTAGAAATGTTGAAAGAATTGGAGTTAGCACAGAATAGTTCGTGTGTTGTCCTGTCCGCTGCGTCACAGATGGTGCGTGGTGCACACATGCTCGCACATGTCATTTCTCTCGGAGTCTTTTGAAAGCGCGCTGGGGACGTCAGGGCACTTTACCCCTGAAGGCCCAGCTCAAGGCTCAGCATTACGGGGCGGTTTTGTTGTTCATTTTTGACCTCACCTCAGGGGCTCGTGTTGGGTGGGGCCTCAGGGGCAGTGTGCAGAGGACAGGCCTTGGTCAGGAGTGGCCAGGCTCCCAGAGGACACGCCCCTCTGTGTTTGCACCACTGCGGATGTCTGGCTTGTCTTGCAATTTTTTTTTTTTGAAAAAGTATGGTGCAGTATTCCAGTTCATGAAAACAAGGACAGGCAGGTGAGCCCTGTTCGTGGCCCCGGCACCGCCTCACACAGAAAGACAGGCGTGGTGGAGGGCTCCGAGTGCTCGGGTCCCTGATGGCCCATGCCAGGCACTCCTCCGTGCCACGGCGTATGTGACCACGGACAGTATCAGACGTGATCTGCGCAGCCTTTTTTTTTTTTTTTAAGTCTCCCATAAATTCTTTTCTATGCTTTTATTTATGTTTATTTGAAAGACAAAGGGAGCAAGATTTCCCATCTGCTGGTTCATTCCCCGAATGCCCACAACAGCCAGGGACTGGGCCAGGCTAAAGCCAGAAGCTCCGTGTTCACTCCAAGTCTCCCATGTGGGTAGCAGTGACACATGTAACTGAGCTATCACTTGCTCTCCCCAGCTGGGAGCAGAGCCAGGACTTGACCCCAGGCTCTCTGCTGCGGGATGTGGGCATCCCATATGACACCTTAACTCCTGTGCCAAAGGCCTACTTCTCTGCACATTGTTAAGCTTTATGTGTCCTATAACTTTTTCTTTAAAAAAAATATTTATTTGAAGGCAGAGTTAGAGATTGTCCATCTATTGGTTCACTCTCCGGATGGCCGCAAGGAGTCTGGCACTCTATCCAGGTCTCCCTTGTGGGTGGGAGGGGCCCAAGTACTTGAGCTGCCTTCCGCTGCTTTCCTAGGCACGTTAGCAAGGAGCCAGATCAGAAGTGGAGCAGCCAGGACTCCAAACTGGTGGTCATATGGGCCCCTCCTATAACTTCTTCTTCTTCTTCTTCTTCTTCTTTTTTTTTTTTATTTGACGGGTAGAGTTGTAGACAGACAGACAGACAGACAGAGAGAAAGGTCTTCCTTCTGCTGGTTCACTCCCCAAATGGCTGCCACAGCCAGCGCTGCGCCCATGTGAAGCCAGGAGCCAGGTGCTTCTCCTGGTCTCCCATGCGGGTGCAGGGCCCAAGCACTTGGGCCATCCTCCACTGCCCTCCCGGGCCACAGCGGAGAGCTGGACTGGAAGTGGAGCAACCCAGACCAGAACCCAGCACCCATATGGGATGCTGGTGCCACAGGCAGAGGATTAACCAAGTGAGCCACGACGCCGGCCCCCTCCTATAGCTTCTTGATTCTCATCTGTAAATGAGACAGCTGTTAACTCCTTCATCAGGTTGTCAAATGTGTAAACACCTGGCTCCATGTTGGCATGCAATAGAGATTTAGCAAGTACTTTTTTACTGCTTGCCTAACAGGTGTTGATGTGGTTATTTAAATAGGCAGATAGGCAAGCTGGCAGGGAGCAGAGCCTCACCTCACACACTGAATTCCAGGGGTAGCCTTCTTAGGCTGCTAGAACTGGCCAGCAGGGGGGAGCTCTTTCCGCAGAGATGTGGGCTCACTCTGGGGCAGGAGGGCACCACAGAAGGCCTTGGGGCCTTGCCTTTGCTACATCTGTGAGGAACTGTGACCTGAGGACACATAGCCACTCCCCCAGGTGGCTCAGGCTGTCCTGTATTTAACCAGCCCTCAGCCCACCCCTCCAGGCCCCCAGTCCTTACGTCCACGCCTACCTCCCACCAGTGGAGGTGTAGGTGCACCTCCGGGCCTGTCCCCTCCATGCACTGTGGTCCCCTCCATGCACTGTGGTCCCCTCCATGCACTGTGGCCAGTGTGTGGAGGAACTGAGGACCGAGCCTGAAGAAAATGTGGGGCTGGAAGGAATCCAGGATGGCAGACTCAGACAGCTGTGGCCTGCGTGAGTCTCCCTGTTGGCCCTGCTCCCCATGGAAGCCCCTTCTCTCTGTCTTAGCACAGGCTGTCCCCTCCTCGGTGCCGGGGCAGGCCTGCCAAGGAGCTCCTGCAGTGGCTCTGCACGTGCCAGGGACTCAAGAGCAGCCGTGCAGGCTGAGGGGACAGCAGGAAGCGTTGCCCATGAGGGAAGGGGACCAGACAGGGCTGGGAGGATCCTGTGTGTGGAGAAACAGCCAGAGGCATTTGGGCTTGTCCAGGCCTCCTGCCCAGACTTCCCGAAGGCTGATGGCCTGCCTGGGGCTCCCTGGCCTCACCTGAGACACCCACTCTCACCAGTCTTCCTCCAGGGGCCTCTGCTGGCCACAGAAAATGAGAATTAACTGACGGCAGCTGCCAGTCCTGCCTTTACTACCATCCATCCCCTGGCACAGGGCGTCCAGCCAGCGGTAGTGCATGGAACACACTTACTCGGGTCTGACAGCAGAGAGCGCAGTGGGCAGACTGAGGCTGGGAGGCCACCATCTGCCGTGGCTGGTGACCAAGGGACCCTGGAGCCTGCAGAGCCTGCTGGTGGCACCAGATGGCGCTCCCACCCAGGGGCCTCCTAGCAGGGTGGGAGGAAGTGGGTCTGAAGGGACCTCACTCAAGGTGGGGAAGTAAACTTGCCAGAAGGTTTTTGGGTGTGCTCAGAAATGCACTTGTTAACGTTTGAAATCCAGAGTCTTTTTACCTCCAGGAAACAGATGTGGTAGGAGATGGGGAGGGCCGATGGCAGGGTAGTAGGTGGGCTGGTTTATGGGTTTTCCTTTTTTTTTTTTTTTTTTTTGACAGAGTTAGAGACAGAGAGAAAGGTCTTCCTTCCATTGGTCCACCCCCCAAATGGCCGCTACGGCCAGCGCGCTGGGCCGATCGAAAGCCAGGAGCCAGGCACTTCCTCCTGGTCTCCCATGGGGTGCAGGGCCCAAACACTTGGGCCATCCTCCACTGCCTTCCTGGGCCACAGCAGAGAGCTGGACTGGAAGAGGAGCAACTGGGACAGAATCCAGTGCCCCAATTGGGATTGGAACCCGGGGTGCTGGCGCCACAGGAGGAGGACTAGCCAAATGAGCCGCGGCGCCGGCCTATGGGTTTTCTAAACTCTGATCCACCTCAGGGGCTTACAGGGATTAAGCAGAATCACTGGTCTGCATGGTTCTGTAGAGCAGTGCCTCAGAGCTCAAGCGACTACCCGGCAGAGGAGGGAGGTGGAGTGTGCGGAACCTGGCCTTCCAGCCACAGAGATCTTCCCCAAGCTGCCCTGAACCTAGGGGAGCTGTGTGGCCTGGAGGCTCTGGGGAGGTCAGAGCAGTCTTCCAGGATCTTCCCAGTTGTGCTTGGATCATATGTCAGCATCTTTTTTTGTGCTTTAATTCCTCTTTATCCCATCTGATGTGTGTGCTTGGAGTTCTGAGGCCAGAGTGTGTCTAAAGTCTTGCTGGGACTTAGTGCTAGGATCGATTAGTGATGTCTGCTGTGGGCACGGGTAGGAGAATTCAAGGGGCAGCCTGTGTACGGTATTCAGTTTTGTAGTAGCAAAACCTGAAGGCCTTAGGGCTGGAAATGGACCTTGCTCATCCCTTCTCCCAGTTACCACAGGTACACTGTCGGTGTGGGACATCCTGCAAGCCCATGACCGGGGCCCCCCATCGTAGTGCTTCTTGGGCTGGATTCCAGTGAGGACCGGTGTGAGGCTTTGTCTCCGCGCCATCATTTTGTGACCCAGGCTGCTCCAGCTCGCCTGCCCGTCTCTCCACAAGCCCTGTGGGTGCCCTCCTCCTATGGCAATGTTTGAGAAACAGTTCTCAGTGGTGGGAAGACACTGGGCTTGCATCCTCATGTCGTAGCCCAGCGTGAGAGGACTGAGTCTGCTGAGCTGGCCTCACAGATGGGATTGAGTTCCTCCTCACACCCCCCAAAAGCATTCAGCTGCTGCATTCCATCGGAGTTGACCTGGGCTTGCCGGGCGCCTGGGGCCTGTGGGTGTGGGGTCTGCTGCTCCTGCTGCCCCAGGCCCTCTGATCCGGGCGGGTGGAAAGACTTGGGTAGGCCCTCTCTCAGCCCGTCCGCAAGCTGGGAGGTGGACCTCGTTCCTGGCTGCTTTGGTTTAGTGGTCAGTCTGGGGTCCAGGTATTTCGGGCGTGGGGTGTGCCTGCCTGGGCAATGGAAGGAGGGCTGTGGAAGGCGGCAAGAAACTTGAGTGCTTGCTTCCAGGGCTGGAAAGGGTTGCTGGAGGTGGCGTGCTTCTCCGACCAGTGAAGAAGCCGGCTCTCTGTGAGGTCAGCAGTGCGTAGGGGCCAGAGAGGGTGGGGGGAGTGGCGGCGCAGGCAGCGGCTCTGGAGGCCCCAGCCCCAGGAGCCATCTCCTGGGGGCAGTAGCCCCACCCTGCCGTGCTCTGGTGTGCTGGTGACCGTTACCAGGCGTTCTTCCCCTTCTCCCCAGGCCTTGGTCCCTCCTCTTAAAGGGGCCCTCAGGGCTCCCTGGGCCTGGCTAGGGCTTGAAGGGAGCGGCAGCTTTAATGGTGTCTGGTGTCAGGCCTCCTGCCCCCGCCCCCAGCAGTCTGAGTGGCTGGAAGCGGAGCCCCCGCCCGCCGCCCAGAGGCTTCTGAGCTGGTGGGAAGGAGTCGGAGGCCAGAGCGCAGAGCCCAGAGCCCGGAAGGAAGCCAAAGCCTGGACCCACCTGCTGGTGAGTGTGCCCAGCCAGGCCCTGGGCCCAGGAGCCACAGGTAGCTATGGCGGGGGCTGCCTAGGGAGGTCCCCATGCTGCCCTGCACTGCCCTGCCCTGCTAGGAGCCCTGCCTCCCCGGCGTGGGTGCTCTCAGAACTCTCGGGGTGCCCACTGGCTCCTTCACAGCCAAGGAGGCTGGGGCCCTGGGGCCTGCGGAGCCCAGCCCTCTCCACCAAGTAGTGGCCGCCGCTTCTCCTGCCCCCCAACACGGGTCACGGGGCCAGGCCGCATGAGCTCATTTCCTCCACGTCCTGTCGCCGCATCCCCTCGTGACGGCAGGCCGTGTGCGGGAAGTGAGGGAGAAGCTGAGCTGAGCGCTGTGGGGGCGGACCGCGTCACCACCCCCAGGCCAGGAAGGGGAACCACGCTGCGCCCCACTGGCATCCTGTGAGAGGAGCCTTTGGGAGATGAGGCCGAGTCCTTCCCTACCTCCTGTCCCCCGCCGGGGCCCCGGGCAGCCAGGCCACTGCCTGTCGATGCCAGGTGCCTCTGGGCCCCTCTCCGCTCCCTCGTCCCTCCCCCCACAGTGGTTCACCCATTCTGCATGGGCCCGTGTGGGAAGAAGAGTGGGTGGCAGGTGTGCTTTGGGGCGCTAAGGTTTTAGAAGCGGCGAGATTTCTGTAGGGGAGCAGGAGCCAGTTCCTGGGGTGTGTCTGCCTGGACACATAACCACGAGGCCTCATGTACTCAGGGAGATTTTACTCAGGGGTTCTGGGTGCACAGTCCTGGGCCCTCACTGCCTGCCCTGCTCCGCCATGGCCCAAGCTAGAAGCCACCAAGGTCCTTAGGGAACCAGGTCAGGGTCAGGAACACAAGCGCACACCTATACTCTACACGTGCACATGCACATCCAGTACCTACACATGTACATGTCGTGCACACCTAGTGACCACACACTCGCACTCGTACCCACAAGCTCTGATGCACTCACACCTAAATACCCACATGGTCATGTGTACACGCAGGTTCCCACATGGACCTGATCCCACACACACCTAATACCCCCAAGCTCCCTTGCACGCACACACACACACACACTCTCACATGCATATGCATGAGCCCATACTCAGTATCTGCACACACACAGCCCTAATACCCACACACTCAAGCACACACACATACGCCTGATAGCTGTACACTCCAGTGTGTGCACACAGGACCCCACCCACAGTAGCTGCTCACTGGCCTGGGTCCCTCTGTCTGACTTCAGTTGGAATGTTCCATTGCACTGTCGGCAAGGGGAGGGCAGGTGCTGGTGCCCGTGCCCTGGGCATTGAGGGGCGGCCTGGGACGTGGCCGTGCTGCTCTGATGTGAAGCCCACAACAGTGGGTCCTGACGGGGTGACGGAGCTCCCTGTGTTTGGAGCTCCTCTCACAACCTCCACCCGAGCCCCCTCGCCTTTCCCCTTCCTGTGGGAGCAGAGCTGTGTCCTCCCCAGTGTGGAAAGGCAGGTGAGGCGTGAGGCGCCGGGAGCCAGCTCTCGGGTGGAAGTGGGGGTCTCTGCGCAGGGCTGCTCTGGGCCGGGACTGAGTGGGACACTCTTCCTCCCCATGGAGACCCGCGGAGTACCGTGACTTGCCAGGGCCTTTCCCACCTCTGGGCCACAGGGCCCCGAGGGTTCCCATGTTCCGGGTGGCTGGCCCTCGGGCCACACGCTGGCTTTGAAGTCCTGGTGAGAGTATGAGGTGCACCTCCACAGAGTGCCCTTGACTAGAGAAGGGAGGGAAGATGTGGGCACAGCCCTGCCTCGGGGCCCCTCCGTGGTTCCTCATCCAGAGCCTGAGCCCACGGGTGTCTCTCGGGGCCTGGGAGGGTCAGGTTGCTGGGGCGTGGACCCCAGGGCGGAGGCTGGAAGCACTGCTGGCTGCAGAAGTAGCTTTGACCTTGGGTGGGGGCAAGAAGGCAGCAACCTCTAGAGACCCCCTTCCCTCATCGTGCAGCTCTGAGCCCAACACAGGGCTGGCTGGTGTCTCTGTTCTGGGGCCCACAGATGGTGATTTGGAGGGGCCCTGAGAGGGGAGAGGGACTGGCCTCACTGTGGGCAAGTACAGGTTGGGGGCCCCAGTCTCCCGCGGCGGCTCTTAGTGTCGCTTCAGAAACGCAGCCCCCTCCACCGCAGGGAGGAGGAGCCAGCTCCCCCCTCCCTGGTGGGCTGTCTAGTGTGGCCAAGCCCCTGGCCTTGCAGGCCTGGAGTCCTCGGCAGGTCCCGGCTGGACAGCAGCAGGCCTGAGGGCCCCGGGCAGTGCCAAGGGGGAAAGCAGCGCTGAGGCTCATGGGAGAGTCAGCTGTGAGAGCTTGGGGTGGTGGGCCCAGCTGTGTGTCTGTGGGCTCGGGGTCCCAGGGTCCCCTCTTCCCCTCCCATCCCTGAAGGACATGCTTGCCTCTGTGAATACCGGCTGTGAGCGGCTGGGCTCCTCTGCTCCCAGTCCAGGCTCTGCACAGTCAGGCCCCAGGCTCACCCCCCAGGCCTGTTAGCCTGGCAGGGAGAGAGGTGTGTGCTCAGTGTGTGATGACCTGAGCCCACCTCCCCCAGGATGGGAACATTAGCCTGAGGCTGGCCCTGGCCCTGGGCATGGGCCTGGGCTGGGGCTCCGTGTCCCAGCTCCAGCATCTTTGGGTGGTGGAGGCCATGTCTGTGTGGGAGGGGGCTGGTGACGCAACTGCCCTGCCAGGCCTCGCCCTTTTCTGGGTGCAGGGAGAAAGCCTTCTGAGGCCCAGACCTTGGTTGCTTGTTGTCCTGGCTCCCAGGGTTCAGTGACTGTCGCAGGCTGGTGCCGGGCTGCAGCCCGCTCCTCTGGCTGAGTTGTGCCCGCCAGTGCATCCCCATGGTCCTTGTGCAGGCCACGTCCGACTTGGGGTCTCTCGTTCTGTCACAGTATGGTCCTCGCCGGGGTCCTTACGCAGCAGCTCTGGGGGGTCCTCATTTCGTCATCTGAAGTTGGGGCAGTGCTCCTGCACCCCCACAAGGCTGTGGCTGGGATTGGAGGCGGGGCAGGATGGGCTCCCGGTCAGCCCATGGCAGCCCACCCCTCCCTGGGCCTTGATTGCTGGGCCAAAATGGCGGCAGCCTGGAATGTTTGCTCTCCTTGCCTGTTATCTGCGCAGGGACAGGCTTTGTCCTGGCTGGGCGTGTCCTGCAGATAGCCTGGCCAAAGTGCTTCTCGGAAGCAAAGATGGGACAGGGGAGCGGGCTAGCCAGCCCTGGGCAGGTTTTCTGAAGTCACCCAGACGCACAGCTGCTGTGGAGGGCTGGACCGGGCAGAGCTGGGCCTGGAGGGGTGAGGGTGCGATTCCTGGGTTCTCACCTGGGCCTCCCCTGGCTTCTGCTCATCTCATTCTTCAGATGCTACTTTGTAACCTGAATGGAAAATGGGTCAGGTCCTGGCGAGGGAGGGGCGCGGCCGCAGACAGGCCGACGCTGTGCTGGGGCCGGCCTGGCGCACAGGGCTCAGGTTCCCACCTTGTGCTCCTGCAGCCTGGCAGTGCCCGGTCCCCTCCCTGATGGGGCTCCTGGGACCCACAGCCCAAAGGCCACGCCTGCCTGCTGCCCTCCCAGCTGAGCAAAGCCAGTGGGTGACCTGGGCAGGCTGGCAGGGACAGGGCAGCTGGCCAGGCCTGGGGGACAGAGTGGGCTGGGTGAAGGGCCTTCCGCTCTGAACTGCCAACCCCAAGCAGGTGGCCTGAGCAGGTGTGTGACCGGTGCCTGTCTGTTTGCAATAGCGCCGACCCTCTAACCTGCACCCGTGAGCTGCTGAGACCAGGGAAGCGGAGCCGCCAGCGCCCAGAGCAGTGACAGCGCAGAGCTCCTGTGGCGCAGGGGGGAAGGGGAGGAAGGCGGAGAAACAAAGGCGAGCCAAGCCAGCGAGCTGCTGCGCCGCCCTCCCCGTGCCGGCCCACGATGTGTCAGTCAGAGGCGCGGCGAGGACCAGAGCTCCGCGCGGCGAAATGGTGAGATGCTGCCCGCTGCGTCCTAACCACACCGCGCCCCGCCACGACCTCCGGAAGGTCAGAGTTCAGGTCCAGCGGCCCCGAGGTGGAGGTGGCGGCCGGGGGCCTGGGGGTCAGCTCCCACGGCTGGAGGGGCCCAGCCAGGGGGGCCTGAGCAGGAGAGCCCGCTTCAGGTACCTGCGGTTCCAACCAGAGGAGGGCCCGGTGGGGGGAGGTGGCCCGGCTGGCTGGGGACCTGGTCCTGTGCTGGTCCTCCAGGTGGTGCCCGGGCCCCTCCCACACCAGAGCCTGCCTGCAGCCTCGCAGAGGGGCTTCCTGCGGCTCTTCTGGGATTGGTCCCTGCTCTTCTGCAGTGAGCGGGGCGGGGGAGCAGTGCTTCGGCTGCCTGTGCCTGGCCCCTGCACCGTCCTGCTGCTTTTAGAAACAGTGGGGTGGGGTGGGAGAGGAGGAAGAAGAGTTGGCGTGGGGGGGGAGGGGCTGCAGCTGTCTGCAGAGCGTGCCTGCCTGTGTCCTCACTAACCCTCGACTCCCCGCTCCTTCTGCTCTTGCTGATGGCTGAGGTGCCTCTTTGTTCCTTGGTTTGCTCAGTACCTGGGTGACAGAGGGCGCAGAGTCACAGAGATGCTGAGTGTGTTGCCATGCAGATGAGGAGCCTGAGGCCTGGGGGGTGTTTGTGGAGCAGGTGGCACTGTGTTCCTCTGATGGGGACGCTGTGCCTGGCTCTGTGACAAGGGGACAGGAGGCCAGGGTTCCAGTGGGAGGATCCCTCCCAGCCTCTGTGACTCCCATGAAGTTGAGCCTGTGCCTGAGTTACTGGATCTGCGCTGGTGGGGAGAGACCCTGCCCTGGCTGAGAGGAGGGGCCTGGGTCATGTGCACGGCCCCCTCATTGCAGGGAAGGTGGCTGAAGGGCTGGGGGAGGTCCTCCCATAAAGCCATGGGTGGGTTTGGAGAAGCTGACCTGCTGTGGAAGAGTGAGCATGCAGAAGGGCAGAGCCGTAGCCAGTAGGGGGTGTGTCTGTGTGTGCACCTGCTGCTTCGGAGATCTTGGCTGCCCAAGTCCTTGATGGACAAGAGGCCTGCAGCCAGGAAGAGATTTTTGCCAGCTCCTGTGTGCACTGCTGGGGGTTCAGGCCGGGAGCCTCAGGCTCCCTGGCACCTGTGTGAGCAGAGCTGGCCCCTGGGTTCCACTCTTCTGGAATCAGGGACACTGGGGGATGTGAGGCAGCCTCTCCTCCCCGCCTTCCCCCATGCTGGCCCTGGAAGGCTCTGTGTGAGGCGCCTGGGAGCTGGGCTAAGCCTCCTCCGTCTGGCTGTCCCTATTGGGAGTTCTCAGCCAGCCGGCAGGCTGTACACATGGGAACTGAGTCTGCCAGCCAGAGGCAGCCGGGCCCTGAGAATGGGGAGGTGCCTGGAGTGGCACTGCCCAGGGTAGGTCTGGGGGTCCTCACGCAGGCTGCGGCTGCTGACCTGGGCTGTGCGTGGACGTGTGTCCTGCAGGTTGCATTTCCCCCAGCTGGCCTTGCGACGGAGGCTGGGCCAGCTGAGCTGCATGTCCAGACCTGCCCTGAGACTGCGCTCCTGGCCCCTGACTGTGCTCTACTACCTCCTGCCCTTCGGCGCCCTCAGGCCGCTCAGCCGGGTGGGATGGAGGCCTGTGAGCAGGGTAAGTGCGTGCAGGCCACTGTGGCCCCGGCGGCCGTGTGGGCTGCACAGGTGACCCGGAGCGCTTGCTGTCCCCTGCCTGCCGTCCCCGCCTGCCTCACTGCTGCCATTGGGGCTCAGGTTCTAGCAGTTCACACTGGGGAGTCAGAAACTCTGTGTTGAGGCAGAGAACTCGGCGGTGACAGGAGTCCCAGTGAACCCCTGGGTGCCCAAGGGCAGTTCAGGGAGGCGGGAGCCTGTTAGGGAGGAAGCAGGGTGGCCCGGCTGCTGAGCTGAGTTGTCCTGGCTGTCGCTGGCTCCTGTGGCCTTGCGTCTGCTCTCGGCTCCAGGATGGAATTCCGGGGGGTGGGGGAGGGATCAGGCGCGCTCCAGGGCACTGGGCGTCCTGGACAGTAGACCTGGCCAGGTTCTGAGAACAGCCTGTTACACAGCAGCCCCAGGCCACTCCAGGTGACTGGGCAGCAGCAGGAGGGGAGCACAGTTCTGGGAGCCACTGGCTCATTATCTCAGAGGCGCTGACACCCTGGGACAAGCAGCAGCTGCGGCTGGCAAGTTCCCACTGTAGTGCGGCAGCCGAGGTTTCTGGGAGCTGCCCCTGCCTGGGTGCCTGGGCCACCTGTGGGCCGTCACCTGCCCTCCAGGGCTCCAGACTCCCGGTCCTGAGAGGCACCAATGGGGAGGATTCCTCCCGCCTCATGGGAGGAGCCGCGGGTGCAGGCAGCTGTGTGGGCGTGTCCTGAGTGCTGCCAGGCCTGCAGGGGCAGTGGGACCTGTGTGCCACTCCAGCTCTTGATGGTGCTGGTCAGGGTGCTCCGTGCTGGCTCTTCACAAGCCCTGCAGACTTGTCCTGGGCACCCTGCCCCTTTCTCGAGGGATTTGGGCAGGGTCCTAGGGCAGGGCTGGCACACCCTCTCCCCTCCACCGCTGGGGCAGTTGCACTCTGACCTTTGCGTGTAGTGACTGAAGAGCCTCCGGTCCTGTGTGTGTTTGGCAAGTACAGTCTGGTTCCTAGCAAGAAGGGCCACATCACAACAGCAGCCTGGGGCACTGCGCCGCCCTGGGGCGGGTTCTCTCCTGTGGGGTGTGGGGGGGGGGATGCACTTTCTGGAGCTGCGGCAGTGTAGCCAACTCCACCTCTTGCCCTGTGGCTGCAGGTGGCCCTGTACAAGTCCGTGCCTACGCGTTTGCTGTCCCGGGCCTGGGGCCGCCTCAACCAGGTGGAGCTGCCCCACTGGCTGCGCCGGCCGGTGTACAGCCTGTACATCTGGACCTTCGGCGTGAACATGAAGGAGGCCGCCGTGGAGGACCTGCACCACTACCGCAACCTCAGCGAGTTCTTCCGGCGCAAGCTGAAGCCGCAGGCCCGGCCCGTCTGCGGCCTGCATAGTGTGGTGAGGCCTGAACCTTGCTCGCCCTGTTCTGCCTACTCACCTGTGTTTGCAGGAACCAGGCCCAGCGTGTCCTGGATGGCAGGGCTGGGTGCCTGGCAGATGACAAGGGGCCCTGTCTCTCCCTTCCCCTCCAGATCAGCCCGTCAGATGGGAAGATCCTCAACTTTGGGCAGGTGAAGAATTGTGAGGTGGAGCAGGTGAAGGGGGTCACGTACTCCCTGGAGTCATTCCTGGGCCCTCGCACCGGCACGGATGACCCGCCCTTCCCCACAGGTGGGTCACTGCCCAGGCGGAGCCCGGCAGCCCTGCCGCTGAGGGGCTGAGGGTGGGGAGGGAGGAACGAACAGCTGAGGCGGCTGTGGGTGCTGCAGGTGGCAGAGGGGCCAGGATGTCCCCTGACCAACGCCACGGGCCGTCCTGGGTCACCTGTCATCCCCACGCCACAGCCTCCTCGTGCGAGTCCTTCAAGCAGCAGCTGGTCACCCGGGCGGGGAATGAGCTGTACCACTGTGTCATCTACCTGGCTCCCGGCGACTACCACTGCTTCCACTCCCCCACCGACTGGACCGTCTCCCACCGGCGCCACTTCCCAGGTGGGTGGCAGCTGCCCTTGGATGTTGGGCCCCGGCCCCAGATTGGCTTCACTGTGAGATCAAGAGCACTGGCTGGCTGGGAGGGAGCCTGGGGGCCGCCCTGCAGTGGTCGCTCTGGGCAGGGAGTAGCACGTGCCCTGCCCCACAGGCTCGCTGATGTCCGTGAACCCCGGCATGGCCCGCTGGATCAAGGAGCTCTTCTGCCACAACGAGCGCGTGGTCCTGACTGGGGACTGGAAACATGGCTTCTTCTCCCTGACGGCCGTGGGCGCCACCAACGTGGGCTCCATTCGCATCTACTTTGACCGGGTGAGCAGAGCCTGGCCCTGTGGAGCCAGGGGCTGGTGGGGGTTAACCTCCCTCCCTGGTGCATTGTTCCTGTTAGGAACAGAGGTCAGAGGTGAGGAGAAGGAAGGAACGGGGTGGGGGTGGGGCAGCTAGCGTGGGCAAGAAGGTGCAGTCTGAGGCCCCCGCCCGCAGGGCTGCTGTGCCAGGACGTTGAGAGCGCTCAGAGCCGGGCTGCAGCCGAGCAGGCACAGGTAGGGGTGCACTCCGCACGGCCTGGCCCTGACGCCTGGCCTCCCCCACAGAACCTGCACACAAACAGCCCGAGGTACAGCAAGGGGTCCTACAACGACTTCAGCTTCGTGACGCACGCCAACAAGGAGGGCATCCCCATGCGCAAGGGCGAGCACCTGGGCGAGTTCAACCTGGGCTCCACCATCGTGCTCATCTTCGAGGCCCCCAAGGACTTCAACTTTAAGCTGAAGCCAGGACAGAAAATCCGCTTTGGGGAAGCCCTGGGCTCCCTCTAGGGCCTGCTTCCTGGCCGTGGCTGCCGAGGGATCTTTTCTCAGAGGAGCACGGGGATCTTTGAGGGGAAGGCCCTGGAGGCTGTGCCGCGAGGGCTGACCTGGCGGGGCCTGAATGATGTGCAGGGGGCCTGGATCCTTCTCAGGAGGTAGCCAGAGCACCTGTCATGCCCCAGGCCTACAAAGTGTGGGCTGGGACCATCTCAGAATAACTTTTTTTCTTTTTTAACATTGTATAAACTCCTGGCTGAACGTGCACTTGGTCTTGACTTTGCTCTGAGGGTGCTAAGTGCTGCTGCACCTTCCTGCTGCTCCCCGCCTCTGGGCTGTCTCCTGTGGCCCTGTGCTTCTCCTTAGCCCTGCCGCCCCACGCAGTGCACAGGGTGAGGTGCCCCCTTGGCACGGACTGTGGACCTGCCTAGCAGCCCAGAGCAGGGCTGCCTGCTTCCTGTCGCCACACTCGCCTCACCCTGCTCACAGGGAAAACGCGGTTTTTTCCTCTGCACTTGTGGCCAAATGACCGTCTGAATGTCTGAGGGTGGCATGAGTGACGTGGACCTTTGCAGGCCCTGACAAGTGGCCTTCTAGAGTGGCTTGAGTCCTCTGCTGGAGCAAGATGGGTCACTGTACCCACCTGTGGCTGTCCAGTGCGCAGGGCAGATGGGGCTCGGGTCCCCTCCCCACGGAACGCGGGAGAGTTGCTGCTGTTGGTTCAGGCAGAGCCCTGGTGTACGGTGGGTCAGTGCCTAGAAACCCTGTCTCGAGAAACAGGTGCGCAGGCCTGGGAGCCCAGTGCCAGGGACAAGGCCAGGCTTCCTGTTGATCCTGGGGGCACTGTGAATTTCTCCTGCAGGAGAAGTCATTGAACTTTTTCAACTGTATCAGTAGCACAGTATTTTTGTATGAAAAGTGGGAGACTTCTGAACAGTAATTCATTTAATCGCAAAAACATTTTGAAATAAAAAAGGAAAACCCATTGTGGCTTTGTGTTCTGTTCTTACAGACGGCCTGGGGCTAGCACCTAGCACAGAGCCTGGCGCAGGGCCTGGATGCGGGCGATGCAGGCCCCAATGGGCTGGCGCTGGGCCCGGAGCTCTTCCGCCAGCAGCTGGATTTGCACTTCCACCTGCAGGCAGGAGAGAAGCCAGCTGAGGGGCGGCCCGGCCCGGGGCTGGCCCGGGGCTGGCCTGGGGCTGGCCCAGCCCTTACCTCCTCGAGCTCTTTCTGCACCTTCTGCTCCTCAGCCTGGTCCTCCGGCCGGGGTTCCTCCCTGCTCAGCTCCAGCCATTTGCGCAGGCTGTTTGCTTGGCGCTGGCAGGACCTGTGGGTCGGGGACACCTTGTGTGTGCCAGGCTGGTGTCCACAGAGCCTCACAGGCTCCCCCTGGGCCCGGAGAGAAGCAGGCCAGCTAATGGTGGTGCAGGGACATGGTGGGGCAGAGAAGGGCCTGGCAGGACCCCTGCCCTCCCTCCAGGCCCAGCAGCCAAACTTGTTCTTCCTCCAGCGGGGAGTGAGGGAAGCTGGAAGCCCCTCCTCCCCTGTGCAGAGCTGAGAATGAGGGGACCAGGCTGCTTCCCTCAGATCGCCGAGGACGAGGCCGCTGAGTGCAGCCGGGGCCCCTCGGCACTCTGCAGGCAGCCCAGCACCCTGGAAGGAAGCACAGCCTCCAGGCAGCTCCCCACCGCGGCAGTGGCGGGGGCCTCCGGGCCACACCTGAGGTTCTGCTTGGTGCTCTGGTAGTGCTGCAGTTGCTGCTGGATCCCCTCGAGCTCAGCCTCCAGGTCAGCGTGGCCTGTTGCGACAGGACAGCGTGGGACACGCTTGCTCTTCACCTTTTCCCTGCGGGATGGGTGAACGGCAGGTCCCCACTGCCCTGACAGGGCCCAGGTACGCACCTGCAGCTTCAGCACCAGACCCAGCCCTCGTGCCCGTGAAGTCCCCCGGGAGGAGCAGATGGGGGTCAGGGACGCTGGTCGGGGCTGGTGGAGCCTGGACTTTAAGCCCAGGGGTGTCCAGCTGTGCTGACACCTGGAAAGGAGGAAGGGTAGATGCTGGGCAGAGATGACAGGAGGAAGCCTAGGGAGAGGGTACCAAGTTCTCATCCCCAGTTCAGCCCTGCAGGGGAGGGGCGGGCCAGGCCAGGCCAGGAGTCCCACCCAGGCTGGTCCTGCCCTGCCCTGCAGCCCTGACACCTTCAGTCCCTCCAGGGGGGTGTGGTTCAGCACCGCTTCAGCTACTCTGTTTGAAGGTTTACTCAACCCTCTGCACCTCACCCCTGCAGCAGCTAAGCATCCAGCCCACCCCAGAGCCCGCCTCACCCCTGCAGCAGCTCTCAGCGCCCAGCCCACCCTGGAGCTTTTCCCGGTTCTCTCCGGTAGACTTCCACTACCCCGTGCCCACTTCCAGCCTCGTGTCCTTGACCCCACAAACCCAAACTCACTGCTGGAACTGGCTCCTTCCTGTCCCCGGGCCCACTCCCGTGCACCTCCCCAGCCTCCTCTGTTCACCGCCCAGTGATCACAGTCAGCTCCAGGGGGCTTCCCTTAGCCTGCACTGAGGACCCTCCACCTACATCTCTGGCTGGGACCTCTCCCCTAGCCAGGCCCCGTGCTCTGCCTTCTCGATGCCTCGCCCCAGTCTGGCCCTCACCCAGTTCTACTCTCGGTTAAAGAACTCCTTCCCCGTGATACTCAGGCCAGATTCTCAGGGTCACCCTGGGTTCCTTCCTCCCCTCTGCTCTCCCAAGTCCACCAGGGGCAGGTCCTACCTCCTCCGGCTCCAGAGGGAATCGTCTGTGTCCACAGCAGTGGCCGAGTCCTGGCCACCTGCATCTTTTGCCTGTGTCACATGGACCACAGGGACCTAACCCAGCGTGTGCTGCCTGCTGCAGCCTTCAGCTGACTCCCCGCTGAGGCCCGCCCGACCCTACGTGATCTGTGGTCACTTCAAGGGTCTGCAGGGGCCACTAGCACAGAAACTTACCAGGGGTGGGCCTCAGCTGCTGTGCCCTTGGCCCTGGTGTGCCGTGGGCACCTATGCTTGCTGGCTGAGTGAATGGCTCTCTCTTCTGGTGCCAGGGTGTTCCAGAAATGAGTACAGCCATGTTACGGCACCAAGGGCACGAGAAAGAACAACACCCGGGGACGAGACGAGCGGGTGGGAGTCGGTGACCAGGTCTTTTAGAGAACTTACCCTGGCTGGTGCTTCCACCCGGCGGGGCATGAAGGAGGAGGGAGGCAGCAGCAGCAGCTCTGGGCCTGCACTTGCCACTGGGGGCAGCTGAGGGCTGGGGGCACTTGGCAGGGCCCCAGGTAGGAAGGGCCTTGTGAGGGAAGGGCCTGCTGATGGGGCCATGCTCAGGCCACACGCCTGCAGCTTTTCGGTCCTGGGCACAGGGAAGGCAGGAACCTGGTCAGCCTATGGAACCTGAGGAAGGAAAGCGGATCCCCCCATCCTATAGCCCCAAAACACACAGCCTACCGCTGCCCCCCAAGGGTGCCGCATCCTAAGGATACATGGCTCTGCACGGGCTCCAGCAGGAAGTGTGGGCGTCGTGGCTGCTTCCTCGCCGAGTGTGCAGCCCTGCTGGGGAGAACACAGGATCCTCAGGCGGACAGGGGCTGCGGGGGCCCTGCCATCTCTAGTCCGGTCTCCCCAGCCCTACGGGAACACTGAAGGCTGGGCTCTCGGCCAAGGTCAACAAGTAAATGGTTGGCAGGGGGTGGCCCAGGCTGGGAGAGTGTGCAGGAAATCTGGCGAAGTGTGCCTGGGGGTGAGGGGTTGCTGCATGCATGGATCCAACCTGTGCAGTAGCCCTGGTGGGGGTGAATGCTCTCCGGTAGACTCCCAAGTCATGGGGGTGGGAGGGACAGCCTCTGAGAACCTTCAGGGTCTTGCCAAGGTCAGGCAGGGAGAAGCAGGGCAGGGATGGGGGTCCAAGGCCACCCGGATCTTGCCCCAGGGGTCTGGGGTTCTCAGGCAGTGACCACAGGCTCAGCACAGGGTGACAGGTCTGGGGAGACAGTGGCAGGCCCAGGGGCAGAGCCAGGGCTGTCCAACAGCTTGTGGCTCTCCTCAACACCCTGTGTCATTTCCTGGGTCAGCAATTAGGACAGGGAGGGGAGGAAGTATGGCAGAAGGGCTTCCTGAGCTTTGGCAGGAAAAGGAGTCTGGGAAATCCCAGCCTCAGGGGTTGGGACCTGCTGGAGCAGGGCTTGGGGCAGGCCTGACTGCTGGCCCGTCCCTTCAGGGCACGTTCTCCCTCCCTCCTCAGGGTGGACGACTCACAGCTCCAGCAGGGAGGGCTCCCCGGCAGCCAGGGCCTCGGTGCCCAGCGCGCCCTCAGGCCGAGGGGCTCGGGTGGCGTCCCCAGCAATGCGGTTGAGGAGGGGACCCTCGGGTGTCACTCTCCTGCTGGATGCGCTGGGGGCTGGGGGCCGAGGCTCGCTGCCCAGCACCTTCTGTTTCCAGAGCAGGGCACAGCGGCGGACTGCACGGTGGAGACTGTGGGCAGCCTGCAACGTAGCCGCTGTCAGGTCAGGCCATGCCCAGCTTGCTCCCACAACAGGCGAAGGCCTGGGGCCTACCTGGACCTGCTGCTGGGCCTGCAGCTGCTGCCGGGCAGCCTTCCTGTCAGCTGCGAAGCGCAGAAGCCGTGTGGCGCCCTGCCGGAGGAGCTGCTGGCGGTAGGCCAGCGCTGCCCGCTCCAGCCGCGCCTTCTTCCTCCTCCTCTCCAGCACGAAGCCCAGCCATGCCGTCCACACCTCCAAGAGCAGACCTGAGGCTTAGGAAGCCCTGCTCAGGACTCCCTGGGGGCTCTGCCAAGATCCACCCCCACAGAGCAGGTGCCTTCGTGCCCCCAACCCCAGGCAGGCCGTTACCTTTGCCTGTAGCGAGAAGGCCCAGAACCACAGGGCCCGCACCGCAGCCTGCTGCTCCTGCCTCCTGGCCTCCAGCTAGGCCCAAAAAGACGGGGTTACGCCTACCTCACCTCCTCCAGGAGGCTGCCCTGACCACACAGCCCTGTTTCAACGCGGCGGCTCCTCACTCACGGCCTCTGTGGCTGGGGCTTCCCTCCCTTGCCTCGGAAGGTCCCAGCCCGTGCCTGGCTGCGAGGGGCTCACCGCACTCCTGATCCGTGGATCAAGGAATGACTAGAGGAAAGCAGGCAGCAGGCGGGGCAGTTTAGGGAGCTGGAGAGGGGCTGGGCTCAGATCTTGGCTGCAGCCCAGGAGAGCAAGCGGGACCTGCGGGCTGAAGGGGTTTGCTGTGCACAACTGAATGTGAATGAGCTCTCCTGGCTTTTTATCAAGGCCTTGGCAAAGACTTCAAGTGCACTTCCTATTAATTTTGCGGAATTTCACCAGTGTGTTTTACATAGGATGCTGTAGAACGAGAAAACAGGCCTTGAAAGAACTGGCTACAGGTCAGGTGGAAGGAAGCGGCTGGAGGGGCTGAGGGTCCAGGGTGACAGTACCAATACTGAACAGAGGTGTGGGCAGCCCAGGCCCCACAAGCCAGCGGGAGGAGGAAGTGGGGAAGCTGTAGCGCAGGGGCTCTCACCTGCCGTCTCCACTGCTGGAAGCAGGCCCGGCTGAGCCTCTGTGCCCGGAACTGGGCGGCCTGCCGCTGCAGCAGCTGGGGAGAGAGCAGGCACCCAGGGAGTCAGGTCCCCAACCCAGCAACCAGGGCAAACGTGCAGCCCAGGCCTCTGGGGCAGCCATTCAGCCACCGAGTGGGCCCAGGCACAAATCAACGTCCTCCTGTGGTCAGGAGGCCTGGACGGTGCCAAGGTCTCAGACACAGACCAGAGGTGACGGCATGGCTGTTCACCCCCCAGCTCTGACCAGCCGAGGGTCAACGTGACCCAGGTTCTCTGCTGAGCCATCTTCCCCTGGGGGCCTTGAGTCTGAGGCTGGCCACCCCCACCCCTACTCAACGCTCAGGGTGTCTCCTGCAGGACCCAGAACCACCCAGCCACACAAGCAGGAAGAGGCCCCTCGTGAGAGGCTGTCCCCGGCCTAAACACCCGCCTCTCCGCCTGTGACAAAGGGGAACCTGGAGCACCGCCAGCCGCCTCACCTGTTTCCTGACACAGCCCAGGTGGTACCTCTTCCACCGGGCCATGGCGTCCTGCAGCAGCTGCCGGCGGCTATGCTGGGCCGCCCTCTGCAGCTGGGCCCTCTGCTGGGCTGCTCTCCGGCTGCAGTCCCGCCAGCGCCGCAACCAGGTCCGCAGACAGCCTAGGGCAGACCCACGCCACGGGGGCTCTCGTGGGATCTCCCCCAGTGACGACTAGCCGGGAAGGTTCAGGGTGGAACCATCTCATGTGGACAGTGGACACTCTCTGAGGTGACCAAGCTCCCTCAGGGCTGGGACCAGATGAGCTGCTCATGCTGTGCCCCCAGGGGCCCTCTCCCAGTCCTGCACAGGGAGCTGCCTGGCCCCTGCCTGAGGGAGGAGGCGGAGCTGGAGCTGGAGCTCTGATACACAGCATCAGAGGACCAGTGCAGGTGACGAGACAGGGGCGTGGGCAGCAGAGACCCCAGGACAGTCACCCTGCTCTTCTGGGCCCCCACCTACCTCTCTCCAGCACCTTCCGGGCCTCCTCGACGGCACAGGCCTCCTGCTGTCGGTAGTAAATCCGCACAGAGGCCACCTCCCGCCACTGGATCAGGACCTACAGGCAGGCGAAGAACCGAGGGGTCATGGTAACGTGTCCTGACTTCTGGGGACCCCCAGGCCCACGACAGCAGCTCCTAAGGGGAGGAGCGGCTGAGGCGCCTGAGATCCACACAGCCACAGGACACAGCCCCAGACCCCCCACAGCAAGCCCAGCACCGCAGGTGCTGAGACTTGTGGCAGAAGGGAATGAAGAAGTCATTACACGGGTATAATTCTGTTATTATTTAGCAAAGAGAACACGCACGTATCTGCTCTGTTCCTATGAGAGAGTAAAATCACAGTTGCAAAACACTTAAAATAAGTTGGCAGCCAGGGAGGCCTGTGGCCACTCCATACAGCCCTGAACTCCTTCCCACCTACACGGCCTCCCCCTCTCTACGCCCTGAGGCTAAGCCAAGATTCCTGCTCTCCTTCCTCCTTACCAGGGCGGGGTGCACGGCCTGGCCTCCAAGTCTGCCTGAAAACAGAAGGGGCCTTGACCAGATGCAACTGTTCCCTCCCCCTCGGCTGCAGCTGTCAGGACCAGCCCCTGCCTTGCAGCCAGGGCTCCCACACACCGCTGTCTCCTAACGAGGCTGACTGGGGGAAGGGTCTGGCCTGGTGGTGAAGCCGCATACGCCCTCCCCCCATGTGACAGCACCCGGGTTCAAGTCCTGCTCTGCACTCGCTGGCGGCTTCTTGCTAACATGCACCCTGGGAAGCAGCAGCTGTTGGATTCCGGCCACTACACGGGAGACCTGAGTGCTTGGCTTCTGCCTGGCCCAGCCCTTGCCACTGTGGACATTCAGGGAGCGAGCCAGCGGGTGGGAGCTCTGTCTCTGCTAGCTAAAAAGAGAGGTGAAGAAATACACGGGCAGGGGTTTGGTGCAGTAGTTAACATCCCGCCTGAGAACGCCTGGGTTCAAGTACTGGCTCTGTGGCCAACTCTAGCTTATTACTAATGTGCACCCTGGAGGTACTTGGGTCCAGGGTACTTGGGTCCTTGCCACCCAAATGGAGTTCCTGGCTCCTGGCTTTGACCGGGCCCAGAATGGGCTGTTGTGGGCATTTGGGGAGTAAACCAGCAGATGAACGATCTCTGTGTCTCTCTGCCTTTCAAATAAAACGAAAATAAATAAAATGTTTTAAATTTTCTTTTTTTTTTTTTTTTTACAGGCAGAGTGGACAGTGAGAGAGAGAGACAGAGAGAAAGGTCTTCCTTTTGCCGTTGGTTCACCCTCCAATGGCCGCCGCGGACAGCGCGCTGCGGCCGGCGCACCGCGCTCGTCCGATGGCAGGAGCCAGGAGCCAGGTGCTTTTCCTGGTCTCCCCATGGGGTGCAGGGCCCAAGCACCTGGGCCATCCTCCACTGCACTCCTGGGCCACAGCAGAGGGCTGGCCTGGAAGAGGGGCAACCGGGACAGAATCCGGCGCCCCGACCGGGACTAGAACCCAGTGTGCCGGCGCCGCAAGGCGGAGGATTAGCCTGTTGAGCCACGGCGCCGGCCATGTTTTAAATTTTCTAAATGCTTGGGCTCAGGGACTACTCTGTGCTCTGTCACTTGTTTCTGTCTGAAGGAGCTCTTTGTGGTCCATCATTTTCCTCCCGCGGCCACCTCCTGCCAGCCCTCCCCACCCCATGGGCACGGGGCCAGTGCTACCACATGGCATCTCCTTACTTCTACTCCAGTGGAACAAGGTGGTGGTCTGCGGTCTCCTCCCACTGAAGATGACCAAGCACCTACCCCCTGGACACTGTGTGCTACCCAGAAAGCCTCTGTGCCCAGAGCCTGTCCCAGCATTGTCTTTTGATGGAGGAGGAAGGAGGGGAAGGAGACTAGAGCTCAGTGGTTCACACAGTTTGTCCCCGTGTGCAGAAAGTACTGGCTCAAGTAAGAACCAGTTTATTGACTGTGTGCCGTGTTCTTGTTTCAGCGGATATGGATTTGTAATTCAGTAAAAACATGACATCCTTTTTTTAAAAAACAGTGATACTTAAAAAAAAAAAAAAAAAAAAAACTTTAATTTTACTTGTGAGAGACATAGAGAGAGAGAGAGAGAGAACACTCCCATCTGAAGGTTCAACCCCTCCCCTCCAAAATGTCCACAGTCCCTGGGGCTGAGCCAGATCAAAAGCCGGGCGACAGGAACACAGTCCACGTCTCCCACGTGGGTGGCAGGGACCCAAGCACTTAGGCCACCATCACTGGCTTCCAGGGTGCATTAGCAGGAAGCTAGAATCATGAGATGAGTCAAAACTTGAACTCATGGGGCCAGCGCTGCAGCACAGTAGGTTAAGCCTCTGCCTGCAGTGCTGGCATCCTACATGGGTACAGGTTCAAGTCTCAGCTGCTCCACTTTCAATCCAGCTCCCTGCTGATGGCCTGGGAAAGCACTGGAAGATGGCCCAAGTGCTTGGGCCCCTGCACCTGCAAAGAAGGCCCAGAGGAAGCTCCTGGCTCCTAATCAGCCCAGCTCTGGCTATAGCAGCCATTTGGGGAGTGAACCAGTGGAGGGAAGATCTGTCTGTCTCTCCTCTCTCCATCTCTAACTCTGCCTCTCAAATAAATAAATATTTAAAAAAAGAAAAAAGAAGAAGTCTGGATGCCATGCCTCCAATACAGACATAGGCATCTCAATGCCTGCCCCTGAACGAATTCTTATCAGAACCAGTACTTTCTACACATGTGGAATTCCCCATGCTTTGGGTCCCTTGTTCTGTCTGAATGTCTGGCACCACCCCCAACTCTTGCCAGGAAGTAGTCGCCATACCCCCAGGATGAGCAGCTTTTGCCCCTAACCTCACCTTGGAACAGAGGGTCCTTCTGTAGTGAGCAGATGCTTGGGAAGTTTTCCTGGCTTCATCCACACAGGCCACGGTGTTCTGTCTCCAGCGGCGTAACACCCATCTGCAGGTGCACAGGCCTCAGCAGGGAGAAACAGGGGGGCCCTCAGGAGTCATTCCTCCTCCCCGTTCTCCTGGGCTGGGGCTCTCTGCCTCGGGGGACCTGTCACACTGACACCAGGCTCACAGCGTGGCCACCCATGGTGCATTCGGAGAGCACCTGCTCAGTGCTGGGCACTGCTCCCTGTCCTCAGGAATTTCTGTGGGGCCAGAACCAGATGATGTCATCACAGGTGACTCACACTGCGATGATGAGGGAAGTTCGGGGGCCAGGGAAGCTGGAGGAAGGGCGTGTGGGCATGCGTGCATGTGTGCGAGCCAGAGCGAGCCCGGGGAGCCCCTCTCCTCCTGCTGTCTGAAGTGCTGGACAGCTGCTTGGTGGGGCCCAAAGGAAGAATGGATGTGTTTAAAGGTAAGAGGCCCACCGCCTTCAGGCTGGCTGGAACAGCACGTGCTGAACCAACATGAAGGAAGGAAAACAGAGAGGCAGGAGCAAGGCCCACTGGGAAGGAGCACGTCCAGAGCTTGGAACTGGAGGACGGGCTTTGGGGAAGCTGCGCGAGGCTGCCTGAGTGCCCTCCCCAGGGAGACGCAGGTGGCTCCTGATCTCTGCGGGGTGGAGCAGGCCAGGCAAGCAGCCTTGCAGGCTTTGGGGGAGCTGCTTTCTAAAGCCTCGCCCTGCAGCCAGCGGATGCAGCACTTGCTGTGGCCAGGCCCGTTCATTCCTCAGCCTGAGCCCTGGGCAGGCTCGGGAGACTCACCGCAGCAGCTGCCTGTGGTGCCGCCTCTCCCTGGCTGTCACCTCCTGCAGGATGCTCCGCACCTGGTCCCGGTAAGTCTGTGGGGGACAAGGAGGGCTGGGGGCTGCCTCTGGGCCCAGCCTGCTCCTTGCCTCAGTGGTATGGTTACAATAGGAAACACCATGCCCAGAGAACGCACAGAGGGTGGAGAAACTAAACCCCCAGTCAAGGCCCACAGGCCCACCCAGACATCGGGAAGGAGACTGCCCAGTGAGGCCGTCCTGGGTCCTGAGCCCTGAGCTGCTCCCCACCCAGTGTCTGCTTTCACTCGCTCTACAAGGATGGAAGGAGCCTGTCCTCTGACACCCACCACCAGGGGCACCTGTCTATGGCTCGGGGAAGCGCTGTCGGGGCACCTGTGTGTGGCTGGGGACGCGCTGTCGGGGCACCTGTGTGTGGCTGGGGACGCGCTGCCGGGGCACCTGTGTGTGGCTGGGGACGCGCTGCCGGGGCACCTGTGTGTGGCTGGGGACGCGCTGCCGGGGCACCTGTGTGTGGCTGGGGACGCGCTGTCGGGGCACCTGTGTGTGGCTGGGGACGCGCTGCCGGGGCACCTGTGTGTGGCTGGGGACGCGCTGCCGGGGCACCTGTGTGTGGCTGGGGACGCGCTGTCGGGGCACCTGTGTGTGGCTGGGGACGCGCTGTCGGGGCACCTGTGTGTGGCTGGGGACGCGCTGTCGGGGCACCTGTGTGTGGCTGGGGAAGCGCTGTCGGGGCACCTGTCTGTGGCTCGGGGAAGCACTGTGTCTTGCTGAGGAAGGAGAAGAGAAACTGTCTTCAGAACCCCCCCGGCCGCCTGGCAAGCAGGAGAAGCGGCTCCTACCAGCCACTTCCGCAGCACCCGGCGCAGCACAGCACGCTGGTGATGCAGCTCTGCTCGCAGCAGCTTCCAGCGCTCAGCTCCCCGCAGGGCCAGGCTCTGCAGGCAGAGGGATGAGGTGGGTGGGCCTAGCCTTGCCTCCACTGCACACCCCGTGTGTGAGCGCCCAGAAAACACTGAACCTCTCTGTGCCTCATCCCTTGCTACGAATGAGGGTCTTGTGAGCAGGGCCCGACTCACAGTGGAAGATCAGTGTTTGCTTAGACACTTTGTACCCTCCGTAGGGCCCTGCAAATGCTGAGACAGGGGTCTGATCCCATGAGTTCAGATAAGCACCGCCTAGTGCCTGAAAGAACCAGGAACCTCGAGCCAATCATCTTCCCAAAGCAAGTTTGCACTTCTCCCCCTCGACTCAGAGGCGGCGGCTGCTGAGGGGCTGTGGTAGAGCCTGTCTGTGCGCCACGTCACACCGTCACACAGCTCCACCTGTCCAAGTCACACCCAGACGGCGCCTGCGCCACGCCTTACCTCCTGCCACCTGCTCCAGGCCCAGTGCAGGAGCCGCGCCGAGTGCATCTCCACAGCCTGAGCCCTGCCTGTCCTCCTATGGGCGACACGCAGAGCTCAGCTGCCAGCCTCGATGCAGCCCCCGGCCCCCACCCAGGGGTCAAGTTTCGGGGGCTCTCTCTCAAGGTGTCAAGTACCACCAAAGCCTGCTAAGCTGCAGAAGCTGAAGCCGCTCACCAAGGTGGAGGTTAAATGTGCGTTGATGGGGTGAGTCGCTCAAAGCACCTGCTCTCCTAGCTACGTGATGTGGTAAAATCTGCCATCACTGCCCACTTCCCCAGGATGGTCCGCTATTCGAACATGGGCCACCAGTCTAATCTGTGGCCACGGTCACTACGAATGGGCCCCCACCAATAAGCAGGATGCGGCCAGTGGCCTCATGAGGCAGCCCAAGGTCCTGCCACCACAGCCCTGCTTTGCTTAGACTGTTTCTGGATGAATTTAGAGAACTTAAAACCAGAGTCTAGGCTGACACAACCCTCAGGTCGGGCATGTGGCATGGCCAGCGTGACGACAGCAAGCTGGGGTGGGAGGGGCTCCTGAGGCAGTGTGGACCACTCACTCTGTTCGCAGGCCCCAGGCACGGCCCCTCCAGATGCAGAACGCTCTCCTGAGCCTCTCGTGGCCGTGGTGGGCACAGGCCACTGCTTGCCACTCCCGCTCCCGGTGATGGGCTGCTGCCTGCTGGCGCCACATGGACCAGGACCTACGCAGAAGCTGCTGTTCCGCGTAAAGGATGGCCTGTGGCAGGACGGGGAGAAACATAGCACACTGAGCACAGGGGTTACAGGAGCCGGGCAAGAATCTGCAGGACACCGATCACGGCCACAGCCAAAGAAATGGGCGCCTGGGAGATCCAAAACTCCAGCGACAAAGGACACAGACGCCCCAGACCCTGCCCTTGCTTTGTGAGTCACAGGCAGGAGACCTAGAGTGGGGGTCTGGATTCCGGTGACTTCCAGGGGATAGGAGGCCCCTCATGCGCCTCCTCAGATGCAGCCTCTTACCATTCTCTCTGCCAGGCGGTTTTCTCGCTGTTCAAACATCTTCTGCCACCAGAGAGAAAACACTCTCTTCTCCAATGTCTCCCTGAAAAACATACACATGAGATGAGTGACAGTGGGACAATAAGGCCAGGAGCCAGGTGCTTCCTCCAGGTCTCCCACGTGGCTGCAGAGGCCCAAGCACCTGGGCCACCCTCCACTGCTTTCCCATGCTCATTAGCAGGGAGCTGGATTGGAAGTGGAGCAGCCAGGATTCAGACTGGCACCCATATGGGATGTCACCACCACAAGCGGCAGCCTAACCTGCTACGCCACAGTGCCGGCTGCTTCTCTTAAACTAGCATCTCAGGGGCTGGTGCTGTGGCGTTGTGAGCTGGGCCTCTGCCTGCAGGTGCTCCTCTTCTGATCCAGCTTTCTGCTAAGGTATGGGAAAGCAGAAGATGGCCCAAGTGCTTGGGCCCCTGCACCGGTGAGGGAGACCCAGGGGAAGCTCCTGACCCCTGGCTTTAGATCAGCCCAGCTCTGGCTGTTGCAGCCATTTAGGGAGCGAACCAGCAGATGAAGACCTCTCTCTCTGCTTTCCCTCTCTGTAACTGCCTCTCAAAATAAATAAATAAATAAAAATCTTTAAAAAACAAACAAACAAACAAAAAACCCCAGCATGTCAGAGTCCTCCAAATCCAAGATCCATGTAACTTCTCCCAATGCACGCCCCCCATCTCTCTAAGAGTATGCTGTGCTCTAAGCCTTCCATGCACCTGTTCAAACATGTGTCCATCACTTACCTACAAGCCCAGACCAATCCCCTCATCTCATGACTCTGCCTATCCATCCTCATCCCCTGGCTCACAGGAAGCCCCCAATACTTCTGCACTCCCCAGCTCTCCCTCCAAGTTCCAGAGACCTTATCAAGGCTGACACAACTGTGCACACAAGGATCTGCCCCCTGAAATTGTTTGTCCACTGTCTCTCGTGCATCAACCTAACCATAAGAATTTAAAGCTCCAACAAAACCATCAAGAAGATCTCTGCTTTGGCCAAGCAGAAAGAGGTGGACTTTGGCATTGGAGTTGGGGATCTGACCCACGGCTCTGCCACTCACTGTGTCACCACAGGCAGGCCCTTTATCACTTGGAGGCTGTTCTCTTGGTTTGTAAGGAAGGAAATTATTAACGAAGATGATGGTGTCATAGGCAGAATGAGTTTACATAAGCACACTTCAAAAAGTTTGTGGCAAAAGGGTGTTTATTTTGTGGAAAAAATTGAAACCCATGTGTACTTTTTTCGCAGTATGCATTTCCACCAACTTTTTGAACACTCCATGTTTGCTGTCTTCCTCCTTCCATTACCTTGCCCACCTCACAGGCAGACACACAGTCAGCAATCAGTCACTTCACTGCACACCACCAGCATGCAGCAAGGACCTGCTCGGAGCACGTCTGCCCCTGCAGGAGCTAGAGATGTTCCTTGACTTTCTAATTCCTTTTTTTTTTTGACAGGCAGAGTGGACAGTGAGAGAGAGACAGAGAAAGGTCTTCCTTTGCTGTTGGTTCACCCTCCAATGGCCGCCACAGCCGGCGCGCTGCAGCCGGCGCACTGCGCTGATCCAAAGGCAGGAGCCAGGTGCTTCTCCTGGTCTCCCCTGGGGTGCAGGGCCCAAGCACTTGGGCCATCCTCCACTGCACTCCCGGGCCACAGCAGAGGGCTGGCCTGGAAGAGGGGCAACCAGGACAAATCCAGTGCCCCGACCGGGACTAGAACCTGGTGTGCCGGCGCTGCAAGGAGGAGGATTAGCCTAGTGAGCCACGGTGCCGGGCAATTGACTTTCTAATTCTGATGATGACTATAATTGCAAGACTTCAAAAAGCCAAGTCTAGCAAAACAGGAACTGAGTGTTGTAGGAAATTCATGCTCAAGAGTGCCTGCCACCTAGCTGATCCTGAAAGCTAACGGGCAGCATTCATGGATCTCTCTGCAGCCAGAGATGAGGACACAGGCTGTCTGGAAAGCACCTGCCATCAAAGATGGACTTAAGCTTTTCCCAGGAGAAACCCTAGCTGACTCCTCCTGCTCAATGAATCCAGTGAGCCCACATGAGAGAAAAACCAACAGACTCAGCCTGGGCACTGGGCGGCTGAGAAGCAACACAAGTGGGCCGGGTGGTGGGCAGAGCTGGACTCAGGCACCTGCCTCAAGGCAGGCAGGTGTCGCACCACATACCTGTGAAAACGCACTGCTGTGGAGTAGAGGACACTTTCCTGCTGGCGCCACCGCCACAGTCTGTGCCACACGTGGAAGGCAGCGGGCAGGGCTCTGTGCTGGAAATGGTTGTCTGCTCTGGCTCGCAACAGCTGCAGGGAAACAACAAATGGCCTCTGTGCTTCACATCTTTTTTAAAAAAAAGACAATGAGCTTTCAAAGTCAGCCTTCTGGAGGGTTGCTTCCCACACAGTAGCATTTGTTTATTTGAAAGGCAGAGTTACAGAGAAAAAGGGGGAGAGAGAGAATCTTCCAACTGCTGGTTCACTCCGCAAATGGCCACAACAGCCAGAGCTGGGTCGAGCTGAAGCCAGAAGCTTCTTCTGGGTCTCCCACATGGGTGCAGGCGCACAAGCGCTTGGACCATCTTATGCTGCTTTCCAAGGCGCCTTAGCAGAGGGCTGGATTGGAAGTGAAACAGCTGGGTCTGGAACCAGTGCTCAGATGGGACACCGATGTTGCAAGTGGCGCTTAACCGATTGTGCCACATTGCCGGCCCCCTGACCCTTGACTTTCTAACAGTGTTGGAAAAGGAGGGTTCCTGCTGAACACACACAATCTTTCAATCCGAAACTCAGTCTTTCGAAAGGGCCTCCCTACATTCTGTACCACCTGCAGTAAATGAACTTAAGGGAGCAGGTGGCAATGTCCTCTCAGCAACACAATCCAAAGGGATGTCAGAGAATGAAGGGACTTGAAGCATTTTCCAGATGCGGAAGGCAAGGGCAGCACGAAAGCCATGCCCTGGGTTGGCTCTATTCACGCTCCTAGAACTCAGACGATCTCTGGGTAAAGCTCCAGCATGATCAACGGTAGTTGGTTCATCCACTTGCACATTTACTCGTCCAGATAACATTCAGCACACATACTGTACACCAAGCATTGTGTCAGGTGAAAGAGACAGGCTGCACCTTTAAGGAGCTCCCAGCCTGGCAGGACTACACAGTGAACGCTCTGATGAAACCACACAGGAGGAGGGTGGGGCCGGGGGAGGAGAGCACACCCCTGAGCTGGGAGGTAGTGAGGAACCAAGAACCGCCGGGGCCCTGAGAAGCACATCCAGGGGGCGGCTGGCAGCTTACGTGGCCCGAGTGCAGTTAGTGGGGCAGCAACAGGACAGGATGGAAATCTATCAGGGATCAGACTCCCACAGGAATCTTGCATACAACCCTGAAAATTTGGATTCTATCCCCAAAACTATGGAGAATCGGTCAGAATCTCTAGATTCTACAGCACCAGATGGAGATGGGGGTTGTGAGGGCAGCACAGAAATAACCGGCAGGGAGCTTGGTCTGTGTGGCCCGACTTACTGCCAGGGATGGCTGGGAAGGGGCGCTTCTCACGCAGCACCCAGGCCGCCGCCACGCACTGAGCCTGAGTGTGGCCTGGAGCTCCTTCCCAGTCAGCACTCCATGTCACAGCAAGTCCACGTTTACTTACTGCCCTGCTACTAAATTATAAGCCCTGTGAGAACAGAAATTTTGCCTGCTTTCTACAGGATCACAGGCATAGCAGTTATGCAATAAGTATTTCTTACATGGCTCTGATTTGAAATTTTCTTTCTCAATCAGCCTTTGCTAATTCGTCACCCTGGCCTCCATCCCTGCCACACACTGTGGGCACCCATGCCCCACACTGTTCAGCACAGCGACTGGGCTCTGCACCTGGCCCTGACTCTCCTGAAGTCACGCTGGGTGATGGGCTGACTTACTCCTCCAATAAATGATAAGAGCTCATTCTTTTCTGAGGGCACGAGCACTTCCCTAGCAGATGAACGGGAGTTAGGCAGACTTCCTGATGACACCAGGGATTTTGGCGGAAATACTTCTGAGTCTTTTTCCAGCACCTTCTCTTTCAAATCAGAACAAGACCTTATGGAATAGGCCTTTTCCAAGAATAATTCCCAAGCAAATGGATCCAATAACAGAAGCTGGGAGGGCTATCTGCTGCAAAGTACTCCACACCTGCTTGTATCGCCTCTTCTGGGAATACTGTAGCCACGACTTGATACACTTGTGTTGCAATGTCATCCTGAAATAAAGCACAACACCAAGTAAAGCCAACTGGTGCCTTCCAGTTTCTAAAATTTTGCTTTGTTTTTAAGGCAGGTAAATCTGGGTGAGCTACTCCTTGCAAACTAAAAGGCACCCCGGGAGCTTCCTTATTTCATTCTAGGAGAGAAGAAACAAGAATCTGACAACTCACATGAAATGTGTCAACCCCTAATTTTAGACTGTGAATTGCATAAAAACTCTGACAATTTTCTTGCAAACCGAGTTAGACTAAGTACAGGGTTGAGTCTCATGGCCTGGGTCTGTAACAGGCTCATTCCCCTTCACACACATAGTGACACTGACAGTGAGAGCCACACTCAGCTTTATAAGCCAGATTCCGAATCATGACACATCCTGGTATCTCTGAATTAAGTCAGTTAAATATTCTCCATGGGTGGGTATCGTGTGTGGGCAGTGAGTTAAGCTGCTGCTTGGGTTAGGCTGCTCACAACACCTATCACCCTGGATCAAGTCCTGCTTCTGCTTCTGATCCAGCTTCCTGCTAACGTGCCTGAGAGGCAAAGATAATGGCCCAAGTACTTGAGTTCTTGCTCTCCACAGGGAGACTTAGATAGAGTAAGCCTGGCTCAGCTCCAGTTGTTGCTACCCCTGCTGCAGGGGTCCAAGTCCTTCAGTATTTTCTGTTGCTTGCCCAGGCATATTAACAGGGAGCTGGACTGGAAGTGGAGGAGCCGAGACTCCAACCAAGGCGCATACGCGATGCCACGTCAGCTCACAGGCAGAATAACCTGCTGAGGCACAATGCCAGCCCCAGGAAACTCTTCACTTCATACTTTCTTTCCTGTTCCTTCTGAGTTTTCCTCACAGATATGCAGTGCTTTTCCTTCTCTAACTAAACGACTAACTCTAAAACATGGGGACACGTCCTGCACCCTTTGAAGACGGAGCCGCAAATACAGTACTTACTTGACAGACCCCTGGACATTAGCAATGCACACGTCCTAAGACACGAGCATCACTCCTGCTCAAAGCCTGAGGCAGTGTAGTAACAGGCTACCAGACACACATTTCACACCACGGTGGCCAAGAACCACCACAGTGATCCTCACTCTGCCTCCTGTCCAATCAGACAAAACTAAAACACAAAGTCAGGAATCAGGGGGTCCACAGCAAGGCCTCCACCCCTAAGAGGCCTTTGTGAATCAGCTGCACTCACTCATGCAAGGGGAATACAGTCATGGTCACAGGGTGTCCTGGGGGAGCTCGAGGATGAGGATGCAGTCCCTACCTGTAGTGGTCCCAGGCAGCGCACACCATGGGGAGCTGCTCTCTTTCCTCCTTCTGCTCAATCCGACACTGCCAGAGGTCCCAGAACCTGCGCAGCTGCTGCAGCGACACAAGCAGGAAAGAGAAGTTTACTAAGGTGAAAGGTAAAATCATCGCTCTTCACCTACTGGTGAGTCCTACTCCAACAGGCCATGAGCTTCCCCAAGAGCAGGAATTACCTCTGTGTGGAACAATCAACACACATGGGCTTGCAAAGTAATTGTGGCTGAGCTAGGGAGCTTGTTCGTGGCCAATGTAAAAGACAAAAAGATGATTCCTTCAGCCTAGGGAGAGCTGGAGGAAGAAGCTGTTCTTAATATGGGCCTCATGGGAGACAACAGCATTTAAAAAAAAAAATCACTTTAGGGGCCAGTGTTGTGGCATAGCAGGTTAAGCTGCTGCCTGCAATGCCAGCATCCCATATAGGTGCCAATTGAAGACTTGGCTGCCCCATTTCTGATACAGCTCCTTGATAATGTGCCTGGAAAAGCAGCAGAGGATGGCCCAAGTACTCAGGCTCCTGTACCTACATGGGAGACTGGAAGAAGTTCCAGGCTCCTGGCTTCGGTCTGGCCCAGCCCTGGCCATTGCAGCCGTCTGGGGAGTGAACCAGCTGATGGAAGATAGATAGATAGATAGATCTCTCTCTCTCTCTCTCCTCTCTAACCCTGCCTTTCAAAAAATTAAAGGTAAATTTTAAAAATCACCTTAGAAATTAAACTTCTTGCACATTACTATCTATGGGGTAGTCTTAAAAAATGTTCACATCAATCTAATAGAAACTTTACACTTAACTTTCAGTTTGTAGTAACTGCATAAAACAAGGGAATTTTTAAAAAAGATTTATTTATTTGAGAGACAAAGTTAGAGAGAGATAGGAGAGATAGAAAGGTCTTCCAGCCCCTGGTTCACTCCACAAATGGCCACACGGCTGGAGCTGGGCCGCTAAGAAGCCAGGAGCCAGGAGCTTCTTCCAGGTCTCCCATGCAGGTGCAAGGGCCCAAGCACTTGCACATCATCCGCTGTTTTCCCAGGCCACAGCACAGAGCTGGATCGGAAGAGGAGCAGCCGGGACTAGAACTGGTACCCATATGGGATGCCAGCACTGCAGGTGGTGGTTTTCCCCACTATGCCACTGTGCTGGCCCTTGAACACTTTCATAAAATAACAAAACACACCCAGAAACAAAACGTACAAGTAGAGACATCAGGTAAACAAGCCGCTGAAGAGAATGGATTTATAAAGGAACTTTATAAGGTCGATTGAGGTACATTAATGGAACAGACCTAAGGTGCATGACTTAAAGTGTATTCATATCCCATACCCCTTTGGCCAGGGATAAAATCCACAGTACTCAACATCTAGGTCAACCATTAATTCTCTTAGCAAACAGATTAAAAAAAAAAAAAAATGGGAGCAACAAGGCAAACACAAGAGTTTTTCTATCAGCAGGTATGGATTACCTTAGGGTACTAAGGTCTGGAGGCTAAAATCCAGAGATCTTTAAGCATGCAGCCATCAGAAGATACTTGGTCCAGCAGTTCAAGCACCCATGTCCCATATCAGAGTACCCAGGTTCTACACTGACTCCAGCTTCCTGCTCATGCAGACCCTAGGAGGGCAGTGATGGTTCAAGTAACTGGGTCCTGCCACCCACGTGGGAGACCTGGATAAAGTTCCCAGCTCCTGGCCTCGGCCCCAGCCCAGCCTGGGCCACGGTGGGTTGTCAGGGAGTGAACCAGTGGGTGGGAGTATATTCTCTCTTTCTCTCAGATAATTTTTTTAAACAATTAAAGAGGGAAGAGATCCGTTGGCACAGAAAATAGCCCTCACCGTCATGTCGTGCTGCTGGTGAGCCAGATTCTTTCTTATTCGTAGGAGATGGGCATGGGTTACATTGTCTTTGAGGGCTCTAAAGCAAAAGTTCTGGGCAAAGAAGAAAGGACACAACGGGTCACAAAGACAGGAATCAGCAGAGTCTGTAAAAATAAGAGCAGACAAAGGAAGGCGGTGCCCTGATCAGGAAGCGAGAAGCTCATTCAGAGCCACTCCATCCCCAAGTGTTTCTTGGGAATGAATCTCCCTTGAGATTCAGTCAGGAGCCCACACAGCAGCAATGGTACCTCAGCATTTATCAGCCACCGCCACTGCCCACAGGCACTGCACAGAACAAACGCACCCTCACCTCTGATCAGGGGATCCCCTGACCCACAGGAGAATTCTACAGAGGTCAAACATTAGCTTTTGCCTCTTGAAAAGGAGACAAGCTTTTGGGCTGTGGTGGTGTTTTTACCGTGTGGATCCTATGTGTACACTTACACGATCGTAAACGCAGCTCTGCTGGCATCAACAGAAGGAATCTGGTGAGCAGGGCTTGGGGAAGGGGCAGGGTTTCCAGGCCTGGATCCAGCTCCACGAATAGCACCTCACATGTGATCTGAGCAGAGCCCGCGGTCCCCATGCCCCCACACCCAGGGCTTCAGTTTTCCGTGACAGAAATGAGGAGCCCAGGCTGGACTGGGTTTTCCTCGGGTGCTCTGTGGAACCCCACAGGCTCCTGGGAGACCTTGCTGCAAGCACAGCTTTGCTGCGTTAGGCTTCCACTACTGAAAAGGGCCTCTGCCGCACAAAAAAGCCCAGGACTAGACCATCTCTGGGGTGCTGCACAGCTCCAAACCCCTCTGACCAGGAACGGAAGGAGGGCCGCACTTGGGGCCGAGGTGGGCCGGGGCCCCAGGAGCGGGAGCCTGAGCGAGGCTGATGAGGCCACGGCTCTCTTACCAGCAGGCTGAGCCTGCGGCGCTCTTCTGCCACCTCCGCCAGGGCTGCTTCCTCTGCACAGAGCAGCACGTCTGCCGGGACGTTAAGGCTTGGGTCTCAACACGGCTCCCACCCCACACATCCCAGTGCCAACCTGCAGGGTCAGACCCTGTGGCCCAGGGGAGCAGCGGGCAAGGTACTTCCCAAGCACTGCCTCGCCCTGAGCTAAGCCACTGCCCGCTTCGGTAAACATTTCCAAAATCCTCCTAACTGAAGCACAACCTGCTCCCTTGCCTGCGCTCTGTTTGGCATCACAACCCAATCAGATGTTTGAGCTAAAAACCTCTAGAGTTATTTTCAAATGTTTTCTCCTCCCACTCTCCCCATCGGCTCAGTTGCTGAGCCCATCTGCTCTCCTACATCTCTCTCCTCTGCTCACCCTCCTGTTCTGTCCTCACCCACACCACCGCATGACCCACCTGGCCTGACCTTCACACAGGCTGTGAGGTGACTAGCTCACCTGGCTGGCCTCTCTCCTCAAATCCAGAATCACCCTTTCTAAAGCACAAATCTGACTGCTTCTGTTCTCTTCTTAAAACCTCCAGAGGCTCCCCGGTGGCCCTCAGGAGAGCCTAAACTCCTGCTCACTGCATAAGGGCTGCATAAGCCAGTCCCCAGGCCACATGGCCCTCCCCCACCCTCGCCCCTGCCAGCCACAGCCCCACAGTGCACAACAGGGTGTCCAATGCCTTTGCTCACTCCCAGCCTGCACAAAGTCCTTCCCTCCTCCCGCAGGGTGAACTTGCTATCCTCCAAGACCCCACTCCAACACTGCCTCTTCAGCTCAGTCTCCATTGGCTCTTGCAGGACTTGCTACAGTCACGCCACGCTGTAAGGCTGCATTGTCGCGTCTGTTTTCCCTGCCAGACAATCACCTCCTGTTAGTCTTTGAGCTTCCCCCTCTCCCAGAGCTTAAGCAGGCTTTACCGCAAGGCAGTCCCATTTCTCACGCTTGGGCAAGTGCTGCGGCATGGGGCAGTGATTAAGAACACGTGCCCCGAAGTCGAAAGCCTGACTTTCAAAGCTCTTGGCTCTGCCAGTGGTTTGCTGTGACAGTGAAAACCACTGAATTTCACCTAAATCAGTGTAGCACGGACACAGCGACTCGTGCTCCGCAGGGCTGCCGTGAGGACGCACAGGGTAACGCGCGCAGATGCACACAGTAACATCTCCACAAAGCGACAGTGGTGGTGTCACCACGCGACAGCTGTGGCAATCTCTACTACCCAGAAGGTGGAGACGAGCAATGGGACGATGACACCAAGAGACTACAGTGAGGAGGGCGAGGGCACTGTGAGGGGAGAGAGGGCCCGCAGTGAGGGAGAGCAGACTGGGCTGCCAGCAGTGTTGTGTTATTTAGATCGGTTGGCGGGGACCTAGGTGTTCGTTTTACTGTTATTCTTTAAACTCTAAGTACATAAGTCCCAAGTAGACAGCACACTGTAAGAGCAGGTCAACAGAAGATAAAGTTGCCTTTGGTAGGGGTTCAGCCTCCATCTCCTGACTTTTGCCTCACCCACTGCTGAGCTCATGCATCTGAAGGATACAGTGTTTCCAGCGCACGAAGGCCCGGCGCAGGGCCATCCTCCTGGCCAGCTCGCCCAGCGCAGCCTGCTGGCCGTACAAGCTTTGCCTCCGCTCCCAAGCCCACTGCCAATCACAGAAGTGTATCTGAAGCACAGTAGCGCAGTGGAATCGCTGGGCCATTTCTGCAACAGACAGAAACTTTAGTGCTGCTCCCCCCATGCTGGTAGATGAGCTGGAAGCATTAGGTTTTTTTTCCGATTTGAAAGGCAGAGAGACACGTACAGTAAGAGAGGGGCGAAGGGGAGAAAGATAGAATGAAGAGGAGGGTAAGCGCATACTCCCATCCGCTGGTTCACTCCATATGCCCACAGTGGCCAGGGCTGCACTAGGCAGGCCAGCAGCTGGGAAGCGGTGGCATGGACACAACAACATGAGTCGTCATGGTGACATGAGTCATCACTGCTGCCCCCACTGGATTCCCATCGGCAGGAAGCCGGAATCAGTAACCGCAGCCAGGAATGAAAACCCAGGTACTCCAAGTGTGCAGCCCACTCCTCAAAGCGACCTTAAGACAAGCTGAACCCCACCCCGGCAGTCAGCAGGCAGGGATTCAGGGCTCTTCCACAACGAATCCTCAGATAAACATTATAAACAGTGGAAGGTCATTAGGAATCCCTAGCTGTTATCTGCTCTCTCAGGAGGAGGGCACCATGCAGTCAGTTACATCACAGAGTGGAGGCTTCCGTGATGAGCCACAGCTGACTGCTGCTTTCCACGAGGACTCTTGCTTCACTTCTGCCTCTGTCCAGACGTCTCCCAGCTAGGACTTCAGGACTAAGATATGCCCTGTAGCTTGACCGCCAGGCTGGCAGAGGTGTTTCTGACCCTAGCTCAGCTCCATTTCTTCTCAGCACTAGTTGGCTAACGGCCCGGTGAGCTGAATCCCAGGAGGGGTAAGGGAATCAGTGTTGGAACACAAACACTCTAAGTCCAGGTTAGTCTGTAGCTGGTCATGCCAGCCAGCTCAACGCTTTCTCCCCTTACCTGTGGTTTTGCTTTCTAGAGCTTCAGTTACTCAGGGTCAGCATGATATGAAATATTAAAATTTGTCCTGACTCTTTTGAGAGAGAGACTATATTCACATAATTTATATAGTATATTGCCATTAGTCATTTTCACTAATCTCTTTTAGTGTTGAATTTACAAATTATACTTTAGGCTGGTGCTGTGGCTCAATAGGCTAATCCTCCGCCTTGTGGCACCGGCACACTGGGTTCTAGTCCCGGTCGGGGCGCCAGATTCTGTCCCGGTTGCCCCTATTCCAGGCCAGCTCTCTGCTGTGGCCCGGGAGGGCAGTAGAGGATGGCCCAGGTGCTTGGGCCCTGTACCCCATGGGAGATCAGGAGAAGCACCTGGCTCCTGGCTTCAGATCAGCGCGGTGCGCCGGCCGCAGTGGCCATTGGAGAGTGAACCAAAGGTAAAAGGAAGACCTTTCTCTCTCTCTCTCTCTCTCTCACTGTCCACTCTGCCTGTCAAAAATAAAAATTAAAAATTAAAAAAAATTATACTTTATCATATGTATGCATGCACAGGAAAAACACAGTGTTTCAGGCATCTACTAGGGGGTCTTGGACATATCCCCCAGACAATGGGTGACATTACTGTACTTAAAGTCTTACAAAAGTGGTGGCTAGCTATGTAAAAAAAAAAAAAAAAAAAGCAAGAAACAAAGTTGTAGGTAGGGGGTCAGTGCTGTAGTGCAGCAGGTTAACGCCCTGGCCTGAAGCGCCGGCATCCCCTGTGGGTGTCAGTTCGAAACCCGGCTGCTCCACTTCCGACCCAGCTTTCTGCTCTGGCCTGGGAAAGCAATGGAAGATGGCCCAAATCCTTGGGCTCCTGCACCCACATGGGAGACCTGGAGGAAGCTCCTGGCTTCGGATCGGCACAGCTCCGGCAGTTGCAGCCAATTGAGGAGTGAACCATCGGATAGAAGACCTCTTTCTCTCTCTCTCTCTCTCTGCCTCTCCTCTCTCTGTGTAACTCTGACTTGAGAATAAATAAATAAATCTTTTAAAAAAAAGTTATCATATTAATCATCATAATCAGTATTTACAGTATATTTAAACCCCTGTTTGGATAAAATGTATGCATAGAGGAAAATAAGTGAATTGAGGGTGATCTATTTTCCTCTTCAATCTCCTTTGGGGGTGGGGGAAGCCACTGTAATCCATAAGCTGTACTTTGGAAATTTATATTCATTAAATAAAAGTTTAAAAAAAAGGCTCCTTTGAATAAAAAATCTGTGATATAACAAGGTCACATTCCTTTTTTGTATTTCAAAAAGTTCATGGAAAATGGAATTAAAAGATAACTTTAGGGGCGGATGTTTGGCCCAGCTGTTCAGATGTCCCTGTCCCCTATCAGGATGCCTGGGTTCAATTCCCACCTCCGGCTGCTGATTGCAGCTTCCTGCTGATGTGCACCCTGGGGGCAGCGAGAGCCCTTCTACCTAAGTGGGAGACCTGGAATGAGCTCCTGAAGTTAGAGACTGTTGCAGGCATTTGAGGAGTGAATCAGGAGATGGGAGTTCTCTCCCTGCCTTTCAAAACGAAAAGTAAAAAATTTTGAAAGGAGAAAAATAAAGGAAAACTTTGTTTTTGGTACAAAATTTTGAAATCACATATTGCTTTTTTGTAATATGCATCTCCCACAAACTTTTTTGAAGACCCAGTGGAAGCATTTCAAAATTTTTCTGCACCAAAAAATACTTAGCTTTCAGTTCCATTTCCCACAAACCTGAATCCCCCTCATAAAGCACTCCTGCCAGCAGCAGAGTGCAAACTGTGACTAGATCCTCCGTCTCGAGAGCCTGGGGTTTCCTACTCACCACTCTTCTGTCGCTTGGCTCTGCGGACATCCAGGTATTCAAGCCAGGCCTTTAGGAACCTCCGCTTTTGTCGATCCTGATGGTGCTTCACTGCGAAGACCGCCTTCTGTCTCTCCCTCTGGCTACGCAGGAGCTGGTCTTGCCACTGACACCAAGCCTGTAAACCAGAGAAAACAACGGTCAAAGGAGTGCCAGAACAGAGACGGAGCACAGGGGAGGAGGGTGAAAACAGCCAGATACACACAGGGCTGGGCCAAGCCAAAATCTGAAGCCTAGAACTCAATCTGGGTCCCCTCCATGGGTGGCAGGTCTCAAGGACATGAGCTGTAACTGGAATGGCAAGCGGGGCTGTGACTGAAACGAGGGACTCTGAGACGGGATGCGGGTGTCCCTAGGTGCATCTTAACTTCTGTGTGTAATGCTCACCATGATTTTTTTTTTTCCAGATTAAAAATAAAAGTCGGGAAGCAGGGAGGCTGTGGATGCCGAGTATTTGGTTGAGCACCGGTGTGCCTAGGTTCAAGACCTGGCTGTAGGCCGGCGCCGTGGCTCAACAGGCTAATCCTCCGCCTTGCGGCGCCGGCACACCGGGTTCTAGTCCCGGTCGGGGCGCCGGATTCTGTCCCGGTTGCCCCTCTTCCAGGCCAGCCCTCTGCTGTGGCCAGGGAGTGCAGTGGAGGATGGCCCAAGTGCTTGGGCCCCGCACCCCATGGGAGACCAGGTAAAAGCACCTAGCACCTGGCTCCTGCCATCGGATGAGCGTGGTGCGCTGGCCGCAGCGCGCCATCCACGGCAGCCATTGGAGGGTGAACCAACGGCAAAGGAAGACCTTTCTCTCTGTCTCTCTCTCTCACTGTCCACTCTGCCTGTCAAAAAAAAAAAAAAAAAAAAAAGACCTGGCTGCACTCCCGATGCCAGCTTCCTGTCAGTGCACACTCTGGAAGGTGGAGCAATGGCTCCCGTGGCTGGGTCCCTGCTACCTATGTGGGGTGCTCCCTGCTCCTGATGTTGGTCTGGTGCAGCTCTAGCAGTTGCTGGCATTTGGGGAGTGAACTAGCAGTTGAGAGCTCTCTTCTGTCTAATAAATAAAATTGTTAAAAACCTAAAAAGAGAAATTAAAAAACAAAAATCAATGGACAAGAAGCAGGGACAGTCTGAGGGATGGTATAATTAATTGAGACTTGGGATGGCTGTGGGTCTGACCTTTCTTCCAAAGGAGGAGGAAGCCAACTGTCCAGAGGCCCTTCCCCAGGCAGGGTCATCTCAGGGAAGCGCACCTAGAGTACAAGGGTCTACGTGGAGCTCCCTTACGACTGCACTAAAGTGCACCTGTGTGCAGTGATAATGCAGGCCCTGGCTTGAAGATGACTTTTACACAAAGTCCAATAATAATCATGTCTTCTGTTCTTAAACCCGGAATACCTCTTCTCCTTTCCTTCAGTTGAATAACATCCTTCCTGGCTCACTAAGAAAACAGACGCCAACAAAAGAGAATTTCCTCAAGGTCCCACCATGCCCACACCCTCACCCACGCAGAGGCTCTGCCTTCCTGCTCCCAACAGGGTCGTGGCTACACCCCGGCTCCTCTCATCTTCTCAAGTTCATCACTCTGGCAACTCCCCCTCCTATGCAGTCCCAGTTTTCCACTCTCTGCTAGATTTTAAAAGCCAGCATATGAATGTGCTATTAGTTCTTCCACCCTAAGAGATAACAAAATATCTTCAACCAAAGGCAATGGATGATCTTTGATTGGACTTTGGACCAGGCATGAAAATGCAACATTATACAGTTTAATATGAACAGTATACAAACATTACATAATCTTACCAATGTTAAACTTCCTGGATATAATAATATTATGATTGCACAGGAGAATGTCCTAATATTTAAGAGATACAAGCTGAAGTGTTCAGGGTAAACTTTATGACCATAATTTTAAAATTGTTCAAAAAATATATTTTAGACTTAGAGAAATCAAATGTGGCAAGATGTTAACAAGCAGTTAAACCAGGGGAAGTACAGTGTGTACCTCCTCTGTGCTGCTGTCAGAAATAAAAACTTGAGAGAAAACTATTGTCACGGAAACACTTCCTGAGAGGAATGGACCAGTGATTCTCAGTCAAAGCCACAACCCACTCTAGACCACACCTGCCCACTCAGGAACACTCCAGCTCCCTCCTTTCCAAGCTCCTGAGTCAAAAGGCTGTTTTTGAATTTCTCTCTTTCAGGCAAGCTTTCTTGAACCTCCTGTCATCAGCTTCCTGAAGCTGCTCTTATCCAGTGATCTTCGATCTCCACGTTGCTTGATGCAAAGGTCTACACTCTCTCAGTTCTCACCTTCCCTGCCCCGCCAGAAGCACCTGGCACAGCTGCTCACGGCTTCCTTCCCCTGGCTTCTAGGACACCTGTGTGTCCCTCATCGTGTCTGCTGCACACTCCTGCACGGGCTCCACCCCGGTCCTCTACTCTAACCATACTCACTCCTTCCATTCTTACTCCCTGTTGTGCCTTCAGATACCATCTCCTGCTGGGGCCCATGCTCAAGAGGCCCTCCCCATGTACCCCACTGCCTCCCTGGAGTCTCCCTAAGAAGAGGGCTCCTCCCAGTCTCTCTGCTCAAGCTCACTTCTCCCTCAGCCTTCTCCAACCCAGCCAATGGCAACTCCACTCTTCCAGATGCTCAGGCTCAACCCAGGGAATCCTCTTGGCACCTTTCTCTGGAAGTTCCCATATTAAATCTCTCCATTAGCAAATCCTATAGGCTATATGTCCAAACTATATCCAGAATCCAAGTACCACCTTACTTACCATCCTTGTCCAAGACCTCACTTTCTATTAAAAAAAATTAACTATTTATTTCACAACAGTGAGTGAGTGTCCATCTGTTGGTTCACTGCCCAAAGGCTCCCAGTGGCTAGGGCTGAAGCCACGAACTCATTCCTGGACTTCCATGTGGGTAGCAGGACCCCAGTGACTTCAGCCAGGGTTTGAACTGGCAGGTAGCTAGAGTCGGGCACTGAACCCAGGTACTCCAATACAGGATGCGGATGTTTTAATCCCTAGACCCTCTGATCCGTTCCTAACAGAACTGGAGTGCCCTCCTTGCTTTGCTGTGGTGGTTATGTCACTTAAACCCCTCGTTTTCATATGACCTTTCCCTCTCTACCTGTCTTCTCTGTCATGCCACCACCAGTCTACCAGAGAAACCAAGTCACTTACCCTACAAAATGTCCCACATTTTAGATCTGACTGCCTCTTCGAGGCAACTTTAACTTGTTCCTCTGATCCCTGGATTTCCTATAAACTGAAAGATTCACATTAGACTTGGTTGGCATCACTTCCAGTTTTTTTAAGCAAGAATACGAGTGTGGCTGGGCACTGCCCGTTCCATCATCGCTGAGACGCATCATGGCTGTTCAGTGGCTTGGGTGGCAGTCAGCCCATTCCTCCCAGGATGTTTTCTCATCATCTTTCTGTCTGTTGATCATCGTCCAGATCCATGTCCTCTTTAGAGGTGGCAAAACAGCAATTTTGGAATTCTTGTATTCCTTCTGCATTTATTAACAGCAATCTTTCAATAAAGAAGCTCTTAGCTTTCGCTCTGATTAGCCCTCTGGTTTCTCGGAGATAAGGCTATATAGTAAAGGTGGGATATATGTCTGATGTGTATTCAAAGAATCAGAATGCTAATGACCTAAAATCACTGGGTGCTCAGAAATGTTCTATCGATCAAATGTGTTCCTGAGTCCTGTGACAGCCCCATTAGCTGTGGTTAATTACCTCACTTTTCAGAACGTTATATCCTAGGCTCATCTCGTCTAGCTTCTGCCCCAAACCTATTATTAGCAATTCCTCCAAAAGAAAGCACAAGGTCCTTTTAGTGGGAAATAGTGGAGGCCACAACTTGGATGCTGGGGATGCTAAATGCCATATGCTACTGCCACTGTTTCTAAGTCTTTCTGGGGAACAGAGATAAAAATAAATTTTTAAGGCAGGAAAAAAAAAAAAAAAGTATGACTTCAGGCCGGCGCTGTGGCTCAGTAGGCTAATCCTCCGCCTTGCGGCGCTGGCACACCAGGTTCTAGTCCCGGTTGGGGATCCGAATTCTGTCCCCGTTGCCCCTCTTCCAGGCCAGCTCTCTGCTGTGGCCCGGGAGTGCAGTGGAGGATGGCCCAAGTGCTTGGGCCCTGCACCCCAGGGGAGACCAGAAGCACCTGGCTCCTGCCTTTGGATCAGCGCTGTGTGCCGGCCGCAGCACGCCGGCCATGGTATGACTTCTTTCAATATTTACATTTCAAATCTGAGGGTTTTTACTTAATTTCTTTGATTTTGTACTTGTATTATTTTCTTTTACACTGGAAATCTTGATTCCTAGTGACACTGCCAGTTACTTGCTTTATCTTACAATGTTATCTATAATAGTTTCAAAAGGGGGGCCAGCACTGTGGCATAATAGGCTAAGCTTCCTCCTGCAGTACAGGTATCCCATACAGGTGCTGGTTCACGTCCTGGCTGCTCCTCTTCCAATCCAGCTTCCTGCTATGGCCTGGAAAAGCAGAAGATGGCCCAAGTGCTTGGCCCCTGTACCCACATGGGAGACCCAGAAGAAGCTCCCAGTTTCTGGCTTCGGATCAGCCCAGCTCCAGCCATTGCAGCCATTTGGGGGAGTGAACCAGCAGATGGAAGACTTTTCTTTCTGCCTCTCCCTGTCTTTAATTCTACCTCTTAAATAAATAAATAAAAATCTTTTTTAAAAAGTTTCAAAAGAACAATTCCAAGCCTGCCAGCAACAGTAAGATGACTGCATGCAGTTTTACATTTCTTAACCATTCTTTGTGTCCTTAGAATACATTCCTCTAGGAATGAACGTCAAAATATACAAAATTCCTTGAAGTAATGATTTTGTGTTGTAGTCTTTGCCACAACACAAGTTTGCTTGTTAGTTTTGAAATTCTAGGGATTTCTTTTTAATTTAATTTTGCATTTTAAGTATGTGAAATATTTATATAGTTTCAAAGTCAAAATTATAACAAATAAACTCAGAAGTACTCCATTCCCATACTATTCTCTTCTTGCTCCTTTAGCTAACCATTTTTACATTTTGGGTTTATTTTTCCACTATTTCTTTTTGAAAATACAAGAATAATCAAACACATACACCTCTTTCCCCACCCCCCTCACCCCCACCCCGCCTTTTAAGATTTGCTCATTTATTTACTTCTCTGAAAGGCAGAATCACAGACAGACAGGGAGACACAAATCTTTCGTCTGCTGGTTCATTCCCCAAGTGTTCACAACCGCTGGCCCAGGCTGAAGCCAGGAGCTCAGAATTCCATCCAGGTCTCCCACATGGGCAGCAGGGGCCCAAGTACTCGGGCAATCTAATGCGCATTAGCAAGAAGGTGGTGTGAAGCAGAGCAGCTAAGACACAAACTGATGCTCCAATAGGGGATGCTGGCATCTCAAGAGGTGGCTTCACCTGCTGTACCACAACTCTGGCCCTTCTCCTTCCCTTTCTTATCTAAAAGGCAGCACATTAAAAACCTGAGGGACTCTGTTGAGAGGTGGGGGCAATCATGTTACTCCTTTGCTAGAGTCAGCAGCTCCCCGGGAATAAAAGCCAAAGCCTTTTACAGGGTGCAGCTTGAAAAGCCCTGTGGTCCGCTGTAACCTTCTAAACTCATCCTTTCCACTCTCCCTCTCACGCTTGCCAAGATACCACGAGGTTTTCCCAATTTTGTACATGTGACAATTCTCCAAACCTAATGTAAAAAATCAGTATTGTATAACAAAAATTCTGGTAGGTTTTGTTGTGGAACTTGACAAGCTGATTCTAAAATTACTAAAAAAAAAAAAAAAAAAAGTGAAGAACAATCAAGATAATTTTTTAAAAGAACAAGAATAAAGAAGCTCCCTTCCCATTTATAGAGGCGTGGGAGCTTACAGGAGCAGGCACAATAACAATCATGCATTTCCATATTTCCAGCAGGCTCCATGCACATTATATACCCCACGAGACAGGCACCACTATTTCAGATTAGAAATCTGACACAAAGGGAGGCTAATTAACTCATTTAACGGTCCCAAACTAACAGGTGCTGGAGGCAGAATTCCCCAGGGCAGTCTAGGAGCTTTCTTAGCTGCTTCATTAAATTTTAACTGAAGTGGCATGGCAGCATTGGCAGAGTGACAGACAAATAGAATAAAGGAACAGGAAGCCTAGGAACAGATCCATGAACAGATGAAACCACGCTGTATAAAAGAGGTGGATTACTATCAGCATAGAAAAGATGCAAGACGGCCTCGTCAGTAGACAGTGCTGGAGCCATGAAGTGTCCAGATGGAAGATGCTGAACTAAGATTCTGTTTCATACAGTATGTAAAATTAGACTTAAGGGGCTGGACATTTGGCTTGGCAGCTAAGAGGTCTATGTCCCAACGTGGGAGGCAGCAGGTCCTGGGCAGAGGGCCCTCTGCTGCCCACTCGGGAGTCTGCACTGTGTTCTTGGCTCTCAGCTCCAGGCCTGGGAGTCAGCCAGCACATGGGAGCTCTTCATCTATCTCAAATAAGATCAAAAAAACATTTTTTAAGTGTGTGGAAAACAGAATTAAAAGGTGACTTTAATTTTGGTGGAAAAAATGCTGAAATCCATGCAGTTTTCTCATAATACAAATTTACATGAACTTTTTGATGTTTAAGAATGCTCTCTCCAGCACTGCTAGTAACTGCAAACAAAGTAGAAGTAATCAACAGCCTATCCGGGGCCGGCAAGAGCTGTAGCAGGTAAAGCCGCCGCCTGCAGTACTGGCATCCCATATACTGCTTCACTTCCTATCCAGCTCTCTGCTATGGCTTGGGAAAGCAATAGAGGGTGGTCCAAGTTCTTGGGCACCTATATCCATGTGGGAGACTGGGAAGAAGCTCCTGGCTTTAGATTGGCGCAGCTCTGGCCATTGCTAACGAACCTCATTGGGTAACGAACCTCAGCAGATGGAAGACCTCTCTCCCTCTCTCTGCATCTGCCTCTCTGTAACTCTTTCAAATAAATCAATCAATCTTAAAAAAAAAAAAAAAAAAAGTCTATCATCAGGTGAGTGGATAAACTGTGCCCTATTCATATGATGACCTAATATACCGAGCTAATAGATCTCTGAATATACACATGGATAATTCAAAAATATACTGCGGCATAAAGAAAAGCAAGTTGGAAAGTACATGTATAGCACAACACCATTTATCCATTTCCCAAAAAACAGATGCCCTAAAACCTTTTTGAGTAAGAATACACCAATTTTACAAGGAAAAAAGAATACAGGAAACTGCCCATATCAGGATCAGAATAGTGGCTATCCTCGAGGAGGAGAGGAAGCCGAAGGAAGGAGGGGCAGGGCTTTGACAGGGTCCACTACACTAATTTAAAAGATTCTGGAACAAGACACAAAATGCCAACACCTTTTAAATCTGGGTAATGGGTACTTGGCTATCTGTTAATATAATATAATATAATATATATAATATAATGTTTTATTTTTATATGTTCCTACATTTGAAATGCATAATGTTTTTTAAAATATCAGATGGCTCATTATGTCTGCCCCGATACATTCCTAGAGAAGCTTGTGAGGATCAAGAGATATGACCTGGGTGCATGTCCTTGGTAAACCACGGGAACTTCTCAGACACAACGCATCATCACAGTCCACAGGATGAAGTCTGGCCTTACTTACAGTCTCATGTAACTGTTTGTCTGTATCAGTATTGATGTTCACATTAGTCTCTGAATGACTTTTAGCTATTCATGTAAGTTCAATCCAACTTTTTTTAACTTTTTTTTTTTTTTTTACAGGCAGAGTGGACAGTGAGAGAGAGAGACAGAGAGAACGGTCTTCCTTTTGCCGTTGGTTCACCCTTCAATGGCCACCGCGGCTGGCGCACTGCGGCCAGCGCACAGCGCTCATCCGATGGCAGGAGCCAGGTGCTTCTCCTGGTCTCCCATGGGGTGCAGGGCCCAAACACCTGGGCCATCCTCCACTGCACTCCCAGGCCACAGCAGAGAAATGAACTGGAAGAGGGGCAACCAGGACAGAATCTGGTACCCTGACCGGGACTAGAACCTGGTGTGCCAACGCCACAAGGCGGAGGATTAGCCAATTGAGCCGCGGCGCCGGCTCAATCCAACTTTAAACCATAAACACTTGCTACCACTAAAAATATTCAATCAAATCTGTTGATGCAAGCCTTGAAGAGAACTATAAAAAGCAAATTCTAAATATGTTCTGGACAGCGGTAGCTTCAGCAGAAGGAAAGTGGCTATCCAAAAGCAGGAGCATCCACACATTTGTCCATCAATGACAGGAAAGCAGTCTCTTCAGGTTCCCATGTTTACAGCATTTTCCCACTGGTCATCTCCTGAGGTGACAAGTCTGGTAAGGACTACAGTGTATGTGGTTCAGGGAGTGGTTCTGCAGTGTTCAGGATGCTTGGATTAAACCCGGCTCTAACCTTTGCTACATGTATGACCTTGGTTCAAGTAATTTAACCTTCAGAGTTTCCTCAACAATAACTGGGATTTAAAAAAATCCTATGAAAGCATGTATGTAAAGCACTTAGTCTAGCACCCACCACAAGTGAGACCACAACAGAAACCACCGTTGCTGCTGCTGCTGCTGTTGCTACTGTTCATATTACTGGCCAGACTGTCTCTTATTTCCTTGTTGTTGGCTCAATCTTATGAGGTTAGAGGTCAGGGGTAAGAAAATAAATATTTTAGGCTTTGCTGGCCATGCAGTCTCTCTTGCAACTGCTCAGGTCTTCTAGCCTGAAAGCAGCCACAGATAACACATCAATGAATGAATGAGTGGATCAGAGTCCCAATAAAACTATTTACAAAAACAAGCAGCAGGCCAAATGTGGTGGATGGGCCAGAGCTTCTTTTTTTTTTGACAGGCAGAGTGGACAGTGAGAGAGAGAGACAGAGAGAAAGGTCTTCCTTTTGCCGTTGGTTCACCCTCCAACGGCCGCCATGGCCGGTGCGCTGCGGCTGGCGCACCGCGCTCATCCGATGGCAGGAGCCAGGTGCTAGGTGCTTTTTCCTGGTCTCCCATGGGGTGCAGGGCCCAAGCACTTGGGCCATCCTCCACTGCACTCCCGGGCCACAGCAGAGAGCTGGCCTGGAAGAGGGGCAACCGGGACAGAATCCGGCGCCCCAACCGGGACTAGAACCTGGTGTGCCGACGCCGCAAGGTGGAGGATTAGCCTGCTGAGCCACGGCGCCGGCCGGGCCAGAGCTTCTTATCTCGGATCTAGACAGCTGTGTGTGCCATCTGCATGTGATCTGCATCTGCTTCCAAAGACTTTGCAATATGTCGTCAATTCAAAAACATATTCCTGGTGAGGGGATAAAGAAAAAAAAGATACTCTTCCTACATTTAGTAACTTGGGCTCCCTCCTCTACCCTCCTTTCTTATTCTATTTTCTATAACTGACTTGGCAATCCTGTAATTACAAAACAGACACAGAAAGTGACAGAAACTCAGAGTATATCAAAGACCCTAAGAAAGTTTCACCACACCATAGTCTGGGTACAGGCCTTAGGCTTTCATAACTAACCAAAAACCAGTGGCTTCCCTAAAAGTAACCTCTAATATAAGCAAAATTATAAGAAAAAAGAATCCAGGTTTTCTTTTCAGTTATTTATTTCCTGTTCTCACAGTTTTCTCATCTGCTGTAGCTAAACAGTAAGGAGGAAATGAGAGCACACTGCCGTTTGTTCAACACGCTTGTAACATTCATAAACCCTGCCCAAGGCCACAGCTAGCAAACGTACCCTGGGAACTACTGGTAATCACATCCAGGATGGGCCTGGCATGGCCTCAGTAGCGGTATTGTCTGATAAAGAGCACAGCCTTCCACATTGCTTCTGCCCATATCAGCACCCTTGGCCCAGCAAAGCTTCCTCTGGGGAGTCTGAGCCCAGTCTGTAGGTGTGGAGCTTGACAGGTGGACACACAGCACCCAAACCCAAGTCCACTGGAATTACCTGCAGCTGGAGGCTCAGGGCCCTGTGCTTCACAGCTGACGCATGGAGGGCACGGCTCAGGCAGGCCTGTCCTAGTCGACGCCTCCACTCTCTCAGGCACACCCTGAAAGAGCAAACCAAAGATGGGGCCAGCCAGAAAAAAGGCCACTCAAACAAGAGAAGGGAGTGAGTGATGGGCCTCAGATCCTCAGCTCTGGTCCTTCCCCCTCACGGTGATATCTCTAGGTTAGTATCTGCTAGAGAAACTGCTGTTTCTCTTTCTCTCTCTCTCTCTCTCTCTCTCTCTCTCTCTCACACACACACACACACACACACACACACATGAGAAACAATTCTGGAGCTGCCAACTAAGGGATGGAAATTGATGGTTCCTAAGGTCAGATTCAGCCTAATCACTACAGACATATTCTGTTTGGTCTATTTCTTCTAAAATTAATTTCTGGAGCATGCATTTGGCCTAGCAGTTAAGATACCACTTGGGATGCCTGCATCCCATACAAAGTGCCTAGTTTGGAGTCCCAGCTCTGATACTGATTCCAGGTTCCTGCTTATGCAGACCCTGGGAAGCAGCAATGAATGAGTGCTCAAGAACTTGCGTTAGACCCAGATGAGTTTCCAGCCTCTGGGTTTGGCCTGGCCCAGTCTCAGCTATTACAGATATGTGGGGAGTAAACCACCCAATGGAAATTCTGTCTGTCTCTCTCTCTGTCAAATAAACAAAATAAACAAAAATGTGAAAAATAACTATTGTCAACATTTAAAGATCAGATTCTGCAGAATAATCTACGTAAGAAGCAACCATGGATTTCCTGCCTCACTAGATTCCTTCCCTTCCAACTGTCCTGGACAAGTTTTGGTTTCAGTCTTGGTTTCTTTTCCAATCTGCCGTAGGACAACAGCGATGAGAAAACCAGTCTGCAGGCTCCGCTTTCCAGAAGCTCTGCTTGCCTGCTCACCCTACCCACAGAGACCGCTCTCTCCTGAACCTACTCTCTTTTCCTAACCTACACCCTGTTTACCAAAATCACTCCAAAAATCTCCAGCTGTCTTGCAGTATTATTTTTAAGTACTTAGCTCCCTGGATATAATCCCAGCACCAACATAGTACCAGAACATTTTAAGGCCTCAACAAACATACATTGAGTAAATGAATTCATTATACAAAAATATCCACCACAGACTCAAGCAGAACTGCATACTAATTAAGTATTTAAAAATACTTGCTAAGGGGCATGCAATTGGCATGGTAGTTAAGACACTGCTTAGGATGCCTGCGTCCCCTATAGGAGTGCCTGGGTAGAATTCCAGCTCCACTTCCAAGTTCAGGTCCCTGTGAATGCACACCTTGAGAGGCAGCAAGTGACACAATGAGTATTAGGATCCCTGTGGCTAACATGGGAGACTCAGACTGAATTCTAGGTGATTGGTTTGGGTCTGGCCCAGCCTTGGCTGTTGCAGGCATTTGAGGAGTGAACCAGTGGATGGAAGATCTCTATCTCTTTATGTTTATGCTTCTGCCTTTTCAGTAAATTAAATGTTTAATTATAAAAATATCACTGAATAAATTTTAAGTAATCTTATTCTTATTTAAATGCCTTTTTTACATCCACTGATGTTCTGTACACTGCTAAATACCCTACAGGTGTTACCATGTTTATTCCCCATGACAACCGTGAAATATACTTAGTTTGCCTATTTATTTCCCAGATGGTGAAATGACCCAATAGCACATGTAGGAACACAGATTCAAAATCAAGCTGGTACAGTAGCAAAGCCTCTGCTCTTAACCGTTTTAAAAGCCCAGCTCTTTCCAGCAAGGACTGTGCATTTAATACACCACCATTCACGACATATCAGTACCACTAGAGAAGCACACAGGTGTATCAGTTCCATATAAAGAAGTTCCCTGTTATTAAAAGCAGATTAATTCATGTTCCTCCAAAGCTTCTGCAATGCTAATGAGATGTAGTGTAGCACAGCAGTTAAGGGTGGAGGGAGGTGATTCCTAGTTTTGCCAATTACAATTTGTGTGAGCTTAGTCAAGCTACTCAACTTTTCTGTACATTGTAAAATGTGCAATAACAGTATATGGCAAAGATTAAATAATATATTTTACATTAAAAAGTTAACATACACACAAACTTAATGCAGAATTTAGAACATTGCAAATACTCAATTAGCCTTGAAATGATTATGTAAAATATAATAGTGGAACAGATTATCAATTGATATTATGCATTATGTTTGAAGAGCTGTTTTAAGATAAGTTTTTATGTCGGCGCTGTGGCTCAACAGGCTAATCCTCCGCCTTGTGGCGCCGGCACACCGGGTTCTAGTCCCGGTCGGGGCGCCGGATTCTGTCCCAGTTGCCCCTCTTCCAGGCCAGCCCTCGGCTGTGGCCAGGGAGTGCAGTGGAGGATGGCCCAGGTGTTTGGGCCCTGCACTCCATGAGGAGACCAGGAAAAGCACCTAGCACCTGGCTCCTGCCATCGGATGAGCGCAGTGCACTGGCCGCAGCGCGCCGGCCACGGCGGCCATTGGAGGGTGAACCAACGGCAAAAGGAAGACCTTTCTCTCTGTCTCTCTCTCTCACTGTCCACTCTGCCTGTCAAAAAAAAAAAAAGATAAGTTTTTAAGAAAATTTTTAAAAAGATGTATTTATCGGGCTAGTGCTGTGGCGTAGTGAGTAAAGCCATCGCCTGCAGTGCCGGCATCCCATATTGGTGCCAGTCCGAGTCCCGGCTGCTCCATTTCCAATCCAGCTCTCTGCTATGGCCTGGGAAAGCAGCAGAAGGTGGCCCAAGTCCTTGGGCCCCTGTACCCATGTGGGAGACCCAGAAGAAGCTCCTGCCTTCTGGCTTTGGATCGGCGAAGCTCTGGCTTCACAATCAATTGGGGAGTGACCCAGCGGATGAAAGACTTCTTTCTCTCTGCCTCTCCTTCTCTCTCTGTGTATCTTTGTCTTTCAAATAAATAAATACATCCTAAAAAAAAAGATGTATTTATCTGAAGGTAGAATTACACACACACGAGCGTGGAGAGAGAGACAGAGACTGAGAAAGAGACAAACAGACACATCTTCCATCTGCTGGTCCACTCCCTAAATGGCCACAACAGCTGTGGCTGGGCCAGACGGAAGTTAAAAGTCTGGGTCCCCTGCATGGGTGACAGGGGCCAAAGTACTTAGGCCATTTTCTGCTGCTTTCCCAACCTCATAAGCAGGGAGGTGGATCGAAAGTGGAACAGCAGGACTTGAACCTGCACTCATATGGGATGCCAATTCAACCTGCTACGCCACAAACCCTGGCCCTAACATGGGTTTTATGCTGCTCCCCACATAGAGGCTGGTGAAGGATGACGGCTGCTGCTCTGAGGGGCAATCAAGTGCACTCACCGTAAGATACTCTGCTGCCTGAACTCCACAGCTGTGCTCTGCATCTCAAGCTTGGTCTGCCGAAAAACCACGTAGATCAACCAGGACTTCCAGGCCTGTCGCATCTTTTGCTTTGCATCTAGACACACCAAAGGCATTTATTTTAAAGAGTAAGAGGAGATGTGTTACCCTGGGTTATGACAAAAGCTCAAGGCTCTCTGTATTCATCCTTTCTTTGAATCCCTGAATCTCTCTAGCCTTCATTGTGCCCCCTGCTGGAAAAGTTGTGAAGTGCTACAAAATTAATGCAGATCCAAGTACAAGTGAAGACTACATGATGACACTAATAGCATTTAAAGAAAGATCAATGTACTTAACTGTCCAGGAAGTCCTTCCTTTACATGTTCCTATTTCTTTATAGATATATTCTTCAATAGTTACAGATTAAATTCTATACATCAACAGGCAACAGAGAAGTTTTTTAGGGATACAGAAGTAATAATACTGGCATGAACTGGTGATTGCATTTTTTTTTTTTTTTTTTGGACAGGCAGAGTGGACAGTGAGAGAGAGAGAGACAGAGAGAAAGGTCTTGGTTCACCCTCCAATGGCTGCCGTGGTCGGCGCGCTGCAGCCGGCGCACCGCGCTCATCCGATGGCAGGAGCCAGGGGCTAGGTGCTTTTTCCTGGTCTCCCATGGGGTGCAGGGCCCAAGCACTTGGGCCATCCTCCACTGCACTCCTGGGCCACAGCCGAGGGCTGGCCTGGAAGAGGGGCAACCGGGACAGAATCCGGCGCCCCGACCGGGACTAGAACCCGGTGTGCCGGCACCGCAAGGCGGAGGATTAGCCTGTTGAGCCACAGCGCCGACGATTGCATTTTTTTTTTTTAAAAGATTTTTATTTATTTATTTGAAAGGCAGAGAGAGAGAGAGAGAGAGAGAGGTCTTCCATTCGCTGGCTCACTTCCTGGATGGCTGCAACGGCCAGAGCTGGGCTAATCCAAAGCCAAGAGCTTCCTCTGGGTCTCCCACGTGGACGCAGGGGCCCAAAAACGGGCCATCTTCCACCACTTTCCCAGGCCTTGGCAGAGAGCAGGATTGGAAGTGGAGCAGCTGGGACTCGAACTGGCGCCCATATGGGATGTCGGCACCACAGGCGGCAGCTTTACTCACTATGCCACAGTGCTGGACCCAAATTTTTTTTAAGAAAAGATTGATTGATTGATTGATTGATTGATTTGAAAGGCAGAGTGTCAGAGACAGAGAGCTTCATTTCTGCTGGTTCACTCCTTAAATGGCCACAACAGCCAGGTCTGGGCCGGGCCAGGCCAAAGGCAAGAGTCAGGAATTCCATCCCAGTTTCCACATGGGTGGCAGCAACCCAAGCATTTGGGAGCTGGATCACAAGAGAAGCAACCGGGCCTTGAACCTGCACCCCAATACGAGACGCTAGTGCCACAAACAATGCCCTAATCCCCAGCAACACAATGCCAGTCCCATGAGCTGATAATTGTTGAAACTGGGTTATAGGTATGTGGAGGTTCCTGCTTCCCGCAATTTTATAGACACTTAATAATCTCCATGCTATGAAACTAAGTAAGGAGAAATTATGTTAGAAAACTTGCTTTTTCTAACAATAACTAAAGTAGAAAAAGCAAAATGTAAGCAATGAGTCTAACTGAGAAATAATAAAGAGGATCAGTAATGATCATAAAAGAAAAACAATTTACTAGATATGGGAGGTACGAAAGCCCACAAGTGTCCTTCTGTAGTAAATTCCATTTTCATTATGAAAGTTACCACTTGGGGCCAGTGCTGTGGCACAGTGGGTTAAAGCCCTGGCTTACAGCACCAGCATCCCATATGGGCACCAATTCTAGTCCTGGCTGCTCCTCTTCTGATCCAGCTCTCTGCTGTGGCCTGAGAAAGCAGTAGAAGATGGTCCAAGTGTTTGGGCCCTTGCACCCACATGGAAGATCAGGAAGAAGCACCTGGTTCCTGACTTTGGATCTGTGCAGCTCCGGCCACTGCAGCCATTTGGGGAGTAAACCAATGGAAGGAAAACCTTTCTCTCTATCTCTCCCTCTCATTATCTGTAACTCTACCTCTCAAATAAATGAATACATTTTTTTTTTAAAAAAGAAAGGAAAGAATAGTTACCACTGACCGGGGCCAGTGCTGTGGTGCAGTGGGTTAAAGCCAGCATCCCATATAGGTGCCAGTTCAAGTCCTAGCTGCTCCACTTCAGATCCATCTCCCTGATAATGTACCTGGGAAAGCAATGGAGGATGGCCAAATCCTTGGATCCCTGCACCCACATGGGAGACCTGGAGGAAGCTCCTGACTCATGGCTTCAGATCAGCTCAACTCCGGCCATTCTGGTCATTTGGGGAATGAACCAGAGGATGGAAGACTTCTCTCTTTCTCTCCATAACTCATTCAAATAAATAAAATAAACTGTTTTAAAGTTATCACTGATGAAGTCAATTTCTTTTCAGAATACAAAGGGAAAATAAAATTATAAAAAAGTTTGTTAGGACATTCTCCAAAATGTGCTCAATAGGAATACAGCTCACCATACCTTGTAAATACTGACAAGACGAACCAAAATGTGCAGCAGAATGTAACATGTAGCTCCTGAGCCCACCCTGAACCTCAGAAATCAGCCCATCAAGGTTCAGGAGCACAGTACAATGCTGTAACTTAGAGTGTGGGCTGCTGAGAGAGACAAGCCAGGTTTCAATACTGACCCTTCCACTTTGTAGCAGTTATCTCACACAAGCTCCTCATCTGTGGAAAAGATGTCACCCTCAGAGGTATGTCTGAAAAGCCCAAGTGAAATTATCTATGAAGAATGTCTCCAATGAACATGAACTATTATTTTTTTAAAGATTGATTTATTCTATTTGAAAGGCAGAGTTACAGACAGAGAAATCTTCCATCTACAGGTTCACTCCCCAAATGGCTGCAAAGGACAGGGCAGGGTCAGGCTGAACCCAGGGTCTCCCATCTGGGTCTCCCACCTGGGTGGCAGGTACCCAAATACCACTGCTTTTCCAGGCTATTAGCAGGGAACTGGATTGGAAGTGGACTGGCTGGGATACAAACTAGCACTCATTATGGGACGCCAGCATCATAGGCAGTGGCTTAACCCCTTGTACCACAACATCAGCCCCAGGAAAATTTCCTTTGATGTTTAAAATAAAGAGTTATTTGTGACATATGATGGTTATTTCAGGCCTTGTCCACACATCACAGGGAGTATCCGCTCAACCTTACTTACACTGTTATATAAAAAGTCTGCAAATACTTAGAACTTTAGAGAAGCAGGATTCTCAGACTATCTTGTGCATCAGAATCACTGCAGATTGTTCGTGCAAATTAGCGCTCAGAAAATAACAGCTTGGGGCAGGCACTGTGGTGCAGTGGGTTAAGCCACCATCTGTGACACCAGTGCTGGTTTGTATCCCTGCTACTCTATTCACTCAGCTGCAAATGGCCTAGGAAAGGCAGCAGAGGATGGCCCAGGTGGTTGGGCCCCTGCCACCAAGTTGAGGAACTGGAAGAAGCTCCCAGCTCCTGGCTTTGGCCTGGTTCAGTCTCAGCTGTTGAGGCTATTTGGGGAGTGAACCAGCAATTGGAAGACCTCTGTTTCTCTTGCTCTCTTGCGGTAACTCTTTCAAATAAATAAACAAATCTTTTTTTAAAAAAATCTGAAAGAAAAGAAATGATACTAAGTCTTGTTCTCTGATCATAATGAAATCCTTAACAGAAAGATACCAGAAAGTCCCCAAATATTAGGAAACTAAGTATACTTCTAAATAATTTATGGGGCAAAGAAGGAGGCTCAAGGGGAACTATAAAACATTTTTTACTCATTACTCATTGAAAACAGAAATCTAACATTAAAATGTATATGATATGGTTAAAGGTGTGTTTAAGGGAACTTTATTTTTTAAAAAAAGATGTATTTTATTTATTTGAAAGGCAGAGTTACACAGAGAGAGGAGAGACAGAGAAGTCTTCTATTCACTGATTAACTTCCCAAATGGCCAGAGCTGGGCCGGGCCAAAGCCAACAACCAGGAGGTTCATTCAAGTCTAATACATGGGTGCAGGGGCCCAAGCACTTGGGTCGTCGTCTGCTGCAATCTTACTAGCATTAACAGGGAGCTGGATCAGAATTGGAGCAACTAGGACTCCAACCAACACCCATATGGGATGCTGGTGTTGCAGGCAGCAGCTTTAACCATTATGTCACATCATCAGCCCCAAAGGGAACTTTATAGCAGTAAATACTATAGAAAAAAACACCCGGGGCCAGCACTGTGACATAGCAGGTAAAGCCGCCACCTGCAGTGCCAGCATCCCATATGGGCAACAGTTCGAGTGCCAGCCACTCCACTTCAATCCAGCTCTCTGCTGTGGCCTGGGAAAGCAGTAGAAGATGGTCCAAGTGCTTGGGGCCCTGCACCCACGTGGGAGACACAGAAGAAGCTCCTGGTTCCTGGCTTCGGATCTGTGCAGCTCCAGCTGTTGTGGTCAACTGGGGAGTGAACCAGTGGATGAAGACCTCTCTTTCTGTCTTCTCTCTCTCTCTCTCTCTCACTCTCTGCCTCTCCTTCTCTCTCTGTGTAACTGACTTTCAAATAAATAAAAATAAATCTTAAAAAAAAAACACAAAGATCTCAAATCAGCAACCTTAGTTTGTACATTAAAAAACTAGGAAAAGATCAAATTAAGACCAAAGCTTGAAGAGGAAAGATCATTTTTAAAAAAGGAGCAGAAGGCCGGCACAGTGGCTCACTAGGCTAATCCTCCGCCTGCAGCGCCGGCACCCCAGGTTCTAGTCCCAGTTGGGGCACCAGATTCTGTCCCTGTTGCTCTTCTTCCAGGCCAGCTCTCTGCTTTGGCCCAGGAAGGCAGTGAAGGATGGCCCAAGTGCTTCAGCCCTGCACCCGCATGGGAGACCAGGAGGAAGCACCTGGCTCCTGGCTTCAGATTGGGGCAGCACGCTGGCCGTAGTGGCCATTTTGGGGGGGTGAACCAACGGGAGGAAGATCTTTCTCTCTGTCTCTCTCCCTCACTGTCTAACTCTGCCTGTCAAAAAAAAAAAAAAAAAAAGAAGAAGAAGAAGAAGAAGAGCAGAAATCAATGAACTTGAAAACAAAGAAAGATTGGCAAGAATAAAGAACTGGAGGCTGGCGCTGTGGTGTAACAGATGAAGCCACCGCCTACAGTGCTGGCATCCCATATGGGCGCCAGTTCAAGTCCTCGCTGCTCCACTTCCAATCCAGCTCTCTGCTATAGCCTGAGAAAGCTGTGGAAGATGGCCCAAGTATGGAATATGGCCCAAATGTGTGAGACCAGGAAGAAGCTGGCTCCGAACTTCAGCCTGCCCTGGTCCCATCTTGGGAATAAACCAGCAGGTGGAAGAACTCTAATTCAAAATAAATAAATAAATAAATCCTCAAAAACAAAGAAATGAACACTGTAGCTCCGCTCCACAGTCTCCCTGCAACCTGACACATGGCAGCAAGACTGAGGGCAGCCCCTGGTGCATGGGAGACATAGGCAGCACACTGCACCAGCAGGTTGGGACAGGTCAGTTCACACAAATTAGGGCCAAATGAGCTTTTAGCATCAAAACCACAGCATGTGGGAGAGCCACAGGCATCTGATCCCACAAGAGTCCCCGTTCCGGGAACACGTATTCTGAAAACCACGAACAGGAGTCACACAAATCTTCCCTTCCTGCAGGTTGTGCCCCAGCAGGGTAAGTCGACGCTTGGGGCACTGGCCTCCCATGTTGGAGTCTCGGCTCCTCTGCCTCCTGCTAACGCATGGGAGGCAGCAGATGACAGCTGAAGTACTTGGACTCCTGCCACCCATCTGAGAGTCCTGGATTAAATTCCTGGGCACTGACTTTGACCTGGCCCCACCCCAGCCACTATGGACATTTGGGGAGTGAACCAGCTGACAGCAGTTCCATCTGTACATCTCTCTCTCTCTCTCTCTCTCTCTCTCTCTCTCTCTCTGCCTCTCAAATAGAGTCTTCTCCCTCAGACGCAATTTGCTTGTCTTTTGAGGAAGAGTAAACATGGGCATGATCTTTTGGACATCCTTTTCTTACCATGATCCTCTGCTCTGATGTACTTGTTCCTCATCTCCTGCTGCTGGTGCACATAGGTCTTCCAGTTCTGGAACATCAGGCTGTACAAGTAGTACCTGAGGAATCAGAAAAGCAATGACCGCTCCTCATTCAGCACAGTCTGTTCTCTGTGTAGAAGAAAATAACACAGAACCTCCTGACACAAAAAAACTCTACTGCATTTAAGTTCCAACTGCACGTCCTAGAATCACAGGGAAGCCTACTATCCTTGGAGCAGTCATTGGCCACCCCTTGGAGCTGTCATGGGGGAAGAGAAGGCCTGATTTCTCCAAGAAGAACTTCACTTCCCGCATTCACAAGGCCACGATGCTTGGAATGAGTCGTTATCTTAATCAACCTGCACACCATGCAAAACGTTCGCCCTCCTCTCCACCAAAACACAACCAATGACACTTCTTCCTTTCCTTGTTCCTTTTTGATTCACATACCATACACTTTAAGACCTTCATCATTCCATACTTTTACTACTCCAGTTCCTCAGGCTTCATTTCAGCTTACTAGAATTATTCAATGTTAATACCTTAAATATTCACAAATCAGAATTCCTGCCCCCAAAGAACCTAAAAGTGTGACTAAAATGAGAGTGAATACCATTTTAAAGACACAATGTGGCTGGCGCCGTGGCTCAACAGGCTAATCCTCCGCCTTGCGGCACCGGCACACAGGGTTTTAATCCCAATCGGGGCGCCGGATTCTGTCCCGGTTGCCCCTCTTCCAGGCCAGCTCTCTGCTGTGGCCCAGGAGTGCAGTGGAGGATGGCCCAAGTGCTTGGGCCCTGCACCCCATGGGAGACCAGGAGAAGCACCTAGCTCCTGCCATCGGATGAGCGCGGTGCGCCGGCCGCAGCGCGCCAGCCACGGTGGCCATTGGAGGGTGAACCAACAGCAAAAAGACCTTTCTGTCTCTCTCTCTCTCTCACTGTCCACTCTGCCTGTCAAAAAAAAAGACACAATATATAAAATATATTTTTTTGGGGGGCCGGCGCTATTACATAGCAGGTAAAGCCGCCACCTGCAGTGCCTGCATCCCATATGGGCGCCGGTTCGGCTCCCAGCTGCTCCACTTCCAATCCAGCTCTCTGCTATGGCCTGGGATAGCAGTAGAAGATGGCCCAAGTCCTTGGGCCCCTGAACCCACGTGGGAGACCCGGAGAAGCTCCTGGCTCCTGGCTTTGGATTGGCACAGCTCTGGCTGTTGCGGCCATCTGGGGAGTGACAGTGGATGGAAGATCTCTCTCTCTCTTTCTCTCTGTCTCTCTCTGCCTCTGCTTCTCTGTGTAACTCTGACTTTCAAATAAATAAATAAATCTTTAAAAAATATTTTTTCTTTACAAAAAAGGTATAAAATATGTATTCTGTATAATTCCCATTTTTTTTTATCCACATATCCAGGGAAAAGAGAATATCAAAAAGAAAGCATTTTCCTTTTCTATGTTCTTGGTGCTCTACAGTGACTGGGCATATGAAATACTTTCTCACTTTATCAATATAAATTAAAACATAATACTATCTTAAAAAGCAAAATACTCTCAGAATTAGAAATTATTTGGAAGTGAGAAACAATAAGAAATGTCCCATCAAATAATTGGCATGATACAATGCACACATAGTGGTTATTTGAATTAGCTGGGGAGTGCAGAGGAGAGTATGGACTCTGCATGTGAATTCCTACTTGGGTTTAATCTAAGATTTTTACCTTACTTTAAAAAAGATTTAAAGAAAAACAAAAAAGCACCCCTATACTTTGGTCCTTCTGACCAGAAACATGTCAACAGTTATTTTTGATAATAGTATACTGTGTATTTGATACTGTGTAAAATTAAAGCAAAGTGATGCAAACTGACCTGTAGTGACAGTCAGCTCGGACACAGAGCTTCCACTCCTGATGAGAGACCCACCACTCTTCTTTCCATGCTTCAAAGACCTTCCGTAATGTTCGTTGCCTACAGTAAAACCTAGGGCAATGAAAAAGAACCAGAGAGCTGGAGAGAGTGTTACAGCTGACATCTATTCCCAAATCACAGTTTCGTTTTTAAAGATTTACTTGAAAGGCAGAGGCAGAGAGAAAGAGAGGCCTTCCATCCATTGGTGCACTCCCCAAATGGCTACAATGGCCAGATCTTGGCCAATCCAAAGCCAGGAGTCAGGAGCTTCTTCAGGGTCTCCCACTTGGGTGCGGGGGCCCAAGGACCTGGGCCATCTTCCACTGCTTTCCCAGGCCATAGCAGGGAGCTGGATCAGAAGAAGAGGAGCCAGGACTTGAATTGGTGCCCAAATGGGATGCTGGCACTACATGCGACGGTTTTACCCACTACACCACAATGCTGCTCCTATCATAGCTTTATATTGCCACTGCCTCCTCATAGAAAAGCCAAAATAATAATAAAAATAGATATATATAGTGCAAGCATTTGGCTCAGCAGTTAGGATGTTGCTTGGAACACCCACATCCCATATTAGACAGCCTAGGTCAAGTGCCAGCTCTGCTTCCAGTCCAGATTCCTGCTAATGCACATCCTGGGAGACAGCAGGTGATGGCTCAAGTACTTGGGTCCCAGGACCGGCACTGTGGCATAATGGGGCAAAGCTACCACTTGCAGGACCAACATCCAACAGGGGTGCCGGTTTGAGTCCTGGCTGCTCCACTTTGGATCTAGCTCCCTGCTAATGCACCTAGGAAAGCAGTGGAAGACGGCCCAAGTGCATGGGTCCTACACCCACCCATGTGGCTAGACAAGGAGGAAGACCATCAGCAGAGAGCTGGATCAAAAGTGGAACAGCTAGGACAAAAATCAGCGCCTACATGGGATGCCAGTGTTACAGCCAGTGGCTTTACCAGGACACAACACTTGGCCTCTCTGAATCTCTTTTCATAATTGTGCAGGTTACTAACATGTCCCTCCTGCTCACCCACTCACAGTTTGCAAAAACTGGCTTATAACGATACACATGGGGCCGGTGCTGTGGGTAGCAGGTAAAGCCGCTGCCTGCAGTCCCAGCATCCCATATGGGTGCCAGTTCAAGTCCCAGCTGCTCCATTTCCCAACCAGCTCTTTACTATGGCCTGAAAAAGCAGTAGAAGATGGCCCAAGACCTTGACCCCCTGCACCCATGTGGGAGACCCGGAAGAAGCTCATGGCTTCAGACTGGCCCAGCTCCGGCTACTGTGGCCATCTGGGGAGTGACCCAGCAGATGGACGATGCCTCTCTGTAATTCTGACTCCCAGATTTTGTTTGACTTGAGTCTCTGGAAAATAGGAGTTTCCAATGAGTGCAGGAAGACAGTGGCGAGGCTTGTGGGGAAGATCAAGATTTCTGTTTGGGAGCCAGCACTGTGGCTCAGGGGGTTAAAGCCCAGGCCTGTATCCCATATGGGCACCAGATCAAGTCCCAGCTGCCCACTTCCGATCCAGCTCCCTGTTAATGCACCCAGGAAACCAGGCAGAGGATGGCCCAAGTCCTTGGGCCCCTGTACCCATGTGGGAGACCCAGAAGAAGCTCCTGGCTCCTGGCTTTGGATCAGCTCAGCTCTGGCCATTATGGTCATTTGTGAAGTAAACCAGTGGATGGAAGACCTCTACCTCTCTGTGTAACTCTTTCAAATAAATTTTTTAAAATTATTTTTTAAAAAAATTTCCATTTGGGACATATTGAGCTGTGATACCCAGCTGTCATGTGTGCAGGATTCTTGGAGCTCAAGACAGGTGTGGACTGGGTGTATGTGAGTACATCTGGAAATCACCGTGGGATTCAATATCACCACGATCATGAGTGAGGTAAGTAAGTCAGAAGCAGTTGCAGGGCTGGGTGTTGGGGCATTTAGATGAGGAGGAACTGACAAAGCAGAGTTAGAAGGAGCAGTCAAAAAGGTAGGAGAAAACTGTGAGGGCACGGTATCCTAGAAGCTGGGAGAAACAAATGATGGACTGTGTAAGGCTATCTGGTAGTCAAGAAAGGAGAAGTTTAGGAATTCATCGCTGCTTTTAGCAAACTTAGTACTCCGAACAAAAACTGTAAGGGTGGAACAGTGGTATCAAAAGCATCATGGAGGGGCCGTGGAGAGGCATAGCAGGCAAAGCTGCTGCTTGAAAAGCAGCATCCCATATTTGCATTGGTTCGAGACCCAGCTTCTCCGCTTCCAATTCAGCTCCCTATATTTTTTAAAAGATGTATTTATTTTAAAGACATTGTTACAGAGAGAGGTAGAGCCATTGAGCCAGAGAGAGAGAGAGAGAAAGAGGAAGAGGTCTTCCATCCATCGATTTACCCCCCAAATGGCCGCAACAGCCAGAATTGAGCTGATCTGAACCCAGGAGCCAGGAGCTTCCTTCCAGTCTCCCACGTGGGTGCAGGAGCCCAAGGAATGCAGGAGCCTAAAAATTTGGGTCATCTTCTACTGTTTTCCCAGGCCATAGCAGAGAGCTAGATCAAAAGTGGAGCAGCCAGAACTCGAACCTGCACCCATATGGGATGCCAGCGCTGTAGGCAGGGCTTTAAAAAAAAAACCCGCTGGGCCACAGTGCCGGCCCCCCAGCTCCCTATTAATGCACCTGGGAAACCAGCAGAGGATGAGGCAAGTGCTTGAGCCCCTACACGCATGTGGGAGATCCCAAAGAAGCTCCTGGCTCCTGGCTTTGGCTTGGCTCAGCAGATGGAAGGGCTATTTCTCTATCTCTCATTCTCTCTCTAACTCTGACTCTAACTCTGACTCTGACTTTAGAATAAATAGATAAATCTCAAAAAGGAAAAAAAAGAAGCAGCCCCCTGGAGTGGATTTAAGATAGACAAGAAGTGATGCTAGAGGCACTGAGTACGGCCAGGGATTTGACAGAACGGAGAGCAAAAAGATGGAGTGCCAGGCTGCAGAAAGCAGTGGGGGCAAAGAGATTTTATTTTTTTGGATGGAGACTTGCATTTATATGAAGCAAATGATCTAGTGAAAAGGGGAAAACTGACAACACAGAAAAGAAAATAAATGTTGATACAACGATGGTCTCAGTAGGCATGGGCAGACCGTAAGAGCACAGGTCAAGGACAGCGCCTCAGATGAAGGCATGGACAGCAGTTTCCCTCCTGTTAAGCAGGTGATGGCTACAGATGCTGGCAGCAGATAGACGTGGTGGAGGGACCGTGTGGAGGTATCTTCCACTGCTTCTGTTTTCTTGAGAAAAGAGGAAGCAAGGCCATTAGCTAAGGATAAGGAAGAAGGGGACAGTGTGGTGGTGTACAGGGTAAACCACAGCCTGTAACACAAGCACACCATATGGGTGCTAGTGTATGTCCCGGTGCTCCACTTCCAATTCAGCTCCTTGCTAATGGCCTGGGGAAAGCAGTAGAAGATGGCCCAAGTGCTTGGTCCCCTTCTACCCACATGGGAAACCCAGATGAAGCTCCTGGCTCCTGACTCAGCCTGGCCCAGCCCCGGCTGTTGCAGTCATCTGGGGAGAATGAACCAGTTGATAGAAGACCTCTCTCTCTTCCCCTCCATCTGTAACTCTTTCAAACAAACAACCAAATAAATAAATCTTCTTAAAAATGAGGAAGAAATATTTCTGAATTAAACGCTATAATTGGGTAAGACTGTTTCATGTACCTCCTAAACTAGCCAAGAATTTTGTTCAGATCTTCTCTTCAGTCTTAAGTAAGGCGTAGTCCCCCTATCTAAGAGTAGCTTGGGGCAAGCACTTGGCACAGCAGTTAAGATGCCCACATCTCATTTTGGAGTGCCTGGGTTTGAGTCTTCGAACACCAGCTTCCTACTGACGCACATCCTGAGAGACAGCAGATGACAGCCCAAACACTTGAGTCCCTGCCATCCACATGAGAGAATCACACTGAGTTCTGGGCTCCTGGCTACGACCTGGCCCAGTCCCAGCTGTTGTAAGCATTTGGGTAGTGAAAAAGTGAATGGAGGATCTCTCCGTCTCTGATCCTCTGTTTTTCAAATAAATTAAAATTTAAAATTTAAATATTTTCTTAAATATTGGGCACATGCTTTATGTTTCTGCCCTACTAGTTCAATGGTCATTTTGGTTTAATTTTATCAATGATAAAACAACTCTAATTTATAAAATTAAAATATTCTCTAAGCACAGAAAGGCATTTTCTACAATTTCTGACACAAGATCATTCCCTTGTTATATTCCTGAAAATAAGAAACAAATAACTCTATATGGAAAACAACCAGAGGCCAGCACTGTGGTGTAGTAGGTTAAGCCTCTGCCTGTAGTGCCGGCATCTCATAGGGGCACTGGTTCGAGTGGCTGCTCCACTTCCAATCCAGCTCCCTGCTGATGGCTTTGGAAAGCAGAGACAGATGGCCCAAGCGCTTGGACCCCTGCAACTATGTGGGAGACCTGGAAGAGGCTCCTGGCTCCTGGCTTCAGATCAGCCCTGCTCTGGTATTGCAGCCATCTGGGGAGTGAACCAGTGGATGAAGACCTCTCTGTCTCTCCCTTTGTCTGTAACTCTGCCTCTCAAATAAATAAACAAACCTTACAAAAAAAAAAAAAAAAAAAAGACAAACCAAAAAAACAAAGATCAGGATATCCACTATTTCTCCAAAGTAACAAAAAAACCCACCTGATTCAAAAACAAACCACAATTTGAAAATGACAACTCATGACAAGCTTCTAAGCCAACAGCAACACATTATTAGATTTCCAATTCTGGTAGATGCTTAGAGAACTATTCTCACTCTTCAATTCCACATTTTGAGAATCTGAGGCCCAAAGCTGTAACCTGTCCTCAGATCAATCAGCTAGAGGCAGCATTAGAACCAAAACTCATGTCTCCTGGATTCCATTCCTTTGCTCATTCCTCTAAACCTTGTGACCACTCAAGAGCAAAGAAAAGAGTAAGAGCACCACATGCAAGTTTTCGTGCCAGCCACTGGCTAACCGAACGCCAGGGTCAAACCCCTGCTTCCTCACCAGCATCCACCATGGAGGCTGGAAGGACTGCTTTACTGACCTCCCCTATTGCCCAAAGTGGCCAGCGACAAAGCTCTGGTTAACGAGAGAGAAGCACACACAATCAAAAGCTGCCAGGAAGTCTTCTTCCCTGACAGAGAGACAGACCAGTCGTGGGTGTTTGACCTAACAGCTGAGAGGCCAGTTAGGCTGCCCACGTTAGGTACTGAAATACTGGCGTTTGATTCCCAGTTCAGGCTCCTGATTCAAGCTTCCTACTAGGAAGGGAGTGGTGATGGCTCAAATAGTCAAGTCCCTGCCACACATGTGGGAGACATGATGGAGTTCCTGGCTCTCAGCTTGAGCTCCTGGCCATGGCAGACATTTAGGGGGTCATCTGGCAGAGGGGAGCAGGGCAGAACCCACAATATTCGCCAACACTTCTCCTGAAACATCCCCAGGAGGCAGGTATTTGGCCTATAGGTAAGACAGTTGCATCCCATATCAGAGTAACTGGGTTCAAGCCCCAGATCTGGCTCCTAACTCTAGCTTCCTGTTAATGTAAATCCTAGGAGACAGTAGGTGATGGCCAAAATAGTTTGGTCCTTGCCACCCATGTGGGAGACCTGGATTGAGTCCCTGGATCTTGGCTTTAGCCTACCCTAGCCCCAGCCATTGTGGACATTGGGGATGGGCACTCACTTTCTCTCTCATAAATAAGATTTTTTTAATAATCTCTTCATTGGCCCCTTATATCCACCTCCACTGCCTCCTGCAGCATTCCTGTCTCCTATAAATTCCTTGCACAATCCCTTTTAGGCACTGCAGCTAAAGCAATTGTCATTGTAACCAAATATCACAGCAGTGGGAAGCTGTGGTCCATACAAAGTGAAGCCACTGCAGAGGGGTTTGCTCTTTACCAGAACTGCCCTTGCCAATGCCCATTTCCCTCCCAGGCCCCATGAAGCCAGTCTATTGGTCTTGAAAGCCTTCCTTTACTTCTTCTGAGCACTTTTTTTTTTTTTTCAGAGACACCTCAGCAGTCCTGATCAACTTTAGGATGATTTCTTCACTCGCTCATTCAGTCATCTAACATGCATGAAGTCACCATTATACTCCATGGATGTATTAGGGACTGCTCCTCCCTCTGGTGGCTGGGGAGAGGCAGGGGAGGGATGTACCAACACACGCGGAAACATCAACTTAATACAAAACAAAACTTCCACATTATTACTTTTTTCTGGATCTGACTTGTTACATATTCAGTTAGTTTTTTCTCCTATGGTAATCAAGGCTTCTGCTCTCTAATTTTTGTTTCTTGTCCTCATCAGGTTTTGATATCAGGGCTATGCTTATCTCTTAAAATGAGCTAGAAAAAATGTCATCTTTCTCTATTTTCTGAAAGGATATTATTATTATGCTGTTATTTCTTCTTTAATGTATAGCAAAATTGACCAGTAGTGAATTATCTCTAAGGGAACTTTTTTTTAAATGACTCTAATATCAAATATATAGGGAGCTATCCAAATAATTTTTTTTCTAATGAGTTTTTTTTTTTTATATGAATTTTCTACATTTGTGTATTTGGGTCTTTAAAAAAGATTTATTCATTTATTTGAAAGTCAGAGTTAGAGAGAGACAGGTATCTTTTATCTGCTGGTTCACTACTGAGATGGCTGCAATGGCCAGGGCTGGGCCAGGCCAAAAAGCCACAAACTTCTTCCAGGTCTCCCATGTAGGTAGCCCAAACACTTGGGCCATCCTCCATAATTTCTGCCAGGCCATTAGAAGGGAGACAGATCAGAAGAGGGGCAGCCAGGGGCCGGTGTTATGGCGTGGCAGGTAGGGCCACTGCCTGCAGTGCCGGCATCCCATGTGGGCACCAATTTGAGTCCTGGTTGCTCCACTTCTGATCCAGCTCTCTGCTATGGCCTGGGAAAGCAGCAGAGGATGGCGCAGGTCCTTGGGTACCGGCACCCAAGTGGGAGACCCGGAGGAAGCTCTTGGCCTCTAGCTTCAGATAGGTGTAGCTCCAACAGTTGCTGTCATCTGGGGAGTGAACCAGTGGATTAAAAATCACTCTCTCTCTCTAAGCGTCTGCCTCTGTGCAACTGCCTTTCAAATAAATAAATAAATCTTAAAAAAAAAAAAAAAAAAGTGAGGCAGCCGGGACATGAACTGGCACCCATATGGGATGCCGATGTCACAGAAGGCAGCTTTACCAGCTATGCCGCAACGCCAGACTCTGCATTTGTGTTATTGTTTGTTTCTAAAGATTTTATTTATTTATTTGAAAGTCAGAGTTACAGAGAGAAAGAGGGAGAGAGAACAAGAGAAAGAGAGAGATCTTACATCCACTAGTTCACACCCAGTGGCCACAATAGCCAGGGCTGGGCCAGGCCAAGGTCAGGAGCTTCTTCCTGGTCTTCCACTTCAGTAGCAGGGGCACAAACACGTGGGCCATCCTCCACTACTTTTCCTAGACCATCAGCAGGGGCCCCACATGGGACGCCAACATCGCAGACTGCAGCTTTACTGGCCACACCACAATGCCAGCCCCTGCATTTTTATTTTTGAAGGAATAGGTACATTTCACACAGATACCAAAACTATTGATATGAAATTGCTTTTCAAGGGGCCAGCGGTGTGGCGCAGTAGGTTAATCCTTTGCCTGCGGCGCCAGCATCCCATATGGGTGCCAGTTTGAGTCCCGGCTGCTTCTCTTCCAATCCAGCTCTCTGCTATGGCCTGAAAAAGCAGTAGAAGATGGCCCAAGTGCTTGGGCCCCTGCTCCCACATGGGAGAGCGGGAAGAAGCACCTGGCTCCTGGCTTCGGAGCAGCACAGCTCTGGCCGTTGTGGCCTTTTGGAGAGTGAACCAACGGAAGGAAGACCTTTCTGTCTGTCTCTCCCTCTCACTGTCTGTAATTCTACCTCTTAAATAAATAAATAAAATTAAAAAAAAAAAAAAAAGACATTGCTTTTCAAAAAATTTAAAAGTAGAGCTGCCTTATGATGCAGTACATATCCTAAGGAAATGAAAACATTGGGATGCTGTCTGTGAAAGAGGTATCTGCACTCCCATGTTTATTATAGCACTCTTCACAACAGCTAAGGTATGGGATAAACCTAAGTGTCCATCAGCAGATGAGTGGATAAAGAAAACATGCTATATGAATGTAAAGGAATAGTATTCAGGTATTCAGCCATTAACAAAGTTGAAGGTATTGCTAACAACACGGATGAACCTAGAGAACATTACAGGAGGCGAGATTAAACCAGGCAGAGAAACACAAATACATCATCTCACTCGTTTGCAGGCTCTTAGAGTTGCTCCTGTAGAGGTTTAAACTGGTACAATGGTTACCAGAGGAAGGGAAGTGGGCCAGGGGATGAGGAGAGGTTACTCAACAGCTTCAATGTTCCACAGGGGCTGGCGCTGTGGCAGAGTAGGCTAAGCCTCTGCCTGCAGTGCCAGCATCCCATATGGGAGCTGGCTTGTGTCCTGGCTGCTCTTCTTCCAATCCAGCTCCCTGCTATGGCCTGGGAAAGCAGTAGAAGATGGCCCAAGTCCTTGGGCCCCTACAACTGCGTAGAAATCCCTGGGGAAGCTCCTGGCCCCTGGCTTCCGATTGGCCCAGCTCCAGCCACAACAACCATTTGGGGAGAGAACCAGAGAATGGAAGAGCTCTTTCAGTCTCTCTCTCTCCCTGTTTGTAACTCTGCCTCTCAGACAAATAAATAAATCTTAAAAAAAAAAAAAAAAAAAGTTCCAGCAGGACAGGGGAACAAGTTCTGTTATCCCACTGCTCAGGAGGGTGACTAGTTAACAATAATGTATTGTATATTTCAAAATAGCTAGGAGAGGAGTTTTAATGTTCTCAACATAAAGAAATGATAAACACTGGAGGTGATAGATATGCTAACTATTCTAATGTGATCATAACACAATATATACATGAATTGAAACATCACATCTTTTCTGGTAAATACGGATGTATAACGTATGTGTCAATAAAAGGAAAAAAAACCTAAAACAAATTCAATTGAAATCTGTTGTTTTGAGCTAGTATTACCTGGCTTTAGAGGGAGATACTCTTCCAAAAGTCATTCGAATCCACAAATATAAGAACTTTCTGGACACACATCTGAAATAAAGAATGTATACATTTTAAAACTCCATTTGGCTACTGGTTTATAAACAGGGCAAATATTTGTGAACCACTTTAACATGCCCACGTGCTATATAGGAGTGCCTGGTTTCAAGTCCAATTCCAGCTTCCTGCTAAAACAGCTCTGGAAGGCAGCAGGTGATGGCTCAAGTGGTCGGGTCCCTGCCACCCACATGGGAAACTTGAACTGAGTTCCCAGCTCCCAGCTTTGGCTTGGTCTAGCCTGGGCCTTTGTCTCTCCCTCTCTTTTGTGTGTGTATGTGTTTGTGTGTATGTGTTTGTGTATGTGTAGTCAATGAAAAGATAAAGACTTGAAAGTTAAGATAAAGAACAACGTGACAATTCTTCATTCACATTATCCTAAATGTCTAATAAATACCCACTTATCCCAAACCTTCCCCTTCAAACCAGCGGGAGCAGCTGTGACCTCCCAGCACTCTGGTCACACCTGTTGTGTGACAAATGATACAACATCACAGTCATGGACCTGCAGGGTGTCTGTCATTTCCTCTGCACTGTGAGCCCAAGAACAGGCTCACAGTATCTGCAGTAGCTAGCACAGTGCTTGGAACACACACTAGGAAATCTAACTGTCTTATGCAGCTGATCTCTGGCCTGGGTCTGGGACATTCTTCCACCTGCCCTTTGTCTGATTTTACGTTATTCTCAGGAACCACTCTAACCTCCACTTCCTCCAGAAGGTCACTGCTGCTTCTATAATGGGGCTGATCTTGCCATGTATGCCTCTGTACCACATCCTTCTCCTCTAGTAGCATTTATCATGCCGTATCTTTATGCTCAGTGCTTAACGTAATATCTTGGAGAGTTGGCACCTGACAAATTTTTGTTGAATGAGTAAATGGACCTTTAACATAACTGACCAATGATCATTTTTCTTGGCCCATATTTCAACTTTTTCTGGAGGAATCTTTATAACTTGCATAAGGTGGGACCTACTGGAGAACATGAAAGAAATCATTCAATTACATGTTTTATGTACACAGGTTCTAAATATCAAGTTTTCCAACTAAACGTTGTATGAAAATAAGAATCAAGTAAAGCCGCCGCCTGCAGGGCTGGCATCCCTTATGGGTGCTGGTTTGAGTCCCAGCTGCTCCACTTCTGATCCAGCTCTCTGCTATGGCCTGGGAAAGCAGCAGAAGATGGCCCAAGTCCCTGGGGTCCCTGCATACATGTGGGAGACCTAGAAGAAGCTCCAGGCTCCTGGCTTCAGATCAGTGCAACTCCAGCCATGTTGGCCACTTGGGGAGTGAACCAGAGGATGTCACACCTCTCTCTCTCTCTCTCTCTCTCTTCTGTAACTCTGCCTTTCAAATAATTATATAACTCTTTATAAAAATGAAATTAGAATCATTCCCTCATTTTAACCAAGGAAAATGAACAGAGAAAAGTCCATGCCAGCAGGCAGCCCACTCATAAGCTTACCTGATGCGCAATTCTCTTAATCGGCCCTGTCGATTCCCAGTCCGGGAAGTATGATACTGCACTGGATGCCTGGTAACAGGAAACTCCCTCCGGATCCCAGAGCAGGCAGAAGACTTCTTGTTGGACAGTATCTTTGGAGAATAAGGTTTCTTAACTGCACCATCCCTGAAAGACCTTAAATTAGGGGAATAAGAGGAAAGAGAATAAAAAGATCTGTGCGTGTGATGCAAATACCTCTTAACATACAAGCAAGATTAAACAGACAAGCTCACTGAGACTGAACCTAACCATGCTTCAAGGACAATAAGCAGCCCAATCTCTTGACAGAAAGAGCTGCCAGCCACTGGAGGTGGGTACTGCTAGGTCTGCTCCAGGCAGGAACCACAGAGCTGGAGGGCACCCTGGAGTCATGGCCCAGTGCATTCTTTTTTCCCATGCAATTTTAAGGGAACTCATTCATAAACTGGAAACAGCTTCACACATACATATATATATACACACACAAATATATAGTCTGAATATATATATGTCTGTTCATATTATCTATAAATCATATATACATTTCATATATATATGAAAGATTTTCAGATGATGTATTTTGTTATCAATATGAAATCACACATCTTCACTAAACACTAGTAAGTTGCTGGCTTTTCACAGCATCTCAGAAACATTAAGAAATTGTCTTTTACAATCAAGGAAGGGAAAAGTGGAGCTGGTGTTGTGGTACAGCAAGTTAAGTTGCCACCTGTGATGTCAGCAATGCATATGAGTGCTAATATGCTCCCGATGCTCTGATTCTGATCCAGCTCCCTGTTGATGCACCTGAGAAAAGCAGTGGAAGATGGCCCAAGTGTCTGGTCCCCTGCCACCCACATGGGAGACCCAGATGGAGTTCCTGGCTCCTGGCTTTGTCCTGGCTCAGACCTGGCTAGAGGTTAAAATTCTAGTTTGGATACCCACATTCCACAACAGAGCACCTGGGTTCAACCCCTGGCTCTTGATTTCAGCTTCCTGCTGGTGCAGCCCCTGTGAGGCAGCAGTGATAACTCAAGTAACTGGGTTCCTACTACTGAGGAGCATATCTGCACTGAGTTCCCAGTTCCCAGCTCTGGTTCCTGGGCCACTGTACATGTGGGGAATGAGCCAGCAGATGAGTCTCTTTCTGCCTATCAAATACATACATATTTTTAAATCAATAGGAAAAGTATGACAAGCCAAGAAAATAAAAGAGATGAAGAGAAATACACAATTTAAAAATGTTCATCCCTAAGCGCTCAGGGAGAGGTACTTCATGGCTATTTAACTACATACTTTGCAGATGCATCCCTGCAGGGTCTGCTCGTTCTCCCCATCCTTATCTAGGACCTCTATACACCCAGCAATGAAGTTAAGCCTGGGGACACACACACAACTGTGGGGGAGGCTGAATCCGGTGAGGCCTAGGGGAAACTTCCTGAGTCTGCCTCAAGTTTGAAAACCTGACTTTAAGTTTCAAATCCCTGATAGCAAACACCCTGCCCCAGGGCGCTTCTGCCTAAGGATCATTCAGGTGGTATAATAGGAGTGGCTAGGACCCTTTTGCATCACAACACCCCACCCCTTGCCCGCATCAGAGCACCTGCTCTGTACCTCAGCTATATATACACCTCCCTTTTACAATAAAGTGAGACCCTGCTACGACTGGGCTCCACACCCCGCCGATTGTCCGGCGGTGGCGAGGAACACACAACTTAGAGTATGTATTTATTGTTAGACATCTTACAATGAGAAAACAAGATACCCAGACCTGACAGCAAGTATAGAATACACATCTAACAGAAGGAAATGTAGATCTTTTCTGGAGGAAGGCCCCTTCATCATGTGCCTCAAGACATTCCTATAATTCAAGTCCTCATTAACAACAGGAAATCTTAACATATTTCTCTCAAATGATTAATAGAGCAAGCACACACCAAATTATTTTAATTATTTTATTCCAAGCCTGCTATTTCCAACATTCATATAAGAATCTGGTTCTGTTCTTTGCTTTGCTTCTATAATCTTGTGTCCCCCTTCCTCAAAAGTCAAACTGGAATCCACTTATGTTTCAAGATCCAATTATCAACTAGAAGAAAAAGAGGACATAAAAATACGCCACAGGAATGTAACAAGTAGGAAGCCCTACAAATGATTCCCAACTAGTTTCAAGGTAGGAAAAACATGGAGGAAGAACCTCTAAATGAAAAGAAATCCATACCGCTTTCTCCATGCAAGGTGATCAGCGGGTCTGCTCCTGTCTCACAACCTCCACCGCTCTACAATTATGACAACTGCAGCTCATTCTTTAATTTCTTAAAACAAAACTGGCTTTGTGCAATCAATGTAAATGCTACTGGTTGCTTCTGCAGGGGAAGCAGAAACTCTTAGCATTCTGGTCTTGGAAAACCGTATTCCTTGCTAGAATGTGTTATTGAATCACTTAGGTTTAAATATGAAAATCATGGCTGGCGACGCAGCTCACTAGGCTAATCCTCTGCCTGCGGTGCCGGCACACAGGGTTCTAGTCCTGGTTGCTCCTCTTCCAGGCCTGCTCTCTGCTGTGGCCCGGGAGTTCAGTGGAGGATGGCCCAAGTGCTTGGGCACTGCCACCCACATGGGAGACCAGGAGAAGCACCTGGCTTCTGGCTTCGGATCAGCGCAGAGCGCCGGCCGCAGCGGCCATTGGAGGGTGAACCAATGGTAAAGGAAGACCTGTCTCTCTGTCTCTCTCTCTCACTGTCCACTCTGCCTGTCAAAAAAAAGTGTAAATATGAAAATCATTTATTATATAATCCACATAGAACATCCCTAACTACCAGCTAAAGAGTAGAAACATACCAAGATTGAGTTTTGTTTTTTTCTTTAAAGATTTATTTATTTACTTGAGAGGCAGAGTTAGAGAGAAAGAGGGAGAGACAGAGACAGAGGTCTTCTTATCCACTGGTTCACTCCCCAAGTGGCTGCAATGGCTGGAGGTGAGCCGACCTGAAGCCAGGAGCTTCTTCCAGGTCTCCCATGCGGGTGGCAGGGGCCTAGGCACTTAGGCCATTTTCCACTGCTTTCCCAGGCCATCACCAGGTAGCTGGATCAGAAGTGGTACAGCTGGGACTCGAACTGGTGTCCAAATGGGAATGCCAGCACTGCAGGTGGTGGCTTTACCTGGTATGCCACAGCGCGGGCCCCAAAGATTTGGAGTTAAAAAACAAAACAAAACCTTAATTCCTTAGATCAGGATCTACAATGTCTATGGAAAATCACAGTAATTCCCTGTATTCTCTCCTCACCTGTAAGTGGAGATAACATTGCTCAGGACTATGGAACTCAAAGGAGACAGTGCACTGCACAATCTAAGGGCAAATTCTGCTAAGTACACCCAGTGTGCTGGCTGACTTGTTCCCTCAGGTTCAGCATCACGACAGACCTTAACAGAACAACTAGATACATGCTGAGTTTGGTTCCAAACTTGGAGGTTAAAATTAGATTCCTTTCTCTTAATTTGGTAGAGTGGTTTCTGATTTCTAAAGCATAACGTCATCAATTTATCCATTTGGAACTCATGACAGGCGAGCCCATGCCAAACACCATTCATCCGTAATTGACCCGTCTTCACAGGACAGTCCAAACCAGAAGTTAAATTACCATAAGGTTTCACTTTCAGTAGAAGGAACATGAAGAATCATGGATGACCACAGGAACAAATAATCACTTCTGTTACTATAATGAGGTAGCATACCCATGGCCTGAATTTTCTGCTTTAAAATGCTTTTGATTGAGGCTAGCATTGTGCGTAGCTGGCAAAGCAGCTGCCCACAACACCAGCATCCCATATGAGCACTGGTTTGAGACCTGGCTGCTACACTTTTGGGCCAGCCCCCTGCTAATGCACCTGGGAAAGCAGCAGAGGATGGCCCAAGTGCTTGGACTTCTGTACTCATGTGGGAGACCCAGAAGAAGCTTCGGGATCCAGGCTTCAGTGCAGCACAGCCACAGATGTTGTAGCCATTTGTGGAGGGAACCAGCAGATGCAAGATCTCTCTTCTCTCTCCTTCCTTCTCTAACTCTGCCTTTCAAATAAATAATCTTTAAAAACAATTTGTAGTTTTACTAGAAAAGCAACAAAATATGGCTACACAAACACTTGTACAACAGACTGAGTACTTAGCCTGGTGGTTAAGACACCCACATCCCATACTGGAGTACCTGGGTTCAATACCTGTCTCCAGCTCCTGACTTGAGCTCTGATAATGCAGACTCTGGGAGGCAGCAATGATGGCTCAAGCAATTACGTTCCTGCCACCCACCTGGGAGACAGACTGAGTTTCTGGCTCCCAGCTTCTACCTGTCCCAGTCCTGGTCAGTATGGGCATCTGGGGAGTGAATCAGCAGATGGTAGCAAGGTCTGTCCCTCTTTCTAATTAAAAACAAAAACATGGACACCCCTGTACACAGCAACATTACTGACAATAGCCAAAAGGTGGAAACAACTCAAATATCCATCAACTGATAATGGACAAAATATACAATGATGCAATTATAGCACTTCAGCTATAAGGAATGAAATTCTGATACATGCTATAGCATGAACGCTGAAAACATGCTAAGTGAAATAACCAAGACACAAAAAGGACAGATATTTTAGGATTCCATTTATATAAGGTACATAGAATAGGCAAACTCATAGTGACTGCAAGTAGAATAGAGGTGGGGCTGGCATGGTGACGCAGTGGGTAAGCTGCTGCCTGCAACACCAGCATCCCATCTGAGTGCCAGCTGGAGTCCTGGCTGCTCCACTTCAGATAAAGCTCTGGTAATGTACCTGGGAAAGCAGTGGAGGATGGCCCAAGTGCATGGGGCCCTACACCCCAGTGGTTAGAGCTAGATGGAGCTCCATGCTCCTGGCTTTGGCCTGGCCCAGCACTGGTTGTTGCATCCAATGGGGAGTGAACAGGCAGATGGAAGATTTCTCTGTGTCTCTCTTTCTAACTCTGCCTTTCAAATAAACCAATCTTTAAAAGAAAAAAAAAAAAAAAGAAGTAACAAACAGGTGGCAGTGGAAGAAACAGGGAGTTAATGTTCAACAATACAGACTTTCTTGTGGGGATGATGAAAAACTTTGGATTAGATAGTGGTGATGGGGCCAGCACTGTGGTGTAGCAGGGAAAGCCACCACCTGCAGTACTGGCATCCTATATGGGCACTGGTTTGAGTCCTAACTGCTCCACTTCCGATCCAGCTCTCTGCTATGGCCTGGAAAGCAGTGGAAGATGGCTCAAGCTCTTGGGCCCCTGCACCTGCATGAGAGACCCAGAAAAAGCTCCTGGCTCCTACTCTGGATTGACACAGCTCCAGTTGTTGCAGCCATTTAGGGAGTAAACCAGCAGATTGAAGACCTCTCTCTCTTTACCCCTGACCCTCTGTAGCTCTGCCTTTCAAATAAAAAAAAAAAAAAAAGTGATGATGGTAACACAGCATTGTGAAAACCTGTATATGAAATGCCAAGGAATCTATACAATTTTAAAAATGGTTATTTTTATGCAATTTTACAAAAACCTCTGTATTATAAAAGCCATCGGAGTAAACGAGTGATGTGTTGTTACGAGGTTCAGACAGTCCAGACGTAAAAGAACTGAAACAGCAGCCTCCATGCCTTTGTGAAGTTTGAGGATGTTGCCAGGATAATAACTCAAACAACAACCAACTACTTTTTGGTAAGAGAATCTTGGTGTGTTATTTTATGCCACCTGAAAAGGTACAGGAAGAGCTTACTTTTAAGATTTATTTTGAGAAGTAGAGTTACAGAGAGAGAGACAGAGAGAGGTCTTCCATATGCTGGTTCACTCCCCAAACAGTTGCAATGGTGGAAGGGAGCGGATTTGAAGCCAAGAGCCAAGAGCTTCCTCCGGGTCTCCAATGTGGGTGCAGGAGCCTAAGCACTTGGGCCACCCTCTATTTAGCAGAGAGCTGGACTGGAAGAGAAGTAGCCGGGACTCAAACCAGCGCCTATATGGGATGTCAGCACTGCAGGTGGTGGCTTAGCACACCGTGCCACAGCTCCGATCCCAATGATAGGCCTTCTAACAAGTGAAGTGCTCCATTTCATCAGCCATCCTATCCAGCAGTGAAATGGAACAATCAGAATCAGACACGTTTACAAAGGCTACAGGTAGAGGACGGTTTAAAAGGGAGGAAAACTTGCTCCGATTTTCAAATTAGCTTTTAAGAAAGGAATTAATTATCATTTTCCTTCACTGATTTTACAGAAAAAGGGGAGGGTGGGTATGTCAAACACCGACTTTCTACAAATAGTCAGGCTTTACTTAAGAAAAAGAAGCTTCATGTACTCCTAACCCTCCTACGAAGACTGGATAGTCAGGGCCCCACACGCTTTATACAGAAACATTTCTGAAGAGATGAAAATGTGAAGTGGCTGAAATGAATGCTGATTACAAAAATGATAAAATAGTTCTCAAAGAGCCTGTATCTGGTGAAGAAGAAATACAAGAGTTGCAAACACACGTTTTGGTGCAGGGGTCAGGGGAGACAAAGAGAAAGCAATCAGTGATTCTGAACGTATTATGTGTACTGTATTTGTGTACTGTAGTATGTGTACTGTACATGTACTTTTTCTCCAGAAAACCGTGATTGTTACAAGGTTGACTGTATTTTACAATGAAATATAACTGTTGACAAGATTTCTGCAGTAAAAATAGACTGTTTATTGAAGCCAACAAAGAAAGCAAGCAGTGACTCTGGCTTGTCTGCTCCTGCTAAGAGACAAGAGTACAGACCGGCCTGCAGTGGCTGGCTCACACTGTCTTTGTCCTGGTCTCCTCCAGTTTTCAGATTTCATAGCTCCCATGGTTATTCTGCCTTGACAGAAAGGTCACCATGAAATGCAGGTTTAAGTACTAAGCTACAGCCTTTTTGTCACCACCAAATAAAAACCACCAATCATGTTTGACCAATTACATAATTGTTGTATTCATTAAAATTTAGGGTGTTTTAGACTTCAATGCAAGGGGTTAAAACTGGAAGGTAAATTATATATAAGACAGCAGCTCAAGTGTTACAACAGGTTCATTAATGTGTTCAGTAATGTTTAAGTGTTAATACAGAGTCAAAAATGACTTTTTTTCCCCAATGTTAAATGAGTTTCTATCATGGATTAATGACTACCTTTTGAATCAGTATTATTAATATGAGGGTGTATTTCAAGGTTCAAACAGTGGTCAGCAAAGATTTTCTTTACAATTTATTTGTATGCAAGCATAACTTAAAGAGTCTTACTTAAAAATAGTAAAATTCCCCCTTTTTATCCATTTTCAGTTTTTGGTGCCCCTGAAATGTGCTTTTGTACTAACTAATCCAGAGTCATTAAAACATACATGCTGGGGCTGGCGCTGTGGTGCAGCAGGTTAATGCCCTGACATGAAGCACAGCATCCCATATAGGCGCCGGTTCAAGTCCTGGCAGCTCCACTTCCGATCTAGCTCTCTGCTATGGCCTGGGAAGCAGTAGAAGATGGCCCATCTTTGGGCCCCTGTACTGGTGTGGGAGACCTGGAAGAAGCTCCAGGCTCCTGCTTCGGATCAGTGCAACTCCAGCCATGCTGGCCATTTGAGGAGTGAACCAGAGGTTGTAACACCTCTCTCTCTTTCTCTGGCTCCCTATAACTCTGTATTTCCAATAAATAGATAAATCTTTAAAAACAAAACAAAACAAAACATACATGCCATTGGGGACAGCACTGGCATATAAGGTTAAGGCTCTGTCTACAGTGCCAGCATCCCATATGGGTGCCAGTTCAGGTCCCAGCTGCTCCACTTCTGATCCAGCTCCCTGCTAATGTGCCTGGGAAAACAGTGGATGATGGTCCAAGTGCTTGGGCATATGCACTCATATTGGAGACCCAGAAGAAGCTCCTGGTTTCGGATCACCCCAGCTCTAGCCATTGTGGCCATTTGGGGAATCAATCAGCAGATGGAAGATATCTTTTTCCCTCTCCCTCCCTCTCTCCTTCCCTCTCTCTCTCTCTCTCCCTCTATGTGTGTAACTCTAATTTTCAAATAAAAAGGGGAACAGCACTGTGGCATGGTAGGCTAAGCCTCTGCATGTGGTGCCAGCATCACTTATGTCCTGGCTGCTCCTCTTCCGATCCAGCTCTCTGCTCATGGCTTAGGAAAGCAGTGGAAGATGGCTCAACTGCTTGGGCCGCTGCACACACATGGGAGACCTAGAAGAAGCTCCTGGCCCTTGGCTTCGGATCAGCTCAGCTCCGGCCGTTGCAGCCATCTGGGGAGTGAACCAGCAGATGGAAGACTACTTTCTGTCTCTCCCTCTTCTGTAACTCTGACTCTCAAATAAATTAAATCTTTAAAATAAATACACATCTTTAAAACAAAAAAAAAAGGAAACTGGTCTCAAAAAAGTACATGCAGGTAGCCTAGAAGTGATATACAGCAACCCATTATTTAAAAAAAAAAAATGCTGCCAAAAGAAAAAGGAAAAAAGGGGATGAATAAGTATGTGAATTATATCTCAATAAAGTTTAAAAAAAGCATTATAGGATCTTAGAAAATCTGAACAGTCTTGAAAATTATAAAGAAAATACAAATAGCTTCTAATTCTGCTCTAAATGTGCTGTAGGAATTTATACTTTGGTGGTAAAACTATGAAAAGGGGGTCACACAGTGGCGTAGCAGGTAAAGCTGCTGCCAGCAGTGCCAACATTCCATATGGGCACCAGTTCGACTCCCAGTTGCTCCACTTCCAATACAGCTCTCTTGCTATGGCCTGGAAAAGCAGTGGATGATGGCTCAAGTCGTTGGACCCCTGCACCTGCGTGGGAGACCGGGAAGACGCGCCTGGCTTTGGACTGGCCCAGCTCTGGTCATTATGGCCCTTTGGGAAATGAACTAGCAGATGTAAGACCTCTCTCTCTCTGCCTCTGCCACTCTGCCTTTCAAATAAA